>CM074488.1:24054623-24433102 GCA_037389245.1 Oryzias sinensis
CATTTTTTATTGTAGTATATACACATCATGTTTCCTTCTAAAGGTCTCGTGTTATTCTTCTCGCAGACTATAACCGGCTGGGTAGCTCGGTTGGTAAGGTGCAGGACTGTCATGCAGGAAACCCCGGTTCGATTCCCAGGGCGGAATGAACAATTAATGGAAAAAATGGCAATGGAAATGGGGCAATTACCATAACAATGACGGGCAATTAACATCACCCAGTGAGGGTCCTTGGGCAAGTCCCTTAACGCTAATGCCTACCTCACAACATGAGAGACAATGAACCACATGTCATGCCGGCTCAGACGTCGCCCGGCCAAACAAGGTCTGCGTCAGGTGCTGAGGGACCAGAGCACCCTGATGGAAAGTGGGCTACTGGAACAAGACGGAAATGGACTAGATGTGAGAACAAGGGTCTGTTAGAATGCTACTACTCGAGTAATCCCACCCAGAGGGGTTACATGCAGAGAATGTGGAATGAATGGATGCTTCGAAACCCACAATCAAGGCTAACTGCCAAACAACTGGTAGCCCAGTGCTCTAACATCCACAAACGGCAACTCCTGTCACAACTTGAGATTGAAGCGATACAATACAATGCCACAGGAGAGCCAGAACAACAGGTCAGAGAGGAGGTTATACCACACTCCGACCCTGAGATTGGGTACACAGCCCCAACAACCACAATTCCGCTGAGCGAGGCCGCAACCGACCTGAAAGACAAGATCATGTCTACAATGAACACTAAGCAACCCCGACACCAGCTACAACGGTTAGGTGATGTACCGCCTGAAAGTCTACTGGAAACTGTGAATGAAGCATTGAGGGCAATTCCTACCACAACCATCACAGAAACCAATGAACTGGTTTACACTACAGCAGCAGTGATCCTTGAGATGCTTGGCTATAAGAGCAACCATGGAAGAAAGCAGTACCCACCATGGAAGCAACGGTTAGAGGCCAAAATCAAGGCGACTCGGAAGGATGTTAGTAGGCTGACAGAGGCTCAAAGAGGTACAATGAGAAAGCAAGTACCTAAGAAATACAGCCAGATGTCCATACCTGAAGCACTGGAAACTGCCAAACAAAGGCTCCTAGCCTTGAGCAGCTGCCTAAAGAGGTACACAAGAGACAATGAAGCCAGACGAATAAACAGGCTCTTCGCAACTCAACCTGCAAAAGTGTATGCTCAGTGGCAGGGTCAAAACAGCCGAGCAGACCCACCAAGGCTAGAAACTGAACAGTACTGGAAAAGTATATGGGAGAAAGAGACAGCACATAACAGCAATGCCCAGTGGCTGGTCTCTCTGAGAAAAGAACATAGCAACCTCCCTGAACAGAACCCAGTAACCATCACAGTGGCAGACATCCAAGAAAGAATCTCAGGTATGAAGAACTGGACAGCACCTGGCCCTGACATGATACATGCCTACTGGCTAAAGAAGCTTACCGCACTCCACGAGCGCCTGGCAGCACAAATGAACCAGCTGCTAAGAGATGGGACTCACCCCGAATGGCTAACGGAAGGGCGAACGATCCTGATCCAGAAGGATCCCTCAAAGGGTGCAGTCCCATCCAACTACCGGCCAATAACCTGTCTCTCCACAACATGGAAGCTCATGTCTGGCATCATTGCAACCAAGATAAATAGGCACATGGATCAATTCATAAGCAACACACAGAAGGGCATTGGTAGAGATTCCAGAGGAGCCAAACACCAACTCCTGGTCGACAGAACAGTCGCTCAAGACTGCAAGTCACGACATACCAACCTGTGCACAGCCTGGATTGATTACAAGAAGGCCTATGACTCAATGCCACACACATGGATCACTGAATGCTTGGAGCTGTACAACATCAACAGGACTCTAAGAGCCTTCATAGGAAACTCAATGAAGCTGTGGAAAACCACCCTTGAAGCCAATGGGAAGCCACTTGCACAAGTGTCCATCAAATGTGGGATATACCAAGGTGATGCTCTGTCCCCACTGCTGTTCTGCATAGGTCTGAACCCCCTCAGCCAAATAATCAACAAGACTGGCTATGGATACAGACTCAGAAATGGGGCCAACATCAGTCACCTCCTCTACATGGATGACATCAAGCTATATGCTAAGAGCGAGCGTGACATTGACTCCCTGATCCACACCACCAGGATCTACAGTACTGACATTGGGATGTCATTCGGGCTCGAGAAATGCAGCCGGATGGTGACAAAGAGAGGCAAGGTAGTCCACACAGGAGGGGTCTCACTCCCAAAAGGAACAATAGCAGACATCGAGGACAGTTACAAGTACCTTGGAATTCCGCAGGCAAATGGCAACCTGGAGCAGGCAACAAGGAAAGCTGCAACAGCTAAATACCTCCAACGAGTGAGGCAAGTCCTGAGAAGCCAGCTCAATGGCAAGAATAAGACCCGGGCAATAAACAGCTACGCACTGCCAGTTATCAGATACCCTGCAGGAATAATAAGATGGCCAAAGGAAGAGATACAGACCACGGATGTTAAAACACGAAAGCTCCTCACCATGCATGGAGGGTTCCACCCCAAATCCAGCACCCTGAGACTGTATGCTAGCCGCAAGGAAGGAGGCCGAGGACTAGTGAGCGTAGAAGCCACTATCCAGGATGAAACATCCAAGATGCATGAGTACATCAAGCTCAAGGCCCCAACTGACAGTGTGCTCAGCGAATGTCTCAGGCAATGGAGAGCAGAGGATACAGTGCTGGAGGACAGATCCTCATGGGAGGACAAACCCCTGCATGGGATGTACCACCGGACCATAACTGAAGTGGCTGATATCAAGAAGTCCTACCAATGGCTAGAAAGGGCTGGCCTACAGGACAGCACTGAAGCGCTCATCCTGGCAGCTCAGGAACAAGCCCTGAGCACCAGATCGATAGAGGCTCAGATCTACCACACCAGACAAGACCCAAGGTGTAGGCTGTGCAAAGACGCACCTGAAACAATCCAGCACATAACTGCAGGATGTAAGATGCTGGCAGGGAAAGCATACATGGAGCGCCACAATCAAGTGGCTGGAATAATATACAGGAACATGTGTGCAGAATATGGACTGGAAACCCCAAGGTCAAAATGGGAAACACCTCCGAAGGTGGTAGAGAATGAGAGGGCAAAAATCCTGTGGGACTTCCAGATCCAGACTGATAGGATGGTAATGGCGAACCAACCAGACATTGTAGTGGTGGATAAAGAACAGAGGAAAGCCGTTGTGGTGGATGTGGCAGTGCCAAGCGATGGGAACATCAGGAAGAAGGAACATGAGAAACTGGAGAAATACCAGGGACTCAGAGAAGAACTGGAGAAAGCCTGGAAAGTGAAGGTGACAGTGGTGCCTGTGGTAATTGGAGCACTCGGGGCAGTAACCCCCAAGCTGGAGGAGTGGCTACAACAGATACCTGGAAAGACCTCAGACCTCTCAGTCCAGAAAAGCGCAGTGCTAGGAACAGCTAAGATACTGCGCAGGACCCTCAAGCTCCCAGGCCTCTGGTAGAGGACCCGAGCTTGGAGGAAAAACCACCCGCGGAGGGTGAGAGGGCCGTTTTTGGTTTTTTTTTTTTTTTATATATATGTATATATATGGTAAATGTATTGGGTGGTAAATGTTTTGGAGCTTGTCGTCCCAAAAGTAGTTAGCATGCCAAAAAAGCGTAGGCACCCCCGGTGTAGTGCGAAGATACGTTAGAACAACTTCAAACCTGCTACAATATCTTGAATGCACCATCCTCGTCAGTATCAAATGTTTTGCAAAGTAGCTTAAAGCAAGGACAACAACAAAGTCTTCTTGACCAGATTCTGATTACCATTGTACCACAGTAGTGGATAAAGGCTTTTATTTTGAAAAATGAACCAATATCTAGAAAGGATCAAATCAAGTAGGACCAAATCTCAGGTGACAGTCAGCTGCTCCACTTCTGCAGAGCAGATGCAGGTGGATTGTATCTACCAAGTGTTGTCATGGTGATGACAGGCATGCTAACTCTCTAAACTCTTGGACTAGACATGTGAATGCACACATCAACCTATTCAATTCTCTACATGCACCATCATTTCAACAAAAGTGATGAAACTTACAACCAAAGTCTCAAAACCTCATGACTGCTGCCCTGTTTAGTCACTTAAGTCAACAGCGTGTGTTGCTTTTGTCTTCTCACTTCTTCTCTTCGATTCATTTCAAGCATTCAGTCCCAGAAGATAGAACATTTACAGACAATATTCTACACCCCTGACAGTCTCAGTAGCAATAGCTTTCCTTATTTGTGCAGTTCAGTCAAAAATGAAAGAAATGAAAATCTCCGACCATGAGGCAACAGTAAATATATGTATAAACCAATTGATTGGAGAAGGTTGCAGCAAGCAGCTTTCCAGAGGGAAATCAGCATTTTAAAGCCACTGCTGACAGCTAGGTCGACTAGAGGCACCTGCATGAAGGTCACGATATTTAGTCATTTTGTAGATCATTTTTTATGTCACAAGTTCTATTTCACTGTGAGCAAGATGCTGACACATGATTAACCTTGGAGGAAGCTGAACATTTGTTAGGGGTAACAATAGTAATAAAATAAATTATTTTGAATATGAAATTTAATTTTGCTCAGTCTAGGTGAGCAGGTTCAGTCTCTTTTCTTGTTTGTCCTCGTCCCGATTGACCACAGGCAAGGGGCAAGAGACAGGTAACAAAGTGACCATCCCCCTCTCACTGTGTGTGTCTACTAAAGAGGCGCAATTAAAATTGGTGGACTGGGGCGACACAGACTCCTCCATTCTTCAACAGCGGAGTCCGATCACCCAAACATACCCAAAAATACTTTTAAAGTCAAACAGTTCTCTACAGAGAGTAATTTCTGTTCTGCTTTATGCTGCACACGATTTCTTTGCGGGATCAAAAGCATGAAAAATCAATAAATGGATTTATGGAAAATAAAGCCCATACATCAAATAAGAATGAATTGAATTATTTCTGAAAAACATGAAAGAACTCATCTAAAATACTTTCACGCATCACTATCTGTTGAACTTACATTTTCACATGATTGTAAACTAAGATGTTCCAGATCTTCACGTTGCTTTAATCCTCAGCACGTACACCATTGCCTTCAGCGGGTCAGTACAAACTTAGACAAAATATGGCCTTAAAAAGGATGGCTATGCTGGACTCGGAAAAGGAAAACTTACTGCCTTAGAGCAAAGATGCAAAGAAAAAAAACCAAAAAAAAAACCTTGAGAGGCCAAAAAATACTGAATTCAGGGCATGGCTCCTGCTGAGATTAAGGAGGATTTACAGCGGTTGCAGGAAATAAAAATAATGAATGGGTGCTCTGGTGTGTCTACACAATGCCATGCATCAAAATTTGAACAAATCCTGCAGTTACCCCTAAGGCTAAAATCCAATCCAACACACTCCTGGATCAAAAACTAACACCATACTTTCCAAGGAAAGTGCAGAAATGAGTGCAACAAACTGAATATGCTATGCAAAAAAAAAAAATCTTCCAATCTTAGTTTTAAACACTCATTCATTTTTATACAAATATCATTCTTTCGTTCTGCAGAATCACTGGCTGCTCAGTGCAGCGGTGAAGCTCTGGGTCCTTCTCTTCAGCCACATCATCATTCATCATCTGTCACTAAAATCTGGCACGTCTCCCAGATGTGGAGCAGACTGGTAGTAATTATGTTGATTGTTGGTTTAAAAAAGGACAGGCACCAAATCTATGCAGGCATCCTAACCTGACCTCCTGCAAGTTAAGGACAGTATGTGCTTCCCTTATATTCACTGTAGTGGGTGTTAAAAGTAAAGTAAAAGTGACTTTTCTAATGTAATCCATCAGTGTAACCCAAGATGGACAGCAATGTGGAATATCTGTTAAACACGTAGTCATGCAAGAGAGATAAGATTTCAGGCAGCAACAAAAAAAATAAAAACAAAACTTTTCCCTCGTGTGAAAGCATCGATTTAACAGCTGCTAATTATTATATGTGTTGTGTCTGCTCACAGCTTGACATTTGTTTAGTTTTTATTCGTTTGTGTTCTGTACATTTGAAGTTAGTCTTACTTGTTTATAGTGACTAAATTACCTCACGTTTATGTGGGGGGACAGGAGAACAGAACAAATTAAAGAGTCATAAATATGTTAAAAAAATATTTAGTATTGTAAATAATGTCAAAAGAGAAGTTCTTTTAGCTGAGGTGCTATTACCAGTGCTTAAAGACACTGGAACTGATCTTTTTTTTTTCTTTGTCAATAATGATACAGTAATTGATGGAAAATGGAGGGGTTCAAGTGTGTGTATGTGTGTGGGGGGGATTATACGTAGTTCATCAAAATCTTAAAAAATAGACACATTTATGATGAACATAATGGTGCCTTTTACTTAATTTCTTCTTTTAGACAATCCTTTTGATGACTTCAGCACATGTAAAAGAGGTGTTACAACTCTCTTCACTGAAGGGGGATTTGTCCAGATAGCATGTCTAGCGTCTTTCCACAGATATTTCTTGTTGAGATTTATAGAACGACATTTAAGAATATAGTTTAATTTGGGGGATTTTAGCCATTCTAGTGTGTTTTATATTCTAGACGTTGTATGCCAGAGCAGTCCCAGAACATTACTAAGCTCCCTCAAGGTTTCACAGTACATTTTTTGTGTCTGTGAACAAATGTTGCCAAGAAGCTTCAGTTTAGTCTCATCTGTCAAAGGACTTTCTCCCAGAGGCTCTGTGGTTTGGTAATGAGCATTTTGGGAAAATTTTGTCTGTCCGTTTTAGAATTGGCTTCAAACAGCGGTGTCCTTTTTGGTCGTCTCCATAGAAGACCATTTTGGCTGTAAGAGTGACCAATGCTGCCATCTAACACTAATGTGGGTTCACCTTGACTTTGCCTGTTGTTCCATCCTCTTTGATCACCATTTGTATTATTTCAGTTTCCTTTTGCTGGCCCTGAGTGGGGCTCCAGTCCTGTGAAACCTCAAACTTCCCTACAATGATGAGCGGCTGTAATCACAGACACACCAAGCTGCTTGGAGACTCTCCTACAGCCTTTAGCTTTAACGTGAATGCCTGATTTTCTTTCTAATCTCCTGATAAAACTCTGTCCTTTCTCTTCTCAGGTCCATGTTTAGTGTGGTGCACATCATGCCAATAAAAAGCACAATGAGCCCTATCACCCTTTAAAGAGGTTGATCAGTCTGAAAACAGCTGTGATTAGTATTAGTTTACCATGTTTTCATGGTTAAACTATTTTTAATATCATAATGGTTCTGGTAAACAATGAAATTGTTTTTAATTAGTTAGTTTGCTTTAATGACTTTGTTTGTCAGCTTTAAGCTGTTTGTGTCATGGTGCCTCTGTCAAACTCCTCCCCCTCCAGCTCTGCTCCACTCTACTCCTGATTTCCACCAGCTGCAGTCACTCATCCTCATCACCTCATCTCCTCTTAAGGAGCTGCAAAGCCTCAAGCCGACTCCAGTTCGTTGCCCCTTCAACGGTAACTCACCTGGTCTCAGTAATGCTCTGTCGTACTCTGCCTTGCTCTCGTTTTGAAACTAATTATTGTTATCGTGCCTCAGGAAACCACTCCATGAGTGACGCCATGTGAACCTTTGTCTAAGCAGCATCAGGAAGCTTGCACCCTCTGCCTTTGTCGCTAACCGTGTTAGCACCTCCAGCCACGCCACCAGCCATCTTCAAGTCCGGACCTCTTCCAAATCTAGCCACAATCATCCACGGAGAAACAATAAATCTTTACTCACCTACAACTTACGTATCATTACTCTGTGTTCCAGCGCCTGAGTCCGCTTCGCCTGAATATCATGACAGTTTCAGTGACAATTTAGTACTTTTCTTCCATAAACAAAGAAGTATCAGCAATTTTAACATCTTTGTGTAAAATGTTCATTTAAAAGTTTGATGATGGCATTGAGGAACCCCGACACCCCTCCCCCTCCCCGATGCTGAAAGCTTAGAACAAGTAACTTTAACGTCATAAATAATGCCTTAAATAAGGAATTTTTCAAATAGAATTTTTTAGTCTGCCCTGATTCACAATTTGAATAAAAAGAAATACTCAGAAATGCAATATAATATGTCCTATCATCAGAAAACTGCCACAAGTACGTTTTTTCGTCAGTGTGTGTATTTAAATACACCTGATGCCTCATTGGTAATTTAGACCACTTTTGATGATGAAATATCATGGAACAAAAGAATGGGAGTTTTCATTAGGGACTAATTAATAAAACTTAGAGCATAAAAATGTCCAAAAAAAAAAGAATAAACGGATCCCTGAAAAGGACAGGGTGACATGAGGTCAGGGTGGAACACACGGAGTGATAAAAGCTGGTACAAATTTAGGAGAGTCTGTTAAAAACGGCGTGTCTTCCTGCAAGAACAGGCATCCTGGCTTGTGATCACACCTGCTAATGCCAGAGAAACATGCCAACTATGCAAGGCCCCAGAGTGTTTGTTTTTCAAGTCTTAAGAGAAGATTATTTCACCGTTGGATTTTATTAACTTTACACAATAGGGATGAAATTTAGATTAGGTTAGGAGTAAAATATCCCAAACCATGAATATTTCAGTTTCTATTTTTTAGAAAACCAGAGAATGATTGTTGTCAGGATCATATGATCTGCAAGCTACAGACCATAGAGCCAAGAAAATCGAGTTTTTAACAAGACTGAACCAACAAAAAAAACTCAAAACTGAGCATTGACTCACTTCGGAGTTGCACCTACTAAATCACTGTAATAAAAATAAAATACATCACTTCCAGAATAGAAAAAGTCTGTTTTGTCTGCAACCATTAGGATTAACAAATACACTTAAATAAATGACTTATATTCACATAAGTATATTAAACTCGTATGTTTTCTCCTTTATCAAAAACGACCAAAAAAAGGCTTATTAACCGGGACAACGACCAAAGAACAAGACCTGATTAGAAAGGAAAGTCTCTGAAGAGGAATGCTGTCAGTTTGATGAATGAGAAACAAGGCTTGATCAATCACCGCTAGCAAAGGCTAGCATCTGCCAAGCCACTCGAAAAATGTTGAGCAGGTTTTAGTGAAACATGGTTGAATCAGCCACAAATTTAAAGCAAGACATCGCCTTTTACACCTTTAAACAACTAAAATATGGAAGACAAATGGTGGTAAATTTTCATAAATAAGATGCAATCTATGATCACAACCTTGTTTTTAATTTTATTTCCATAAAAATGCAAAAACACTTCAAAATAATCCACTGACTAACTGATTGAAATGAGATCTTAATGATCTTCATTTCTTTTAAAAATGAATCTATAATAATTAAATTGGTCGGTTGAATGTTCTTTGCTTTAATTTGTAGCAACTTGCTGGGACTTAAGCTGTGTCTGAATTCCTTCACTACTCACTACATAGTGCACTATAAAGTACATTCACCTTTTTCTAGTGCTGTCCAAATCTACAATTCAAAATCCAGCACCCTACAAATTTCCCAGAAGTCTCTGAGAAAAACCAGTGTGCGTCTCTGCTAACTAGATGGGTGAATGTAGATCACAATGCATTGCATTTGAACACATTTTGTAAAAAGAAAAGTGTGTTTAAAGGTATTTTTTTAAATAAACAACCAACATTTACATAATCCGAACACAGTGGATACATAAATAGAAATAAATGACGTCATATTCCCCTTTAAAAAAAAAAATTGTGAGCATGATGTCTGAATTGCTTTTATAATCCAGGACACTAAATAGTCCTGCACTATATAGTTTTTTAGTAGTTAGGGTGGAAATTCCGAAAAAGCCTTAGCGCTTTATGACCAAACTGAATCGGTTTATTGAGCCACCTATGTCAGTGTTGTTTTACAAAAAAAACAAGCAATAATTCAAGGTAATCCTGCAATATTTATGAATGAGATTGAAAGAGATGTTATGTTCAGGGAACCATTGCTGGTACCTGTAATTGAAAACAGCTGCACAAATGCTGTCAAAGATGATTTAATCAATAATGTTTTTTCAGTTGCTTTTTTAGCATAACAAATCATCACTCACACAAAAATAGAAAATCACCACCCAAACTCCAAAAATGTACCGGAAATATATTTTATCATGAAACAAGGTAATAATTTCAAAGTAAAATAAAGGAAATCTTTGCAATGCTTGTGGCTCAGAACATTTAACATTCACTTGACTTGTTTTGTCCCTAGGAGAATCACAATTTAGTGTTGATGTTAATCCTGAAAAACAAAGACTTTTAAAGAACAAAACGGTGAAGATCCAAATACCTCAATTAATCCAAGTTTAAAAAACAAACAAAAAAACTTCATTGTGAGTTTGCATAGAATTAAACCACAAACCAAAGTCATAATTTATGTATCAAAACAAAAATAAAAATTCATTGTGAATAGGTCCTTAACTGATGTAACTTTACTTCTTTGTGTTTGTTTTTCTGCATCTATTTTGTTCAAAATGTGGTTTTACTCAGAAACATGTTCTGCCTCTATCCAGGTTAAAGTCTTTTGTCAGAATGCCTGTGATGGATGGACTCAAATACAGGCCAGTAAGTCCTAAATAAATTATTGTAATTAGAATGGTGGTAAGCCGGACAAAATGACAAATTCGTCGGCTGCGTTCAGTCACTCAGAGACACCGGAGATGGCAAAATACCGAAGAGGTTCCTGAAGTAAACATAGATGGAATGGGGTAAAATCTAAGGAGCAGACAGGCTTGATCCTGAATGCTTGGAAGGTGGGAGGCAAACCCAGAAGCCTGTCAGACTGAGCCATACAGCAACATCAGTGGCAAACTTGGAAACAGGGAATCAACCTGGGAGTTGCATTGATCCGACTCTAGTGGGAGGATCTACAGTGGGTTGCCAGACCTTCTGACCCACCCTATTGTAAGGGAAAGAACAGTATTTAGCATCAGCTGGTACTGACTAAATGGAACAGTACCTGGCAGCTCCACCAGCCACAAGGTGAATAGAATAAGAGCAGTGGCAGAGGCAGGTAGTTTTTTATAGGCCAAATGGTGTCACTGAACCAAGCAGAGGGATCACTGGAACATAGAATTTGTTGACTGATTTCCAGTTGTTGGTTGAGTCATTCAGACTGTCCATTTAATTGGACTAAAAGGGGCATCAAAAGGGATCCTCCACTCATCCAGATAAAAAACAAGGCATTGCATGTATACACTTTGGTAAAAACCTACCCCATGAAGTAATTTAAAAGCAAATGGTAAAAGGGGCAATGTGTACAGATGTCTGATAGTTCTACACAATCCCATTCCTTGGTCCTGGTGGTTATAGGTTGGTGCTAGTGTTCAACAGCCGAGCTGTCAGTGGGTGTGTGCATAGGTGAATGGGACTGTGACTGTAAAGTGATTTGGGCCTTCTAAGGAGGTAGTAAAGTACCATACAAGTATACGCTATTTCCCATTTACCACTCTGCCTGTGAACAATAAAATTGGGAAGGTAACTTTGGTCATTTCAGAGGGAAAATAGGAAGGTTGTAAAATGAAATGAATCTATCACTGAAAAGTATTATAAGGAGGTGAAACAGTTGAAGATAAAAGCCTGAAAAATGCAATGTCTAATGCTACGGTCACACTGGCCTCAGCAAAGCACACTCAAGCGACCACTTCCAATGAAAAGTCAATGTAAACAGACGTTAATGCATTAATGGTGTATTCAGACTGGAAAAACCATTTGGTGCCGACCAAGTCTGCTTAATTTGGTGCCAATCGAGTCCTGAACCTTGCATTGGGTCTGTATTAAGCTTGCCTTCAAGGGTAGTTTCTTGTTCCTGACCAAATCTTGTAAACAAAACCATGTGACTAAAGATCTCTAAACTCATTGGCCATGAATTACAAGGGAGGGGCAAAGCAACTAGAGACAGAAATGATGGAATTCGCTTTGCAATCCTTGTCAAGAGACAAAGAAAAGCATGTAAGAAGCTTTTTTGGTGCTGTGTTAAAATGAACGTCCTAACATATAAACAGTTGGACCCTTTTTTTTTTGTTTGATAACAGGACAGTCGGTTTACATTTGTCCGTGGCTCATCCTTTGCTTTTTTCCTACTTTGTTCAGATCACGTGAACACCGGCTATGGTGGCTGTTTGGTTCATTTGTTCCGCCTCGAGGCCGGATTGCATTCAGACTGAGGAATCCCAGAGCGAACCGAAGTTCAGTCCGATAGGGAGGGTCAGAAAGTGGTTCTTGGTCCCGGACCAGGGTCTACTTGGGTGTTTTCAGACAAAAAACTTGTTCCGGATAATCGGGTGGAACAGACTCTGGTTCACTTTAAGCAAACCAAAGGTGTCCAGACTTGGATTTGGTAGTGATGTATGGGGGGGTCCTTTTCAAAACACAGATGTGCCAACCTTTTGCAAATCGATCATGACGGAGAAATTAATGATTGCCGTTTGTGGCTGGCCTGGAGCAAGATTCACAAGATGTGCTACATTTCAACAACTTGCACGAAGTCTCTTCCAACTGTGAGTACATGCGCTAGTATCGGGAGCGACTGTCAAGTGTAAATACCATATGCTAAAAGTGTATAATCAAGAATGCCCATTTAGTGCACACCTGAACATGCATCACATACCTGGTGTCTACGTAGCTTAAAACATAAAAAAAGAATTGATCAACCCTCCACCAACAAACTTGTAAATAACACAGTACGTGCCGGCACGCTGACTTTAATGTACCCTTTAACACTGCGAGAGATAGCTGAATAACACACCATCTTTGACCTACAGTAGCTCTTCAACCCACTTACGCAATCAACGTGAATCAGCTGGAATTACGTTAATTGTGTAAATGGTTGAAGAGTCGAAAGAATGGCGAAGCTGAACTTAAAGCTCTGGCGTTAAACAGCTAAAGATGTTGGGTTACAAAATAAACAAACATTTCCCCGTAGTCTAATTTGTCTAATGAGCTTTGTTCTATGTGTGGGATACTTCAGGCTTTAAAGGCTACTGATGTCGCTTTTCTTTCAATCACCACCTCCCTTATCCATCAATTTTGGCTGGAAACATCGTATCCCGATAAGCTTTGGTATTGAAAAGGAATAATGGAGATGCAATTAGAACAGTGCCCTTCAAGAGTAGTCCAACCCTTTTCTAAATGATTTTTTTTTCTTTCTTGGACTCAAGTTTTATTTCATGTTAACAAGCTTTCTCCTACAAAGATGATGTTGAATAACCTTTTGAGGCAAATAAAGTTCCACTCTAGTGTGCTGCTTTAAACTTTAACAAACCGCATTTTAAGTAAGGCCTGTAGATTCCCATATTGCATGTCACTGATGGGTCCTTCTTTGAATTCTCTGGGAAATGAAAAATCTGCTGCATAGAATGATAACTCCGGAGGATTCTGACTTGCATATTATCTTTCTTGTTGAAGAAACGGGGATGCTTTGTCTGAAAAATGAATGTGGAATTTTCCAGGTACTGGCGTGTGCCAACACAAGGGCTGTTTTTAACCAAGAAAATCATTACTGAAGAAGCTTTGGGCTACTACTTTTTAACTGCTGACTACTTTTTTAAGAGTGGGCTAAATAATAAAAAATGCCCACAATTTAATTATATATTTCTCTTTTATTTTGTCATCATGAGCAAAATTAAAAAAATATTTTCAAGAGGTTTTAAGCCATCTTTTTTTTATTTTAGACCGCTAAAACCATTAAGTAATATGATTGATTTTTTTGTTGTTTAGACTTGAAGGCTACACTTATGCATGGCTAGTTATGAAATGCAATGCAACACAAAAACAACATAAAAAGGTGTTTATTACCATGTGGAAACCTATGGAACCTAGGGGAAATCAACTGATCCTAATACTTCAACTATTCCCATCCTATTTCGACAAAGCTAAACCTGCAACACTACCCAGCACACAAGTCACAGCTCATTAGTTCCAAAACAACACCTGCTTCAGTTGCAAAAAGTGGCAGCAGGATTATTAAGCCTACTGAAGATAAATTAAAGAACTATCCATGCAGGAAAGCTGAGAATAGAAAAATGTGCAGGTGGCTGCAGACTCAGGTAAAAAAAAGTGCTGGCAGTCAGTTCCTGCCCTACTTTTAATATGAACCCTAATGTAAGACTTCAGGCGACCCTAACTTGCAGTCAGTCCACAAAGATAATACTTTTAGTGACTGACTCAATTGATAAAAGGTCTATGAAGTACTGCATAGATTGACTCTAGCTGATGTGGTGGGGATATGGAACTAACACATGCACAAAAGCTGATCCTGTAGCTCATCCATTCAAGCACACTGAAGGCAAACAGAGCAGTGAAATGCATTCATGAGCATGCAGCTTTTTTTCTGGAAACACAAGCAAAGAAGCTGGCATATGTTACCTCAGAGAGTGAAGGGGGGGGGGGGGGATGCGAGTCAAAGATCAGTCCTCCAGTGCCATCTGCCAAGCAGGTAGAAGGGAAGTGGAGTCCGTCTCGCTCCTCTTCAGCTTCAAAACAAAGTTCCACATGCACGGGAATCCTCAGTCAGTCTTCAGACTAAAACACTTTGAACTCCCACCTCCCTTTATAAAAGCAAAAATGCACCTCCTTCTTTTGTTGGACAGCGTCGACTTACTCCTGCACTACCTGCTCCTGCACAGACTCCTGTCAGCCTTCCTTCTGCTTCCCTGTCTGCTTTTCTTCTCCCCCGTTTCTCGATCCACTCGCACATTCGCTTGCTCACTCACTCTGGCAGGCTCTCTTAGCAAGTGAGGAGCTTGGGCATGCACACAGATAAACACCATATTGTGCACATGAATATATGCAAATAACTTGCATAAATAATCAAATTCAAACATGGGGAGAAAAAAAAATACTCCGTCAGCTCCCACACATAGCAAGCATCCAGAATAGTTTCTGGTGTGTTCGTTGGCTTTTGAGATGCATCAATGAAAACATGATAAAAAAGGGGGGCTTGGAAGAAAAACAGCTGGTTGCTGCATTTAAACTTGCTCTTTTTCCTCCCACTTTGAGCTGTAACTGATGTGAGGATGAATCTCAGCGGAGCTGGGGTGCCACCACTGTGATGTAAGAATAAATATTATGAAAGAATGACAGTACATCTTGCTTTCACTCGCAAATCCTTCTTTTCTCACACACAGATGTGCTTGTGAGCGACTGTGCAAAGCTATCCTGGGTGGAATTGCATGCTCTCCAGAGATGTTCTATTTTAAGCCTCCCGTTGTAATGCACAACAGAAGAAAGAGGACAGCAAGACACTATTATGAGAGTCTTCCCCTAAACCTCCCCTCCCCCTGCAAAAACCACTGCCGCCACCACCTTTTTCCAGCTCCCACCCTCCCTACTGAAATATCTCCTTGCTATAGGGGATGGTAGCAGGAGGGAAGGGGAGATGGAGTTGTCTCAGAGATATAATTAGCGCAGAATAAAAACAAGAAAAAGTGAAAACATGTTTTGAGTTCCCAATAAAATTGGAAATGGCAAATTTTCCGGCTGCAGAGGCCATAAAGCTCCTGATTGGACGGGCTTTCCTGAGCCGAGAGGAAAATCCTCCCTTTGCATCAAATATAGTTAAAGTTTAACAATCAATAAAGTGTTTGCTAACACAAGACTGGTAAACACCCCATTACCCACTGACTCATACGTGGTTTTGTCATGTCTCTGGAAATGACAAACTCAGAAAAACCCATTAAGAATAAAAGCAGAACAACTGCCTTGTTACTGCTGAGCAGGATAATAGCATACGAGGGAAATATAGCGCACAGCATGTCACAGAAAATAAAACTGTTAGCTTTTAAGCTGTCCCTTGCACATATCCATTAATGTACTGTCAGTGGAGCCACCTCACTGTGATGCTGTGCAATATATAGCCACTGCTGTTGTACTGGGTTGGACTTATTAAAATATGAAACAGTTTTTTTTTCTTTAACCACACCATGCTACTGCAATCTAAGATAAACCAGGTAGGTTGAAGGTCAATTTGAGTTTTTTAGTGTAGTTCTTGTGTAATTTGTGGCTCATGCATCTGATTAAACCCTTTAACACTAGAGCTCTAGCTCCACTGTTGCCATTCTTTTGATGACTGTAACTCTTCAACCGTTAACGTAATGAACGCAATTCCAGGAAGATTCTGAAGATAAGAAATAATACGCAATCAACGTCAATCAGCTGATTTTGTCGCGGAAAAAACAACAGAGTTGTAATGCAACACATTTTTGTAAGTTATGTGTATCATTTCGGTGCAAAGCTGATATTGTCTATGTTGATCACAGTCAAAGACTTATGGTATGTCAAAGAGCATGTTATTAAATGTCACGAGCGACAGTGTTAAGCTACATCCACACTGCCTTTAGTAACACATGTTTAAGCGGCCACTTTTATCCCTTGTGCTATTCTAGGCACTTTAACATTGGGAGTTGGGTCATCTAGACCCACTAGACAGTGCTCTGAACCCTTTTTCTTCAATGATTTGTGATCTTTACTGGTCTCTGTGGATTACATGAAATCTTTCCACCTTTATCCACCTTTGTCATGGTAGGGAGAACACGTCAATGTAAGGGTGGGGTCATCTAAGATAAACATAAGAGTGAGAAATGAGGGACTTCGATTTGGTAGTGAATATGAATGGCGTCCCTTTTCATACGTAGGAGAAATTATTAATTGTAATTTGTTCCCGGCTTGAGTTGTATGATACCAATTGTTTCATATATCAAATTTTCCCCATTAAATGTTTGTTTATGCCTTCACTGTGTGTTGTGCACCAATGTCATATTTTGCAGATGCTCTATAGATGTTTCTGTCCTTTTAACAGCCCCCTGTGTTGAAGGTTTTATAATGTCAGCCTGCTAACACTAACAAACTGTAAAAGCCATCAAAACTCGCCTTCTTGTCTCTAAAATATGGTGTTTGAATCCGATATCTTGACCTTTGAGGTTGCCAGTCAGCAAGCTGGGGACTGTTTGTATTGGGCTTCCAAAGGCAGAAGTATCACAAATTTCCAAATGGTTTAGTATTCAGCTTTTGATGAGCTGTCAGTCAAATCCAAGAGCTGTCAGACTCCCACGGCCACAGTGCCCTGTTTGTAATGTAGAAATCTGATAATAAATCAGATTTCAAAGCATTTTGAAGGGTTTTGCTTCTTACTTCTGGTTTTAATATTTTCTACCAACAATGCATAATCAACTTGTATTTAACTGCTAAACAAATCCTAGCTACCTAACCCCATTGAACAAAATACAGATTTATTTTAAATATTATTGAAAATAAAGTTAGCAGGCATGTAGGAGTCAAATCAGTTTCATCAACAAGGAGTTTTATGCTTATAAGATCTTATTGAGGATTTATCTCACAAGACAACATGTGTCCGTCTTAAAAAAATCCTCTGAATGACTTTAAATTTTCATTTTCCAAAGGACCAAGGAGCTCTAAATTGTGATATTGAAGGCAGTTAAGGGGACTGGAAACTGATATTTATTAAACAATAACCACATTTTTGTGTTGTGCTGGGTTTCATTAAACTGGACGTGAGAGCACACACAGAAAGCATGCTGTACAAATAGGTGACCTCACAGCATGGACTTAAAAAATGAAAGACTTTTCTGCTTTTTCCAATATCTTCAAAGGCACAAAGAATTTAGTGTGATTAAAAGTTTAGTCACAGCAGCCTAACCAGTGGATTAAGTGTAAGTTTTAAAAGTATGCACTCAGTTAAAAGCATCCTGCAGCGTGGTTGCCAGCAGAAATCGGGAGACCTGTAAAGCTACACATGGTACATGTACTTTAAAATTCCCTCTATAAAAAGTTGCAATAAGAATATTACAGCTGAAATATTTCTTAAGAAAGCAAACCACATTCACTTTCACAAACTAGTCAGGAGTCATATATAGCTCAGTTACAATAGAGTTTTACTGTAAAAGCGTATGGTTAAAGTTGATCTTAAATGCTAACAAGGAGGGCTGGATAAGCTCTAGGTAGAATTACCCAGACAGGTGATAAAAATTAGCTAAGAAATAAAGTTAAACAAAAAATCAAACAGACCATCGGGGAGAAGAATTTGCTACTTGACTCTTCATGTCATATGCCTCTTATTTACAACATACCACTGAATCCAGGACTCCACAGAATTTCACCTTGAATGGAAAAAAACACAGACGAATATATTTTTTATATTATTGACTGAACATGACTTTGAGGTCAAACTGACAAAATTCTTTCTGTAAAAATCTTCAATTTAGAAAATAAAGTTACTGCATTTAAGAATGTTCACAAATATATTGATATTTACCTACGTATGCTTGAATACATTTAATGTTTTTATTTTTTTTGTCAAAAACTTGTTAAAAGGAAACAGTAAACCATGAAGAAAGACTTCAGGTAAGTCTTTTTTTTTAGCATAAGGAACGTCTATTTACAAAATAAGGTTTTCTTTTTCTTTTTAGCGAGGCATCTGCGCAGCGGTTCAACTGGGAGAAGACTTTATGCAACACAAAGTCATTACAAAGAAACCAGATTAGCACGAACGACTAATTTTCAAGAATGGTGGTTAAAAAAAAGAGGTAAAGAGATGTGAGGTACAACCACATTATGTGCAGTTTTTTGTGTAGACTAAACAAATAGAGACCAGTTTAGGTAATTTGTGCGTTTTGTTAACATTTCATTAATGATTCACCCAATGATAACTTTATCACCTTCTTAGTCTACATGCTGTAAAAACACTCAATTTAAGAGAATAAGAAACACCAAATGAAAAAGACAAAATAATAGTTTGAATCAAACGAGGTAATAAATTCTACAATACGCTGTATTTTCCAAAATAAAAGTCAAATTTAGCTTTCTCAGTTTTGCTTCAAGACTAGAGGAGAGAAGACGAAAGCTGGGACAAATCTGATTTGAATAAAAATGTTTAGTTTTTGTGACACAGAATAACAAACAAAGCCTGATATTGTAACACTGACGTCCAGGTTTCTGTGTTTTACTGTGAGTGCAAACATATTTTGCACCTCAAGCTGAGTTTCGAGCTGCAGTAATATTTACAGCTGGTGGTGTGAAGCTACACTGGACACAGTGCATTAATATTTCATACGCTTCTGGGGTGCGTCCATTTCTTCTTCATTCCAAGGATTACAAAGTACGACTTCATGCTGTATGGCTTCTGGCTTTGCTGATGCTATGCGTTCATTAAGAGTGAATGATGTTTCATGCAGAAAAACAGGCTATTTTTCAAATCCAGTGTTTGAAGCCAAAAATTCTGAATGTAAATATATATCCCTTCAAATGGAGATCTGTTCAGATAAGTCCAATCTTTGAATTATTTCAGTCCTGTCATTGTCTCTAACATTACTACACATTGCAAGTTTTTGTTAAAAGCAACTTTTTCTTTTTTTTTTCTACCAATTGTTAGTATTTGCTTAGAGCATACATTTTTACGTCAGTGTGTTTGTGTGGCTCTAAATGTTCTATGATGGATGTTTGCTGTCAGAAATGACAGCTTTACTTCTCTCCCTGTGATTGCAAAGACATTAAACTTGCATGTGAGCCAGGCAGGTCTAAACCCGACTCGGACTTTACCAGGCTGTCAACCTAGTTATGCATGAGGGTTTGAACTTTGTTTTTTAGTAGATACATCCTCTTTCTCAGCAAGAAATAATAAAACTATTGTGCCACCATGTGGACAATGAACCACAGCACAACGTGTGATGACTGATACTGAGAAAACAGTGAAGTGAAGTGAAGAAAATGTTGATTTCTTACCTTGCATTATGCTCATATGCATGCCAAACAAAAAACACCTGCCTGCTGCCCTAGATGTATTTTATGCTATTGCCTACATGCTATTTATAAGCATAACTTAGAGGGGATTTATAAAATAAATGCCACCAGTTCATGCATATCTTGTTGTCCGACATTCATCTTTGGGGCAGAACGATTAACGCAAAAAAGACTTGTAAAAAAATAATCTTGGTTTGAATCTTGGTTGGGATCTGTCTTTGCAGTCTCTTCCTGTGCCCCGGTTTCCTCTCACATTCCAAAGACGTGTGTTAGATTAATTGCTGATTTCAAACAGGCTGCTCCTGTCAGTCTGACTACAGTCACAATCTGTCCCGAGTTCTTTCCGTCTTTCCCTTCCTGACAGCAAGAACACACTCTGGCTCGCTTTCTATGTCTGAGCGCAATAAGACTCAGCAGTTCATGCAGACAAGGGGAATCTTTAAAATGTTTGTTAAGGAATTGATTATTTTTGGGAAATTAGCTGCTTGTGTTTAAATAGTATGTACTATCCAGCTCATATTATTTTAAACATTTAAAAAAGTACTAAAGGAAATAAAGGGCCTGGGAGAGTTTTAAATGCAGGTGCATCCTCTCTTGATCCTGCTAACAGTGCAGAATTACATCTATTCAATATGCTCACTAATTGAACCTGATCAGTTTTCATTGGGCTGTAATGGGTATATGGCTCTTCGTTCGAAGTAGAGGAAATGACTTTGGAGGGGTTTTACTGAGATTATGACCCAGGAGACTTTCCCTGTTTTATCTTTGGCCTGCACACAATGGAGATAGGAAGGTGGAGACTAAATCAATTTCGCTGCTTTGTCTCATTAGCTCGGGCCCTTGGGTGAGCCAGGCTCCATGGTGATGCCCTTGGAGACACATTGCTGTGTCATTTGCAGGCAGAAGGAAGTGGCAGGCTGGAAATGTATTTACCAGGTGTTTGAAAACCCAAGGCTTTGATCAGTGTGAGGGTACAGGAGTGGTACTCTTTATTAGATTTATTTCAAACATGTAAAACCAAACATGTTAAATGACACAAAATAGTCAATACAACCACCATCTTCAATGGTAAAGGAAAAAAAGTCTTCATTAGACTAAATTCAAGAAAATACGTGTATGAAAAGGAGATAGGAAGAAGCCAATGCTAATTTGAGCCTGTCTACTTTTCACCCATAAATCATTAGTATTCCACAATCAACATTTCACAGTCAATTGTTGGATATTTCATAATTTTTGTTCATCCATCTTGCATTGCATTGCTTGCATTGGCTCTCAGAGCTCTTCCACAGTTTCATTACCCTGCATCACCATTGTGGTGAGGGCGGTCCCCGCCTGTGATGCTGCATTTGGCTGGCTATGCAGCTATTCACAGAACGGGGGGCCCCAAATATGAGCCTTTCCATCAACCTTTTTTTTCCCCTTGCTCAGCCTATTTTCCATTGTCTGTCTCCATCAGTTAGGGTGTGTGTGTGTGTGTAGGAGAGAGGAATCTATTTTAAGTGTCATGATTGTCTTTATATAATTTATTTTATTTGTTTTGTGTCAGTGCAAATCACCTTGTGGTATATTTTTTATAGGAAAAGTGCTATATTCATAAAGTTGGATTTGATTTGATCAAATCCAAAAATTCATTCATTCATCTTCTAAACCCATTTTGTCCCTATCTGGGTTGTCATGGCCTATCGTGGGCGAAGGCAGGGGACGTCCTGCACAGGTCTGTCGCAGAAATCCAAAACACAATAATAACATTAACTTAAAAAAAAACAGATTTTGGGTTTCAACAAAAATAAATTAAAAGATCTGACACTTTTACAGCAATGTTGCTTAAATGAAAACAGATGTTTCAGGCCTATGATTTATTCCAACTGTTCTACAACCTTAAACAGAAATTCATTTTTTAACTTGTGTTTAAAAAAAACAAAACACACACATTTTACACACTCTATGTAACACCAAGAGCTTTTCATTATGAAGCCAAACACAAACAGCAGTCCCCAGACTCTCTGTAAACGTCACATTTATTCATCCACAAACTGACAAATGGTACAAAAAATATTTTAAATAAGCAAAAACAAAACAAGGGTAAAAACAGCATCTAAGCAAGATACAAGGTAAGTAGTTATTAGAATATATATATGTATATATACATTTAAAAAGAGGTTTAGAAAGTCTTAAAAAGCTGAGTTGAAAGCTAATTGACAGGTAGCTGTTAAGGTTTTGATTTGAATTTTCTATTGGACTTTTTCCTTATCATTGCTGGTTTGATACAACCTCTTGTCAATAAAGATTTTTTGAAATTGAAAGCCTTTCATTCTTTAAATTTTTCTTCCCTTTTCAGAAGCAAAATCTGAAGAATCTGTTTTTTTGCCGCACGATTCCTGTCTTTTGCTGTATGCGAAACTGTGCTCTGATGATTTTTTTAAAGCAAGAACTTGCCCAAAGGCTATTTAAACCGTGGTTAAAAAAATTCAACCAGAGGTTCAGTTGGGCCCCTGGGTGTAAAATCTACAAGCGGTAAGAGAAAGAATAAGGATGTCAAAATCATTTTAGGTGATGGACATGATCTCCCATGCTCCTCAAAGGTTGAAGAAACACATTCAGTTTTGAACTTACAGAGCACAATTACATTTTAACTGAGTGTACAAAATGATGCAATATTAATATTAATAGTATTTTTTTGTAAATTTAGTTAAAAACCTTCTGGATGGGAATGTCGTGATTACCTTGGGTTTCTGGAAGCAAAGATCAGCATACATGCAGCGTAGCATCCATATGGATAAATTGGAGTCTGATGTTTTCTAATCTTCTAAGCTGCAGATTGTAAACAGGTCTGCCTGTTCAACATCAACAGAATGCTGAGAATTTGAGCCGGATTACAGTTTTTGTTGTTTGGATTATATGAGCCTAATTACCTTGCTGAGGAACCTAATAGAATCTGTAGCTTATTGGCCCAAATGTTCAGCTAACGCTGAATGAAGAAGGCACATTGGCTGGAATACATACCTTTAAAGCAAAAATAAAAATATAAAGTATATTCAGAGCTTGAGTACAAATAAAAGGAGGTTAACTGCTGTGAATCTTCAGGAATGTAATTCCAGTAAAGTTGTTTCTATGGTCTTAATTAGAGTCAAAAGTCCTTGTATTTCATCAGTTTTCTGTTTTCATCACTGGTAATGCTTAAAACACACAGCTGATAAGACGCATCTTAGAGAACCTTAGTTATTTTTTAGCTAAAAGGCAGCTTTAACTGCCCTTAGAAAATCTAAACAAAAACTTTTAAAGTTACAAAACTGTTGTGCCCCATTGTTTACTAAAATAAGTCTCACAATTTTTTTTAATTTAACCTTTATTTAACCAGGAAAGTCCCGTTGAGATTAAAAACCTCTTTTTCAAGGGAGTCCTGGTCAAGCGGCAGCAGCAACTAAAATACAGTTACATAATTACAAAGAGCAAAATAACAGGAAGTAACAAACCGATTATAAAAAACAAGTGCATGTTAAGGAGTCAGCCTCGAGACCTCTCAGTTTAAGTTTAAAAGCATTCAAGGAAATCAACTCTGTCAACTTCCAGTCCTTCTGCAACATGTTCCATGCATAAGGTGCAGAGTGGAAAAAAGCCTTTTTGCCCAGTTCTGTGCGAGCAAATGGAACAGAGAGCTACACATGATCACGTGAACGAAGAGAATAAGAATCAGCGCTCCTCTGTGACAGTAAAGAACAGATGTAGGTCTGCAATAGTCCAAGCATAGTGCCTTATAAATGAAAGTGTACCAATGAATCCACCTCCGTATGGCCAGGGCAGGCCAACCCACTCGAGAACACAACTCACAGTGATGTGTCATTGTTTTACAGTTAGTGATGAACCTCAGAGAAGAATGATAAACCGTGTCAATCATTCGAAGACATTGAGCTGAAGCATTCATGTAAAAACAGGTCTCCATAATCCAACACAGAGAGGAAAGTCACAGCTACAAGTCGCTTCTTTACTTCAAACGAATAACACAGCTTATTTCGAAAATAAAAACCCAATTTTAATCTCAAATAAATGAATGAAAAAAACACTTTCTGAAATTCCTGTCAGCACTCGTCCTACATCTGACTGGACAGCTGCACCAATTTTCATCAATGGGAGTTATGCACCAAAGTGTTTGTCTTATCTAAAGGCTCCAGTGTTTAGTACTGATTAGTACTGATATTTAGGACTGAACAAGCAAAAAAAATACGCTAAGAATTACCCAAGTTTAAGAAAATAAATTCTCCTTTACGTAGAGGGAGCTTTCTTGCCAGTCAGACAAATGTTTTTTCCTCCTGAGTCTTGTTCTACTAGAAGTTTCCTTCTATTATTCCATTTAAAGGGAGTATTCCTCTCAGCTGTTGCCTTTTTTATTGCTTAGTTCAGGGATTACATTAAGTCCCAATTGTAGGTCATTTACCCAAGATATTAGTAACCAATTAGATAATCTATCTTTATTGGAATTGTCTATATTGAATTGGATTAAAAAAAGTAATAAATATTAAAGACCTGACATATTCTTTTGCTTTATGCATCAGGTTGAGACGAACTCAGCACCCATTCAATTGAAAAATAATACGATAGAAGCTGTATAGGGAAACAATTTTTCCTATTTCTGCATATTTGTAAATTTCACCCTCCTTATATTTTACTGTCCAAATCCATTGTATTTAAATACTTCAATCAAACCAGATTGAAAATGCAATAGAGAGCTCCTTATGTAACAATGCTTGGACTAAGTCATCGTTTGCACCTTGTGCACACAACCTCATCACTGGCACACTGCAACAATCCAGACGCTGCTTTGGAATCTGCCTTAGAGCAGAAACTGACAGCCAAGTACCAGTCCAAGTCTCACACATGGTGCAACTTCAGTTATTATTTTAAGACACAAGAGATTTTAAACAAAATAGAGAACATGTCTAATCTAGTATAAAAGTAAAAACATATAAACTCCATGTCTCGTTTATTGTAATACAACTGCCATTCCACCAACAATTTAAAAGTCAGTTACGCTTTTCAACAACAAATATCTGAGTGGAGGCACAGTTTTTGATCAGTCCTATATACTATGCTACGCAGCAAGAAGATGCAGACAGTCTATCTCTTTTAACAGGACTTTTCAAATATCTCACGATCTGACGTGAATAATGTATCTTTTAGTCAGTGGCAGCAGACATCCTGAAAGGCAGTGCAACAATGTGATTCAGCGATGAATGTCAAAAATCTCTCTGTCGCCCTTAGCACGAAACGGCAGCAGTGTGCTTGTGGATATCCACCACTGTGACACTTTTACATGACATGTTACAGGGCCACACAGACAGCTAGAGGGGCTGCTGCGATAATTAAATAAACCGCTCAAATGGCACCTGGGCACCTAAGTTTGACAAGTGAAGCCTAATTTGGTGGTGCAAGGAAGGCACATCAGCTCATAACTTCATACTTAACTGTTAGTTGACAGTTGGGATCAAGTGTTCCTCTAAGATGGAAAATAAACACCACACAGCTGACAGCTGTTTCATTTCTATATGCTGTTTTCAAGCAAAATTGCAATGGCAACATTGAATTGGCCATTACACTTTACATTCAGCTGAAATGTAAGTTTTTGGTGTTTTTAACATGTTTTTGTGGTATTTTTCTCATTATGGAGGTCATATATAAAGAAAATGTATGCTGGGCGGGCCACAGATTCCTTGCTCTGTTCCATTCTGATGCATCCACTTGTGGACAAATAGATCCATTTATAATTTTTTTTTTCCTCGCCTGAGCCCGACTCTGGCTCAGATCTGTACGGCTGGATTCCCCCAATATTGCTCCCCATTTTTGTTGCACCGGTAACGACAGGTTGGGGGAGTTAGGGACTGTAAGCTAGCGTTTGACTGTGTAAAAAGAGAGCTCTCAGTTGTGGGTAACATTAATAGGGGGTGGGGTTGCTCCTCACCAATGATCCCGCCCACAACTCAGAGGCAAATTTCTGCAACGTTTGCATCTCTGCAGAAACTATGTCCTAGAAAACAAAAGGGGTTTTGATTTAGGCATAAAACGGCATAATCATAATTAAGAGACCACTGAAAATGCTTTTACAATAGATCATCGGATTGGGTCTTTAAAGGTCAGCCCAAAGGATGCTGAGTGGTGACTTTTTAGACGAGAAACGGAGCAATGGTGTGTTGCTTTTAGCATAAAAACAACGGTCATCTTCTTTAACGTGTGATAAAAGCAGCAGAATCCCAGCAGGACCTCAAGGTGGACCGCTCCCTTATGATCTGCAACCATGAGTGACAGTGTGTCATCAGCATTCTGTCACATTTCACACTATTAGGCCAATCTCATAGCTTTGAAGAAGTTTTTTTTTTCTCAGATAAGAAGCTCTCTCTTGATCCTGCCACCTCATTAGACACATGCCCTCAGTGCTTCAACCCTTTCACATGTGTAATTTAGATCCCACACAGCTGGCACACATCATTTTTACCTGGAGCTAGACAGATTTGTGACTTTGGTGGGGGTGACTGCTGTTCAAAGGAGGAAGGCACGGACACCTAATCACCATGCTGCTGTAGCAGCTAACGGCAGCCGGGTTTCATCCTAGAAAAAGCCCTGATTAGATCATAGCTGTCCCAGGTGGCAGCTCCCGTGGCAACAGGCGAGGATCTCTGTCCTTTCAATAGTAGCTCAGATCAGGTTCATAATGATTTAAAACAGTCGTGTTTGTTTGAGTTTTAACCACAAGTCTGTGGTCATAAATCTTCCCATCGCCCACACTACAATCCCTTTAATATGACTGAGGGTGTAGATACAATCAAAAGCGATGATTCGGTCTCCCTGAAAGGGATAACAATAATTCATGTCAGCATGTTGCCTCAAAAACTAGGACCCATCGTTTCTTTAGCTCAATACAAGGCCATAGGTCGCTTGTGTCAGCTACTTCAGAGAGATGGAAGAACGTATGCCAGTCTGTGGCAGGACCACGCACAGACACACAGTCACTTCTGATGCTACGTCCACACCAGGCTCAGAAAGGTCCGTCCAATGAAAAGTCTATGTGAATACACATAGGGGCGGTTGAGCAGGTTGTCCAATGATCGAAGGGTTGGCGGTTCGATCCCCGCTCCCCCCAGCCAACTGTCGTTGTGTCCTTGGGCAAGACACTTCACCCTCCTTGCCTCCAGTGTGGCTCCACTGGCGTGTACATGTGTATGAATGATCCCAGTGATGGTCAGAGGGGCCGTAGGCGTGAACTGGCAGCCACGCCTCTGTCAGTCTGCCCCAGGGCAGCTGTGGCTACAACCGTAGCTTACCATCACCAACTGTGAATGAGGAGTGAATGAATAATGGACACACTGTAAGCGCTTTGAGTGTCTGGAAAAGCTCAGATAAATCTAATCTATTATTATTATTATTATATAGGCGCGTTTTGGGCTTCTGCGTCTAAAACTCTTGTGTTCTCGCATCGCTATGCATGATTTTCAGTCCGTTTGAGTATGTACAGAAAAAAGTACAGAACACGCAGCCACTGAACGCTTGCTGAAAGTTAAACCAGTCAGGTTCTCAAATTTGGTAGTGACGCATGGGTAGTGTCCTTTTCAAAACACGGAAGTGCCAATGGGTTCAAAGTCGATCATGTAGCATCTTTGTGCCTGACACCAAGACTTTCATATATCGGAAAAGAGCTGTAAAAGAAAAGTCTGGAGGAAGGGTTACAAGATTTGAACCATTTCAACATTTTGCACAAAGTCTCTTGCAAATTTGGGTACATGCGCTGGTATCTGGTAGCGTCAGTCCTGTGTGAACACCATGTGCTAAAAGCACGTTCGAAAAACTACGTACAGCACTTCATCCGATACGCCACACATGCCCTGTGTGTGTGTGTGTAGCTCCAGGGACCTCTTAGAGTCACCAATCACACTTTGACACATGTGTTTGGGCTGTGGGAGGAAGTGCCCATAGAAAACCCACATGCACGGGAAGAAAATTCAAACTCCTAACAGAAAGGACCCAGTAGGGACGGAAGAAACACTGAATGTTTTTTTTTCTTGGACTGTGCAGTCCAAACTCAAACTGGTATTCTTGATATGTTTGTCAACGCCCAAAAAAATTACTACTGGCCTCTAAAAGACATTTAAGCAGTAAGTCACAATGTGTCCACAAACTGCTATAAACAAATGATTTTTGAACAAAACTGATTTAAAAAAAAAAGTGAACTTTTCAAACTAAATTTTAAAAGTTAAACTATTTTCCTATTTGCTCACACTTCTGCTTAATGTACATTTAGCTATTTTATTGTTTTTACCATATAGCCTATCTTTGGTAGCAACTGAGATTTTTCTACCCATTTTAGCAACTATTTCTTTAGATGATAGCTCGTGACACTGCTACAAACTCATGGATTTATGGAACTTTGATTTGAAGTTTCTCCATGTGGTTGTTATTCTTCTGTCCTGTCAGCTGAGGTTGCAGCTGGTGACTGTAGCCCCTATCTTCACAGCAGAATCTTTATAGAGATCATTGCTATTGCATCTGCAGGTCAAGAATTTCTTATTGGGTCAAATATTTCCTGTTTTTAACCAGGCTTTTATAAGAACATAATTTCCTTTGAATATAAAAAGGCTTTTGTCTGTTTTAGTTGTCTAACCAAAGCATTTTAATTTAATCTTTGATTTTGAATTTTCGAAAACACATTTGACCCCACAAATCACACCTTTAAGGCTGTTTAAACTTCTCCTCACCCTACAACCAATTCTAGGCAGAAAAAAAGAAAATATATATATATATATATATATATATATATATATATATATATATATATATATATATATATATATATATATTTGTACACAAAAGATAATAAAGTAAAATACACAAGATTTAAAAGTGCAGTAGTCAGCAGTAAAAAGACAAGAGGAGGACAGGAATTGATAAAATTTATTATAAAAATACAATATGACAAATTGTACCAGATTTTTTAGTTGATTTGTTTTTTTGTCTGGCCTAAATTGCTCTGAGTGGCCGGGTTTGGCTCGGGTCGCCCCGTGACCCCGACACGGACAAAAATGGGTTAAAAAGATAAAGGAATAGATTAATGTTTTTCAAATCCTAAATGTTTTAATTCAAGAGTAATTATGCATATGTTGGATCAAACGGGCTGATACAAATTGTCACTCACAAGAATCACCTAAAATTTAAATACTGCTGTGTTTTAAATGATTTATTCATTTATTGCACAAAAGCAATTAAAAAATAGTAGATTTACAGTCAGATTTCTGCTTTCTTCTTTTACGATATATAGGTAATCAACGTGTTATTTTCTCAATGCTGAAGGACCTCTTCATCCATTTGCTTTGCTGGCATTCTTCCCTTTCAAATAAAATGTTTCTTTCCCCCTCCCTCCCACATTGTTGTCATGTGATGTCTCTGACTTTGAAAGACAACAATGACACGCACTTTTTGAAACTTTTTTTTCTCCTAGAAAAGCAGAAGGAAAATAAAACTCTTACCTGTGCGTCTGTCTGTCGCCGTAGGGGGAGTTTGACCTCCACCGTTCATGGTGTTCGCACTGAAACAGGCAGACGTAAATTTTTCCTTGGCAGCTTGTCCTCAGCTGGCTCCTCCACTCTCAGCTGAGGGATAAGTCGCCCTAGAGACACGTTCTACTGAACAGGTTTGCCTCTGTTTGTTCCTGCTAGTCAAAAGCTTTCAGTTCTGTTTTAATATCAATTTTAAAATACAGGAGGGAACAGAAAAGAATACAATCTGAAATATTGAACAAATAACAGCTTTTTAGATTCTCACAAATGCTTTTTAACCTTCGAAAATATGTAAGATTTTCACATTTTTCTGAAATGTACATTGCATCAGATACATTGTTTGAACTTCTTGTGCTACAAATTTAAACCCAGTAGTAAAATTATCTTCTATCTTTTAGAAGAATTCAAATCAAACAACATAAATGTGTTAATAAAAGCTCAAACTTTTTCAAAATTGCCACAGTACTTTATTGTTGCATTGAAATTTTTTTTTAAGAGTTCCACTAGAGGGAGCTTTAAACATAGCTGTGCTGATTCCAGGGGCCCCAAAAACAAACAAACCATATTTAATTACCTTTTAATGTTTTTTTAAGCATAATTAAATATTTTATTTTTTTGGCATTTACAATGACAATAAATTCTACTTGTGGCAGGTGACTTGAAGAAATATACTGATAGCAATCAAAACTCATTAAAGTAAAAGAAAAAAATTGTTTTGGCACAAAAAAGGAGCTCTATACTTCAGTTTGTCAGCAACACCTCTTTAAATTTCTGCAGGTTTCAACAGAGATTTGAGATAACTAATCTAAACTGATTATGCCTGACATGTGATTAAGGGTTTTGCTAATCTCATTAAGATCCCATCAGCATCCCTGATAACAAGAGAGCTATCTCCTGTCAACCACAAAAAGGTGAAATGATTGAAGTAATAAAAAATAATGAGGAGTTGGTATTGTTTAGATAGCAAAGACAGTTTAGAACCAAACTGCTCGTATTTTTTGCAATGCACCATTTGATTACCACTATGTGTTGCTGCGTGAGTGTCTCTAATGGCGTGAGAGATATAGCAATGCCAGACAGATGTAGGGGAGCTATAATAATCCTGGTAGAATCAGTCATGAAAGATACGTTTCACCAAAGGACAAAAGCTTTCATTGACCTGCTTCGAGGTTCCTCTAAGGAGTCCATATCAGCAAACGATACCAGTAGGTTTCCTACCTGTATGGCAAAAACGTCACTTCTTATCTCCACAGCATCAGTCATTAACCTTGAGGTTCACAATCATTTGTCAGTTAACATTAGGAGGGTTGATTTCACATGAATGAGGTGTTTTTTGTGTTCTATTCACAAATTCCTTTTTCAATGTCCACATCATCCACACTGATGGGATATGAATGTATCACATCAGCACACACCATCCCGCTCATTCCACACGGTTTCATAACCTTCATTATAATATCAATGTTGCTGGCTGCAACAATCGACTGTCCGTAAATGCAGCGGGAACATGTCAATGAATGACATTTGCAATGTTTAACATTGGAAATTCACTTTTTAGCTGGCCCATTGTGTAACCAAAAGTAGAGCATGGATGGGATGAATAAATTTGCAAAGGTATGTCAATGTGATGGGTTTATAACAGTGTCATCACACAAGGCCAATCATGCGGAACAATAGGAACAAAGCATAGAACAGGGCGTTCGGAAATGGGATTTGCCCTGGAAAATATGATCCTGCTTAATACTGAGGCGGTATTTTTTCAAAGGATGAACAACCATCTCCACAATTGCTGCAAATATCAGGGAACATAGCGACTGTTTGAAGCCCTTTCAGTGATCATGTCTTAATTGCAGTTTTTCAGTTCCCTAAATAGAGATGAAGTCACACACTTTCCACTTTAACAAGGGAAAAAGAGACTCTCCATCTTGGCAGCTCAATAGGCTGTGCACACTAGAAGGACTTTTCACAGGGAAGAGATGAATGTCAGTCAATAATTAGCTGACAGGTCAACAGATTTCCCTGACCCCATTGCTACCAGCGTCAGTGTCATGCTGACAGGCAAAGGAACTTTATGTCCAGGAGAATCGAGTCCTCTGCTCTGGATTTTATTTTTAGCTACCAAAAGTGCCCTCTAAAAAACACAATTTGATTTTTGTTCATTCAAAAATATACTTAATGTGAAACCATAATTCTTTGAGCATCCTGCTTGATACAAACACTTCTGCCACACCCTATGCGGTAAAATCTTCAGAAAATATGTTTTACACTGTCAAAACTGGGAAAACTAAGAAAGTAAAAACACTTTTGTTTCAAGAAAACATGGATGGATTTTTCAAGAAAATCCAGAAAATCAAGAAAAATATGCGGGTGATCAAAAAAAATCAAGAAAAATAATCTTAGTTTTGGAAAACAAGTCTTACTGACTGGAGTTGTATTTTTCAGGAAAGATCTTTTGGTAAGATCATTTTTGTTATCCGTTGGTTGATTTCTTTGATTATTAAAAAAAAAGTTTTCAAACTTTAAGTTTATTTGTAGTAATCCCTTTTAATTTTGCTCCTTAATTTTACTATTTTCAAAATAGTTATTTAAAAGGAAAATATATACCTGACCGAGGGAAGATAGGTCGACATGACCGTAATCACATTAAAACTGCAAAACAAACATTTTGAATACATTGAAACATGTACACACCCACAAATACACAAACCTAAAACAACACATGACTCGAAAAATAAGGGCAGTTTTAAATCAAATTTAAATATTGAAATATTATATTTATCTGTGTCTGATTTTGGATTTGTTTGCATATTTCAAATTAAAAGTCTTATCACCTTTCAGCTTTGCTACATAATTGTTGCTTAACAATATGCATTAAGGATGTTCTTGAAATCCACATGAAGCTGCCATTATAACAGTAGTGTAAGAATTTATGCGATTATCTTTAATTATACCATGGTCCAGGTGAATACTCGATTCTGATTGGCTGCTGGCTGTGCATTAAAAAGTGATAAGGCACATCTGCACGCCCCAAAAAGAAGTTCCGGTCACCTATCTTTATTTTTAATTAAAATAATTTTATTTCTTTACTTGTCCTGGCCAACAGCTGAGCAGACAGATGTCTGCAGCAGAATGACTTGTGAAACACTTGAGAGATTTCCTGGTACATTTGTGTATTTTTATGATATTTGTCTCAGAACAAGCTTTTTGGTAGATTCAAATTCCAGCTGGGGGAGCTAAGTCACATAGAAAAAAGACTCTCTGAAAACAACGCAGCGCTCTTAATTTGAAAAATAGATTTCACGATGGATATATTTAGAAAATCAAAGCAAAGGCAATACAAACGGTCCATCCAAACAAGTGTACTTATTTGACTCTCAAAATTCATCCAAATCTAAATCAACCCAAGTGTAGACAAATTCAGTTGTTATAGAATATTTTATTTGCAAATGAAAGAGTAATAACTCAGAGGTCGTAAAAATATACATTTTTTTTTGCTTGTGATATTTACATGGATTGTATTCATCAAACGAACAAAACAAAAACATAGTTGTCATTTTTTTTCTTTTTTTTTTAATTAACTGTTACAAAATCAAAGAGAAGCCTGGTCAGAAAAAAATGAGAGTATAGTAAACAAAAGTGTATTACATTTCCCTTTTAATAAAGCCATGCTGAGCCAGTCTCCTCCCCAACATCGAAACAACGCAGTCAAGAGGAACAGCCAGCCGCACATAATCCACGCAGGCCGGAAATGGGCATAGCACACTTAACAGAACAAAGTACATAGATGAAAATAACAAAACAATAAAAATAAAAGCTTTTGATGGTTATATTTACAATTCTACATTTTATTTTTCTTTATGTGTTATTTTTTATCTTTAGCCGATTACAATTATGATACATCAAAGCAAAGCATTCCCGTTCATCAGCTCAATCTTCTGTGACATGCAGGTACTTTGCTCTCGTCCTCTGCCTGCTCCACCTTCTTGAGGTTAAATGAACCATATTTCCATCTAAAGTAATATTCCAACACATTCTCTTATCCTCACAAGGCTGAATAACATTTGCCCTGCTGAGATCTTTAATCAGAAATAAAATCTCCATTATATTGGCTACATCATGTAACGCGGGCTCACCACAGATTTTACGGAACCTTTGAGTGCTGATAACAAGACAGTATATTTTACCGATGGATAAGTGTTTTAAAGAATATTGGATGTGCTTGTGACACTACGAGGTGTAGTGAGACCTTCTTTCTGCCTTTATTCACAGAACACACCAAAGTGCCTGAAAATTAATTTCCTTGAAAGAATAAAGGAGAAAAGTAAAACAAGTTGGTCACTTCCACAAAGCAGGGTGAAAGGTGAAAACTCATAAACTAAGGAATTTGCCACCTGAGACTCCCAGATGCAGGAAAGCAAATTGAAAGGCTTGGTGGAATTTTACAGCTGGAAGACTTAAATGCCAACCTCGATCACGACTGTTTCTGCATCTGTGGTGGAGGGAATTTCAATGGCTTGAGCCGTCAGCCCTGGCTTAGTATCCATCCAGTTTATGGCGATTTTTTATGAAGAAAGAAATCATATGACGATAGATGTCCAGATTGTTAAAATGCATAGATATTTGTCTATGTTTACACCTATGTGTTCGCTATCAGTGAATTCCAATAATTCCATGTTTGGATTGGATCATCAAATTGAATTAAAAGGAATAAAAGACTTCTTCCAAAATCTTGGGATTTCTGAATGTGTCGCTGCAGTTGCGTAAAGACCCACTCCGTTAAAAAAAACTATCTTTAACATGTTATTGTAACATTTTTCTCATGATGGAGGACATCTATAAATAAATTTAAGCTCAAAATTGCATTTCTGAGTTTTTCTTCATTCAAATCGCTGGAAATCAGGAGCAGGTTAAAATAATATAATTGGAAAAGGCTCGTAGCTGGGACGTAGAACCTACAACAGCAGGCCACAAGCTCCCTGCTCTGCTCCATTCTAATGCCTCTGCTCCATTCTAATGCCTCCACTTGTTTGATTATATTCCATGTATATCTTTGTTTTTTTGGTGAATCGACATCTGGCTCCAAACTGTACAGCTGGACAGCCCCAATAATGCTCTCCATTTTTGTTACACTGGTAATGTTAGGTTGGGGTCTTGAGGGACTGTAAGCTAGCAGGAGAGATAGTAGACAGATGGATGACGGGAATGTGGCAGAGTTACTCTAATCTAACGGTCCCGCCCACAACTCGGAGGTAAATTTCAAACGAACTGCTGCTGCTTTGTAGGAACTGTCCTTCAGTCTGGGCAAAAAAAAACGGCATGATCATGATTAAACGATCACCGGGAACACTTTTCCAATAGATTAAAAGATGATTGGAGTAGGACTTTAAGTTATGCGCACAACAAAATTGTTATTGTGTACTAAACGCAACTTTTTACCAAATTCTTTTGTGTGCCTGAAAAAGCCACTTGTACACAGAGAGCCAAAGACAGCAAGAGCAGGGAAGAAGCATACAAGTGGCCTCCAGATATGACAATAGTTATGAATTATGAACGTTCTCTGTCTCAGGACACCGCCCCCACAAGCAAGAAGATGACTGCTCCCTGTGAAGCTAAGTCCATCAGGCATATAAAAGTTAGCAAAGGGTAAAATGAACACTGCCAGTGTGCAGTCATATAAATTTAGATTGAGGTTACTTTGCTTGACTGGATCTTTCTTGCTCAATGAATGGCTAACTTCAGAATGTGTGGGTGTGGCCCGAGGGCTTATACTGAATTTACATGCAAACACCCACACATGCACAATCACAAGCATGTATGCATGCAAGCACGCACACACAAGCACCCCCTGACCCCGACACACAAAGTAGCCTTCCTAGTCAAATATGAACTGCTGTCTTGAGTTAATAATAAAAGGCTTTTTTGTTGTTGTTATAAATATAACTTTCTCATACTTTTAAGTCACGTGAAATCCCATGTGTGAAGTCAAACCACATGTGTTTTTCAGACAGGCACTGCAGCTTTATTAGGGCTTCTGTGAGCAAACGCCTGCTTGATTCCCAAAGGGAAGAGCTAAATAAAGTGCTGAACATGCTCATAACTTACTTTGCTGTTGGGCTGCAACAGTAAATGATTGGGCTAAAAGATACATACAGATGCTGTAGGAGCAGGAGGAAACAACAACAGGAAGAGTGTTTAAGTAGGGTGCAAGGGTCAGAATACTTTACTCACCTCTTCAGAGGCTATTTATAGTATATTTCATTGAAAGATAAAATGAAATTATATAAAAACATTCTTGATTAATCAAGTTGACAAATCAGAAGAACCGTGCCCCCTGTGGTTACCGGATGTTCTCGGGTCCTTCGGGGTCCTTCCAATGAGTTATATCACTAGAGCAGACATCACGAGGAGAGCACCGCCATCTTGGTGAGGTCAAGTTTTGAAGACCAAACCACTTTTTATAACATTTAATAAAGAGCTCTGTTTTTACTTTCAATCACTTCATTATATGAAAAAGAAGAATGGATTGAAATTGCTTAGTTTTGTTCAAAAATACAAACTTCACGAGTACCCCTAACTTAACTAGTATTAGACTATTTAGATTTTTTCTATGTTCCTTTATTTTATTTTACTTATGTTTTGATTTATTTGTGTGTTATGTTCATTGTTTCTTTTTTCCCTCTATTCTTTATTTTCTATGTTAATATGTTATGTTTGGCAATGGTGACTGATCTTCGACGCAATATTGATTACATTGCTATTGTTCGTTGTTAACGTTAATGTCATTGTTAACGTATGATACCGCAATTGTCAATAAAGTTTAAAAAAAAACTTAGCGACGTTAACTCATTGGTCGTGGCAACTTACAGCCAATCAAATAGTGTAACGTCATCATTGGTCGAAGGACCCCGAAGGACCCCGAGAACATCCGGCAGCCCGAGAACATCCGGTACCCACACCCCCCACACTAGGCGCATCCAGCTTTTCTTTCAATTCTTACCCGTCTGTATTGAGTAAAAAAAAAAGTTTTTTTTGCAGAGAACCCCCTTAACCTGATTTCAGATTAGAAGGCTGTTCAATGCTGACCAAAATGTTCTTCGTGAAAAACCTGACGCATAGCAGTGTTGCCTGAAAACTCCATGGGTTATTAAATGAAGAGGTCTGTCGGGGAAGACATGTTAGTCAGTCAGACTCAAGCAAGAGGAATCTGTACACAGAAATATTAATTTTATCTTGACTAGGATCAGAAATTTTGATTTTTTTCTTCTTGCTACATTTTTACCACAAGTCAAGATAAAATCATAAATTTCACATTTGACATGAGGATTGTCATGTCAAACAGAACAAGTGTTTAAAAAAACACACAGGGTTTAAATTCACCTTGGGTTTCTCATATGACTCCTTTGGAAGGAGGAAATCCCCCCACATACCCTTACTGTTGAAATAAATGACATCATATGCATATCTACCTGTATGTACAATATAAAACAGAATTGGTTACAGAATGTACAGTACATTGTCCCATGGGATTTCTTACTTAGTATTCACTCTTTCGTGTCCTTCTTTAGCTAAATCTGTTCTACCAGGGCAAGGTAGTGATGTTGCATTGGTAATCCTTGATGCTGGCCCTCATAACTGCATCTGACACAACCACTGGTGTGCTGTAGATAAGGACAAAGAAAGAAACCATCACAGGGAAGAGGAATCGCAAAGGCACACTAGAAAGGCTACTTGCCTTTTTCTCTGCTACTTTCAATCAAACTGCTTGGATCTGCTTAAAGGTGTGATAAAAGGGAACGGGCTGACGATACAGCTCAACTATTGACCGGATAAGTGATTCCATGGAACGGCAATTGTGTGCAACACCACTGCTGTGGATACAAGGAGAGTTTCAACAACGACATTGCAAAACACCCTTAAGAAGAAAATGTTTTCAGCCGCCATCCTACGCCCATTCCATTTAGACATAATGTTGTAAAGCAGAGGTTATTTCTTTGCACCTTAGCTTGATTTTTTTACCTTAAAGGAGGCTAAAGAGAAAAGGTTTCACCACTTTTTTACAACTCACATTCCTGGTGACAGATTTTGGCTTCAGTTCAGAAGTGTAGTGGGTAAACAAAAGCATTAAAAAAGTAACAATAACCCAACTTTGGGATTGGTGGCACTTCTTAATATGGACGATTGAACACATGGCTGCTTGTCACCCTTTATGCCCTGCACAGGGTGAAGAGATTTAGGATTGCAAAAGAAAAGAAAGTCAAGCTGGTCCATTAGATGCTAATCCATATATCGCTATAGGCCTAATAAATACTAGTATTATATTCAGGGAGGATAACTAATAGCAGACAAGGGTGACAGTAGGTGTAGACAGAATGTGGGAGGGTAACAGTTTCAGTCATTTGACATCCCTGTCAGTGCTACATCCTCGTACCTGAAGTTTCCCCTGCTGTTTGGTAGAGCAGCCGAGCTCTGGGTGAGTCATTCACAGAACCTGGGGTTTCTCCTGGGTTTTGTATGAAAGCACAAGTGACCCAGAGCGCTGAGGCAGATGATGCACATGCCACACACTATGTCTGTCCACATGGATGGGCACAATCAACCCAGCCCACGGGGAGGGAAAGCGGTTTGTGGTTTCGGAGCAAGTGCTGCAAGCAGCCGAACAGAGGTGCAGAGGGACGATCAGAAAACCACCCCATGCTGCCTGTTGTCTCATTAAGAGAAAAACAAAAAGGATGTTGCAGTCACAGTCAATTTCATCTCCTTCATGTCTACCATGCTTGCATACATCTAGAGAACCGATGGTGAACAGAGGTGTGACTACTGACTACAGGTTTTACTTTATTACCTTTTCCCAACTGCTCTTCTTGTCTCACTCCTCTCTACTGCATGCCTACCGCTTTGAATTGATGAATAAATAAAAGCTCTACTAGGGGGCATCTTCCACCTCAATGCACACGGTGCTTTCTCTGCGCCTCGCATGGCCAAACCAAAGAACTCAGAACACAAGTTCTGCCTTCTGCCATGAGACACAGACACTGCTACATCTCGCGTCTCTGCTATTCTTTTGTGGAGTTGTGTTATGTAAATCAGTAAGGGACAAGCATGTCTTTTTCCCCTCTTTTAAGTATGCATTCATTAAAAGTACTTTTGGACTTGAAGTATTTGATTTGTTAAATTACATCACTTTAACTAGTTGCATTTCTTTGCTTATGGAAGAGTCTCAGTCTTTGGATGGGCTATGGGCCTTGGGTAGGGATGGGAATCTTCCATGGCTGTAGGAAAGAATTGGCTTTCAGTCCTACACAGTCTGAAATGCCTTGGTCTGGGCAGGGACCATTAGGGTTGGAGGTGTGGGCCCTGACATGTTCCTGGAGTTGTATTTGGGAGTGGCAGGGGGTTCAGGGGTCTTGGGGGGCACCACTGTAGTGTAGGCTGGAGGGGACTGAGGGAAACCTGGAGGTTGCCCGTTTTCTTTGAGAGCTGCAACAGCGGGTGGACGAGGACGGTGGCCACGCTGGGCACTGTTGTGCACCATGGACTGGGTGGAGGAAGCACCGGAACGTGAGCTACCAGATCGAGATGAAGACAGGGAGTTCGGCTTTACAAGCTTGGCCTTGGGGGCTTCGGCGTCCTCTCTGTAGGTTCAAACAGATCAGACAAACACAACATTCATTTCTTCTGAAGTCAGAGATAAAGACCATCTGAACTCTACCATGATGAACTGCAAATCAGAACGCTACATCCCACAACTCTGAGACACAAGGGACTATTGCAATGCTGGGGCCTCATGTTATTCATGAGGTGCCCCCCCCCTCCAAAATTTGCATGGAAGAAAGAAATCTGCTGAAAATGAAATTTCCCTAGACAGAATTATTGAGAGGAAAACTCTTGCTGAGAAAACTTTTCTGTTGGAATCTATTTTCACCTTTTTTTTTTAAAGAAGGCAAAACTTCTTGGAAGATGACAGAAGAATAGACACTTGATGAAACAACACAACTGCTATTGAAGTTTGTGGCTGTGGTACAGAGATAGAGCGGTTGACCACAATTTGGAAACCCGCAAGGTTCAATTCCTGCCCTGCCAGCCTATATATAGAAGTGTCTTTGAGCAAGACACTGAACCCCACCTTGCTCCTGGTAGGTATAGGTTGGCACCATTGTTATGCACTAGAGATGGCATTAGTGTGTGGATGAATGTGAGCATGGATGAATAGGACTATGACTGTAAAGCGCTTTGAGCCTTCTAAGAAGGTAGTCAAGTGCTATTTAACCCTTGTGCTATCCTAGGCACTTTAACATTGGGAGTTGGGTCATCTAGACCCACTAGACAGTGCGCTGAACCTTTTTTCTTCAATGATTTGTGATCGTCACTGGTGTCCATGGATTATATGAAATCTTTCCACCTTTATCCACCTTTGTCATGGTAGGAATAACATGTCATTGTAAGGGTGGGGTCATCTAAGATAGCACAAGGGTTATGTACACACTATTTACCATCCCCACTACAAAAATGTGAACACTTTGGGGGTAAGTGACAATTTTAGTCGATTTGTTTTGAATGAAACTCAATTATTTTTCAAAAAGGGGGAACAAAAACAAACAATTAATAACCATAGAGCTAAACCTTTCTCACTGAGCTCCTCAGTTTGTTTCATTCAGAAAAAAAAGGTTTGTCTATAGTGTAAATGAAGACGTTAGACTTGTGATCAATAAGTATTTTGTGTAGTTACTCACTTTATACTGCAATTTAGATTAGCTGTTTTCAATTTAAACCAAAATTTGAAATTTGGTTGAAGTCTGTATTTTAGGGTAATTAGGTAATAATCTTGAACAACAGCTGTTTATTCTTCTATCTCAATAACCATCAGCTAATTTGTAATTCCAAAAACAACTAACTTAACTATCAGGTAGGTATTGGTGTATGACATAACCAACAAACTGGTGCTTAATGTGCAATATTTGGTTAAGGAAAGTGCAATATCCATTTATTCAATTCTATTAGTGACACTGGATGTACATACTTGAGGCATTTCAGATGTTATATTTTTCATATTTTATTTTTATTTTTATTTTTAATCCTGACTTTCATTTATTATTTTAAACACCACATTAGTTGTACATACATTAATTAAAAGGAATTTCTGAATCTGATCCTAATAATAGAAATTATGACAGTTTTTCTGCAAGTTTTAACAACTGACAGAGGGAAATGTTGCATCCCTTTTACACAGAGATTCCTTCACTGTCCTCAAACATTTTAACATTATTATGAATGTGAATAGAGTTGTATGCAAATCCCTTCCATCCTTCTTTAAAACACTGTAGCTGTGGAGCTGGAGTACATGTCTGTAAACTGGAAGGTTGTTTCTTTAATCCCTGGCCTTGGCAGCATGCTTGCTAATGTGTCTTTGGGCAAAGTACTTAACCCCACACTGTTGTGTTTAGCATTTGGTGAGCGTGACAAATAAGTAATTTGTAGGCTAATCGAGAAGTGCTACAAAACCTTATGCAACAGTTCTTCATTTGTCAAAAAAACTTGGAATTCTCATTTTTTCTACATCTTTTCTTTTTTGGCCTGAATACTATCTATTATCACACAATTAACTCTCGTATTAAACACATTAATATACATATAGAAACAGTACATATATTTAATGACCTACTAATAGCAGTAATTAAATTATTAGAAGTGTGATATAGGTTTATAATATGGTAAAAAAAATACAAGTCAGGCAAAAGATAAGACTTTTTTGGTTCATTGTTTGTACTTAGATGATTCACAGCTTTTTAGACATTTGCATTTTTAATGCTACCCTAACTTTGTTTGATTCATTTTGTAAATGTACTGAGTTCCTGGGAGGTCTGGTAGAGGACATTAGTGGGAATATTCAGACTCTTAACATTGTATAAGTGCAGAAATACTTCACCACATCTGCATTATTTAGTTCCAGCCATCTCCCAAACACGATACATTTTTCATTGTAACATCTGAAAAACTGTGACTGTTGAAAAGTGAAAATAAAAGCAAAAATGATGAAGAAACAGACACAAAAATAGTTCTATACTGCCATATGTGTAACTACATCATATAGGATGAACAAAATACATAAAAGGTTATGTGAAGAGAACTTGGATCAAAGAACAACTCTATTCTTCTAAGAAACACATCAAACACCCAGATATTTATGGGATTTTCTCAGTTTTATATGAATAAGAAACTCAGATTTAAACAAAAAGTTACTCTAACTGAACTTCAATCTGAATATTTTCATTTCAAAGTTACTTAGTGTAAAATCCATCCATCCATTGCATGTTTAATTAATGTCTTTTCTGTAAGATTAAATAGAATTTTTAATATTTAAGTAAACCAAAATGCCTTTTTAATGGTTTCATTTTACCAAAAGCAGCAATAGTTTTGGAAGTGGCCCAACATTGATTGGATTTATAACTGGTGAACACAGAAAAACGGTAAAGTATTTATCCAGGTGATATTTTCAAGACAAGTACAGTTACACAAGTGTCAAACATTTACATTCTTACCTGATTACTTGACAATTTACGTATTTCTGTCAAGGATACATTTAGGCCCAACTTGTCACTTGTATATTTTCCATGATTGATTACAACTCAGACGGCAGGAAAACTACTCTTACTTTCACACACAGATTTTTTTCTTTTTCACAGCTTAAACGATACCTTTTGCTAATCATTATTAAACAAAGATGGCAATTTAGTGAAGTTTCAACAGACGGCCATGTACAGGTTTTAAGATTTGCAGCAAAAGTTTTCCTCCCTCAGCAGCAGAGCAGCGGCCAAAGAAAGACAAGCTGCTTGATCATCTGCCGCTTGCACTCGCTCAAGAATTTCTGTTGGAAAAACTGTTAGGTAACAACCATAACTCACATTTTAACAGATGTTAGAATGTGTTTCGTTCTCTCACCCCGCTTTGACGCAGGTTAACTGATGTTTAGTTTGGATTGTGCTTTGTTTTATTAATTAATGTTTTATTTTAAATGACCAGCTGTTTTTAAGCTGAATGACTGGCTTTATCTCTGTCACACTGTTTACAAATCTCTGGCCTGACTTTGTTTGATTCCTTTTTCTACTCATTTTAACAATACATAGGAAAATCATTTTGATTGTTTATGGAAATATCCAATCACAATTACAATGAACCATTGCTTTTCTAAAATGCTCATAAGAAATAGACGTGATCCAAGAATTTACACAAACCTGATCTCATTGGGGGTCTCCTCCTCCTCGTACTTCTTCTTTTCTTTCTTCCGGAAAACGAGCCAAATTATTATTATGACAATAAGTACAGCGAGGGATATCCCCACCACTGCACCTGCTACCATCCCTACATCCTTCACATCTGCAATAAAAAGGAACAAATGAAAAATATATTCAAGAAGTGTATAAGGAGAAATAATAGCCGTTTTTTTTCTTTTTTTGGGCTTTGCCTCTGGTGAGTTGAGAGTGCCATAATTCTTTGTGACTTTGACAGACAGATTAAAGTGCAGTTTTAATAGAGGAGAATGTTTCTTATCCCTCATTACTATGCACTGTCAGAGGCGGGTAATAAAAAATTAGACTTACTCAGTTACATTCATCTTTTTGTAGAAGTAACTTTACTAGCTCACACTGTAATTTTTTTCTTTATGTACTACAGATAAGGATAAGGATAAGGATATTTACTTACCCAGCAAAACCATATTCACCTAACCACTTTTTACTAAACCCCTTGATGCCTGACTTTATTTCAAGCTACGAAAAAAAGAAAATTACAGGTTTTTGCTTTCCAATAGATGCTAAATTAAGGTAATTTTGGAGCCAAAGTGATTTGATGCATATTTGCATCAATTGGTGTCAAGGGGTTGAAAATATTTTTACCACTTATTTTAGCCAGGCGATGCACAAAAAGCAAAAACATCTCACCAACATAGCTTAACTTCATCTGTGCCACCAACAAAAGCAGCAGTCATGTGGAGCAACATTTAATCCTAAAACTTTATTTAAACTGGAAACAAGGAAGGACTTGATTTGATACATTAAATAAAAGGAAAGGAAAAGTTTAAACATTTTGATTATCTGTCTTCATCCAACTTTATTAAGATAATGAGCAATTTGAATTTCCAAATCCAATACAGTGCATCCCCATTTTATTCTACATTTAAGTAAAAAAAAGACAAGAGAATATTTCAGTTTTTTTATATTTCTAGTTAATTATTTCAACATCTGATAATGTTAGAATTCACAAATCAAGCTGTTTAATTTACCCAGTTTTAGACATCAAATTTAATATATATTCAAACTGTAACTCAGTACATATTTTTACCAGTTAATTTTATTCAGGCTTTATTTATGAAAAAGCGCTTTTCATAAAACCCAGCTCAAAGGGTTTTATACTTAAAAACAAACAGACATGTTCTTTTGTTGAAGTGAATTTCTTTTACAGTAAAGCTACTATTTTTGGTAGAATTTTGTGACAATGCTTCTGCTAAACGCTTCTGGTAATCACAAAAACAAGCTATAGTCATTCATATATAGCTTTACTGCACATTGCACAGATGAACTACCATCCTTACTAATAATTCCAAGACATCAATATGCACCTTCAAATTCGGGCTGAAGAACTGTTTCTGCTGATCTTCTAGATCTGTCATTTCATCGCATTGACCTTGTTCTGAGGCTGTTCGTAAATGTACTAGTGTTAAAGTGAAACGCTGCTTTTGGATCAAGGGTGTTTGCCAATGACTAATACTTCAGTTTTACTGCTTCCCAGAATGAAAGAGGGAGGGATAAAAGGAGGTAGATGGTAAGGCAATGAGGGGAATAAATGTATTTCCAGCTTCAGCTCAAAACATTCCCATCAATCACCGTGGTAGTGTGGTGTGAGGTCAAATCCCCACTTTTCATGCAGAAACTCACGCTGCATTGTGACCTCGATGGTGCAGTTTTCCTCCCCAACGTCATTGCTGGCTGTGCACCTGTAGACGCCAGTGCTGTCCATGGTGAGATTCCTCAGGGTAACAATCTCTGGATTTTTGAGATCTGAGGGATAACAAACAGCATTTTCACCAAAAGCAGAAAGATAGTGAGTGTTATCATGTAACTATTGAGGTGTTTTTTGGTGTTAATGTGAACTGAAAGGGGTGCATCACTGTGAAGAACTGAGTCAAGGAGGTTAACACCCATGAACGGTTTGTGCCGCCTCAGAGGAGAAACAAAGGGATGGAACAACCCTGCTTTCAGCCTTTCTGCTCCAAACTGTCTCTGTTTCTATTTAGAGTCAAAGAAGCTTGATTGTGATCCCTGTGAGTGAAGTGTGCCTCAGGGCTACAATGGGAACTTCTCTTTCCCCTGCTTTCTTCTACTATTATCAAAATACTTCATTTCAAAGTTAGATTTAATTCCAATTGGTAAATGGGTCGAATTTATACAATCCGAGTTGAAATTTTGAGTTCATCTGAATGATTAAAGCATATACAGTAGATTATTAAAGCTAATAATATCCTGTAAGCTTTCTAACTAAAAAATTATTTTCGTTTAAAGGCTAATTTATTAAATTTGAAAACATTTAAAGCAGCCTATATATACTAAAAGCTTTCATATTCAATGGATTACATGGTGCAAAAACGTCCTCTAACTGCCTGAGCACAATGCTGTAACTTTTACTCATCAGCCAAGCAGCCAAGTCGGTAGGAAACGCAGTTTAAGTGTCAGTGTTCAAAAAAATTTATGGACTCGAAGATGGGAGGAGTTGAAGAAAAGTGGCTTGCTCAGCAAAATTATTTTTCTAAATCTGCACTTAAGTTTAAAAATGAGTCTTCATAGCCTTTCACTGCTGTGGGTTTCAATGGTGAATCAGTGTTTTCTTAACAGTCGGTGATTTTTCTTACCTATCAGTGCCAGGTTTGGCAACTTGCCCAGACTTTTGCCTTTGTCCAGCACTCGCTCCCACTTGTAGCTAATGGGGTCTGAACCGTCACTGGATTCACAGCCCAGCTTGACATCACTTCCTTCCAGGAGTTTGCCATCCATCCAGCATCTCGGCTTGGAGGGCTTCACTGTGAAGAGTGTGGGAATCAGAGATAGTCCCAAATAGTTTTTTTCCCCCCATCAGATAAAAAAAAATATATTTGGCTGTTTTTGTTCACAGGAAAAGTTGAACTCAAAGCAAAAATCTGACCATCAAATGACTGAAAAATACCTATAAAATAGCTCAATTGATTTTATTCAAAATTTCCGGAGATTAGCATCTCTGTGTTGAATTTAAGTTTGACAATAAATTAACAAAAAATCAACAACAAGACAAGCTGCATATGTGATTTTGTTGGAAATCAGGTATGCATGAAACCAGGAACTGAATGATCTGTGATCTACACATTGCAGGAAATGTCTGCATGCTCTCAGAGGACACTCTTTAAAACTGTTAGCAGCTACAGCAAGTCCAGCTTGACAGGTCATGACATGCTGTATGTGTGGAAATTTATTTGTATATATGAACTGCTAAGAGACTTTTATTAGGCTGAAAGTCATCATTGTGATGGTGGGCCTTGCATCAGACTGGCGACCTGTCCAGGGTGTACCCCGCCTTCGCCTGACAGTAGCTGGGACAGGCTAACCCCAAAGGGATGAAGCATCTTAGGAAAATGGATGGAAGGGTTGATTGTGTTGTGTGTCTTTTCTTCTCACATGATTCGATACGCATCTCCGCACGTGGTCCACAAGGAAGGTTGTGATTGGACGTGTTTTAGCTTACATCACATGTACAAAAAACAGGCAAAGACAGCAGAAAACACAATAGGAAGAGAAATTGACAAAGTTTGCCTGAAACTAATTATTAACTTCCTGATTAATGTAATACCTTTTTGTTTCTATCTTTGGTTTTCATTTGATACTTCTGTTACTCTTGGTGCTTGATCGGTTTTCGATATGTAGCTCTATCTTTTACATCCCTAGTTTTTTGGTTTGTTTATATGTTGTTTTTAACATCCAAGGCCTTTTGTTCAGATGTTTTTTTTATCGGTATCATAAAAAAAACAGGGAAACCAGTTAAAAGAAAAAGTTTGCTGCACATCTGTCAAAAATGCTGAAATACAGTTTGTGATATTTTGACCTTTCTTAAGCAAAATTTACTGTTCCGATTTCAGCGTCTTGAGCTCAAGTCTGGCAAAATGTGCAACAATATCCCAAAAAGAAAATTCAAGGTTGTTAAACGTTAAACAAAACATGCTACTTTGAGCGTGCGCGCGGGGGGTGGGGGGTGTAGAGTGTCTGCCTCAAGATTGGAGGTTATGGGTTCTAACTCACAGTTGCTGGACCCAATGGCTCTTCTGCTTGACACTCAGCACTAAAGGTCAATACCACAGATAAGTAACAAAAGTGCTCAACACTCCCTCAGTCCACAGCAAATATCTGGTGTGTGATTTCAATATTCTAAAGCCATTATAAAAGCATACACAACAAAGGGATAATTGTTGTGCAAAATCTTGTAGGATAAGAGGTTTTCTACAGGTCCATGGTTCTGGTTCTACTCAGACGTCGATGTAAACACGCTAAGATCTGTACAGCTGCTTTGCTTACTGACAGCTACCGATTTGTAGCGTGTGGTTCCAGAGGACGCTTAAGACATTATAGCAGCAAGGATCTGCAGAAAACGGAAATATTCCATAACCAAAAGAGAGAACACCCAGTGATAAACACCAGAATTTGCATATAAGGACATAGGGAAAAACCACTGGAGGCACACATGCACTGGCACACATCTAAATGAATCATCTTGCATTCACTGTCACACAGCAAGCCAGCTACCAGCTCTGCTGCCAAGCTTTTATCTTAGCGTGAGGAATGGGTAAAGAAAATGCAAATGTTTGTTCCTCTCAAAATCAAAAGTGTCACCGCTAAGCTGAAGGCAGTTTGTTAAAAACTGAGCCTCTAACTCATATAAATGTCTTTCTGGAAGTGAGAGGATTAACTGAGTGTTCCATTAGAAAACCAATAACTGCTGGTTGAACTAATCTCCCACAATGTTTTAATAAATCGCCTACTTTTCTGACATTGAGAACGATCTGGCTCCTCTCATTGGACTTCGTGTCTGGCTTTTGTGATGCCGCTGCTCCTTGGCTCGTCCTTCAAAACTCTTAAGCTATTTTTGATTTGCAGGCAGAGACACATACTGCTTTGGACGAGCTGTAAAGCTGAGCCATTTATAGCCATCTGCTATATTGGGATAAATTAAGGGGGGGAAAAAAGTAAAATACACAGTGCCTTTGTTGTGGCTCAACTTAAGATCATTTATCTGGGTTGATTTTTTCAGTGTTATTCTAAATCGATAAATATTATTTCTATGGGTGTGTATCGGCAAGAGTTTATTGATACGTATCACAATACAGATGTCACGATAAAAATATATATTTCGATATATTCCAAGACTGCATCAGAGACAATATATCACAACTTTATAAAGACTTTGAAAATACTTTTTATAATTATTAATGCAAGGTTCACATAAATAAAATTGGAAAATACATTTGATTTAATGATCAGAACTTGAAATAACTGCATCCCCTATACAAGTTGGTTTTACCAAAGCACATTTATAGTGCTTTTCTTTTGGTAAATTGTTAAGAAATAGTTTTTTAGCACCCAACATTGTCTGATTTTCACAACATCATATTTTTCAGTATTAAAAAAAAAAAGAATAAATGTGCCTTAACCGATAAGGCTTTATAAGTATTGTTAAGAAAATAAAGTGTTTGTTTTCTAACACTGTTGAATGTAGTCAAACCGGTACTTTTAAAATGGTTCCGGTGCCTGAACAGTGCTTGAAGAGGTGCTTCAAAACATGTAAGTGTGATGCAGCAGCGTCGCAGGGTGAATGTGAGCGCTTGAATGTGCCTAAGATGCTTTATTTCTTTGACAGTCTGCACTCCAACACCACATCTCTGTTTTCACACACACGGAAGTAAACACAGACTTTACCGTTCATCGCCACAACGATGGTCTTTTTTTAAAGCACTGTACGTGTGACTCTGATCCATCAGGTTGCTGAATTTTAACCATCTTCGGCGAAGTTCAGCAAAACTTTTGTTTTATCTGCACAACCTCACTCCTTCCTACATGAGCCTGCCTCAAAGCACCAAAATCCACGCCTTTATGTGGTACCGGTACTTCCAAATACAGTGGTACTGGCAGCAACTTGGCACAGACTTTCAGTATCTATTTCTAGTTAAAAACTACCGGTAAGTTGTAAAATATATGTCTCGTTGAGCTCTGTAGCAACAACAACCCCCAGACTAATCAGTGAACATCTACCACAAGGTGGTTCTCATGAGATTTTGTTGCTTTGACGCTGCGTAGAGCGATACAAGTATTGCCCATTGAAATATCGCAATATTTCACTACATTGATTTTTTTCCGCACACTCCTAAAGATTACAAACTGCTGCAGCTTTATTCTGTCTTGGACTTCATCAATCAGCTGTGTGCCCTTCCAAACCCTCTTGCATGTTTCTGGTCTCACCTCATCAACAACCCAATCCAAACAGTGCAAGAAAAATCAAATCACACTGTCTGAATCAAACTGAATCATTAGATCAGTCAGCATGACGGAGGAAATGTGCCAGGCTAATGGGCTCCTGATTACGCCTGTATGTGTCAGAGAGACAGCCTTTTTTTCATTCTAATGGGTTTCTTTATGACCTGGACCTGTGTGCTCATGCATTATGCGTATGTCTGGCGCTTTTTACATGCCTCTGCAAATACTGACCAAGCACAATGAGGTTGACCTGGCTCCAGTGGTACTTCCCACCGGTCTTGACTTTACAGTAGTACTCCCCAGAGTCGGTCAACAGCAGGTCACTGATCAGCAGTGAGGCGTCTCCACCCAGATACTCCCCAGCAAAAGACAGACGGTTGGCCTCACTGCCTGTGGCCTCTGTGTACACTTCCCCCCCGAAGAAGGTAATAATCTGGAAATAGAAAAAAAACATAATTTAGTGTAAAATTTGGAAATAAACCACTCAGGGTGTACCCAGCCTTTGTCCAATAGTAGCTGGGTGGGCTCCAGCAACTCTGTGACCCTGACCAGGGCGAAGCAGATTTAGAAAATAGTTGGATAGCAATTGGAAACATGTTTATCTTACCAAAACAGCTGCAAAAATGAACTTCTTGTAGCCCTTTTAGTGAGGAATTCACAGCAGATGATCATTTCTTTTCGTTCTACTGCTGCTTCTTGTATTTAAACTGCTTCCAATTTCAATATTCATCTTATTAATGCAACCAATTCCCTTAATACAATTTTCAGGAGACCGAGGAGCACATTTGCTTGAGTTAATTTCTGTGTCTTAGCAGATATGCTAGACTGGTTGACTGCCAGGAACATTTAAAATTACATAACTTTAAAGATGGTTTATGCATAGCCAAGAGGTTTCCACACAGTCTCTCACTGGCTGCTTATCTTGAGGTAAAAAAACAAACAAAAATATCCTGGACCTTAGAGTGTGAGTAACAATTCTAACAAAGACTTTATCATGAACACTGTGAAATAATATTTTTCAAATGAATGCAGCTATCCTGACAGGGTTCATTTAGCAGATTATACGTCAGCATTGTCTCCTTGTGGTTATTTGCACTGGCAGAGCTGTCAAACTGGTTAGAGAAAAGGATAGAAAAATCTATTTTGGTGCTGATAAAAGATTCAAATACCCCCGGTGGCACCAATGTGGTGTTCACACAAAATAACAGGCCACACAGAAAAAGGAATGCCAGCATTTTTCAAACATTGGCTTTTTAAATAGATTCTTTTGCTTGGCCTGTTTTGAGTCTTGCTTAGAAACTAGTTTTGTGTTTGTTAACTTAATATTTTACGAAGCCGGTAGCAAAATACAGATAATTTGTTTGACAGGAATAAGTAATTTGTCTGGAGACAGTAGTGCTGCATCTTAAACTCTGTCAACCTTAGTTGAGATGAGCACACCTGTTTGTCATATGCTCAGGTAAGAACAAACTGCTGCTCTTGGACTTTGGGAGGAAGCTAAAGAACCTGGGGGCAAACTCCTGCAGGCCCACAGAGAAGATGCAAACTCATACACAAACACTTCACCCAAGACTCCAACTGTGAACCGTCATGCTCTCTGCGACACCGCTAACCACCTTAAAGGCTATTATGCAAATCATTAGACGAATTAATCTGCTATATTTCCAAATGTCAACTCCTTTTATCTCATAATGCAATGCGGTTGCTTCTGTAAGACTGCCAAAAGTCTGTATCTTGGCTTATTTGGCATAAACTGACAGAAGTCTCTGCATATGGGGTCTGTTCCATCACAACATTCAACCATGTAAAGGTCACTACATTAAAGAATTGACAGAAAATTCAATGTTTTTTAAGCCCTTTGTTCTTGCAATATCATTTATTTTATGAGATAAAGATAGAATCAATTATAGTCCATCAGGTGACTTGGTAAGTTTTTGCTCACAACACAGATAGTTTACGATACAAAATTATAGACTTGAGCGTAAAATCTCCTTGTTTAGCCACTGTTTCAAATATGGTATAATGGCATCATAATACAGCATTATCGACAAATGTTTGCATTCTTTAAATACAAAGAGTAGTCATTTCAAAAAATGAATAACAATAGACGAGTTTTTTGCTACCATAAAGTTTTGAAAGTTTGCAAACCTTTATGGTTTATGTTTTTGAGATTTCACGGAAGCAGCCATTTTGAAATGAGCAGGGAAAGCCCTTCTACTGCCCCTAGTGCAGGGATCGGCAACCCATGGCTCCGGAGCCAGATGTGGCTCTTTCATTCTTCTGTTGTGGCTCCCTGTGACTTTGGAAAATAATGAGTGTTTTATAAAAATTCAAATTTATTTTAGTTTGTTCATTTTTCATGGCATTTCAAAGGCGCTGCTGGCTCCGTGCGAGGCACGTGCCACGTAAAAAACAGCTTCCTTGGTGGGCTCGTGTTTGTCGGGCAAGGGCTGCGGAGCTGATAGCAGGAGGAGACACGCGGGGCGGCTTCAATAAACACTCAGGGTCTGGAGTGATTTTCTGCCGGGGGCTTGGCGTGGCGCAGAGCGGGGAGCGGCTTTCTGGTGACGGAAAGTTTGCGCCGGTGTTTTGGACTCGCGTGTGCTGTGATGTGTGTTTCAGAGCAGGGGAGCTTGTTGCATCGGTCGCGATCGACGGGTCATCTTCGGGGACGTGGGGGAGATTGAAGGGGAAGAGAGTGCTTCTTGAAAATCCACCAGCCAATCAAAATCCTCCCCGAAAAGTACGGGTCTTGATTGACATGCAGAATGGCCAATCGGACATACGTGACTGCAGACGCGGGTTTAACTTCACTGAGCGCAGACTCTGTCGAGTTGCTCTCTGCCCCGCTGCACGTCGTTTCCCCGGCAGAGGACCACTCCTAACAACCGGAGTTTGTTGGGGTCGCTCTGCGTTTCTCCTCCTGTCAGCTCTGCAGTTCTCGGCCGGTGGATGCGAGCTCATTAGGAAAGCTGCGAGGCACGCGCTTTGTGAGGAATGCCTCATTTTATGCCCCGCTCCCCCCATTGCACCGTTTACAGCAGAGCATGAATACGATGGTCGCTGCTTTCTGTCTTTGTAATAAAACGCCTCATCTGTTAATACAAAAGTATCTTTATGTAAACTCACTGTGTAGTTTTTAATCATCAGTACTTAAACAATAATGTTGAAATAAACATATAACAAATAAACATGAAGATGAAAAGAAAGAAGTACTTTTTTATTTAATCTTTTCTGGACTCTACACTTATGTCCTTGAAGATCGATCGCGATCGACGTAATGAGCACCCCTGATATAATATATACATGCATAATATATATAATGATGTCAAAACGGGTTGTGGCTCCGGGTGCTTTTTTTTTCATTGGGGGCGGTCCCAAATGGCTCTTTGAGTAAAAAAGGTTGCCGACCCCTGCCCTAGTGGAATGATGATAAATTACAGGGCAGAAAACAGGGACCAAGTTTTGGACAATGGGGTTTTTTGAGAAAAGTTTAAACCCATTTAACTAAATAGGGGTCTCATAAATGCTATATCAAATTCATTTTATAACGGTCTTTTCCCCTCAAATGTAAAAAGACCAGATATTAAAAGAGTACTAAATAAAAGATTAGTCAAAAATTTAATATTTTAGAATGTATAATATTTTTATTACCATCTTTTAAGATTTTTATCTCTCGGGAAAGGGACTGGGGTAAAAAGATTGACCTGAATTTGAGTTTCTATGTGCCTTCCACTTTAAATAATTCTGCTTTTCTTAACAAGGGTTTAGATGTAAATCTTCATTAAACTGCTTTCATTAGCTGCATTTATTCTGTATTTGCATGGTTATGTCTTATCCTGTGATGGCGGTGTGTGAGGCCCTCTCGTCTTTCTCCTTTGCTCCCTCCAATCCACAAACACAAACAAACAAAGCTGTCACAGTGGCCTATTACTCAGGGCAAGTGAAGGCCTGCAGAGGGGGGTTGCTAAATGCTGGTGCCACAGCACATCAGAGTCTAAGAAACAAGGGCACCTGCTGCGATCACAGGTGATGACTGGCCACTTACACGTATACCGAGACTATCACACCACCACGCTAGCTTCTCAGTGTTCGTCCACACTGTGGTATGGATAGATGTGGGTTTGAATTCATGTGCTATGCTGCAGGCAGACAGGAATGACAACGACCGGCAGCCGGAATAAAGCAGGCATATTTGAAACGTTTTTGCTGGTGGGCACTTTTCTTCTCTTTAGTTGTAAAAATCCATTACTCACAGATATGTAGGTGCAGACTGCGCCTTATGAGCGTGTGTATTCATGCCTCTGGGTATGTCTGGGTGCATATACACGCTTATGAGCTCAATGTGGAGATGCTGGAAATGCGGATAAAGGTAAAGAATTTAGGAAAAATTTTGGGAAAATGACCAAAGGCTGTAGGCCTACCTTCCAATTAAAATCAGGTTCTCTGTTTATTCAGTAAACGATTGGAACAAACATTTTAGCGAAAAAAGGAAAAGAAATTGACTTTTTCTCTGTTGTACCACCTGAGTAGTTAGCCTGCTATGACTTGGGCTTCATGATTGAATTATATATTTTTGAAAGTGTAAAACATGAGTTATGCAGATGTCACAGTCATGTCAATAAGGAGAAAACAGTCAAAACACTGATAAGCTGTCATCATAAAAATCAACAGTCACTGCTCTCTTACTGATAAAACAACAGTCTTATCCGTCTGGGGTGAAAGCAAAAAAATAAATGCTTATCTGAATAAAAACAACAATAACAAACTAGTTTTCTTTAAGTTAAACCAAGGAAACAAAGCTTCTTGACATGATAAATTGCTAAAGCATGATCATTTTTGAAGGAAATGAATCACATCGAAGGGGATGAGAAAAAACAGATAATTTTTACTTATAAAAATCATTTAAATGATCACATTTTGGTTTTCATTTATGTAATTTCCTGTATTGTATAAAAGCTTTCCCTCTAGTGATTTTATATGGTTAGTCGTGTAAAAACAGTTTTTCAGAACAAAACAAATTAGTTTTAAACAGCATTTGACAAAATGAATCAATTCAATTGAATCAAATCGAATCGTAAATGAAATCGAATGGTAATCTTGTGAATAGAAATAAATTAACATATATGATGTGCATTCAAGAACGCAAGAACCTTCAATTTGAGCACGGTTGGCAACTTTGTGCATTAAAGGGGTCGCCACCCAAAGTCCCTGCCAAGTTCAAGTCCCTGATAGGTCAGAGTTTGACCTGGTTTAATTCGCAATGAGCGGTCAATGGCCAAGTGTTTCGTACATAGAGCTTGAAACAGTTGTAGAAACCTAGCTACCTAACTAAACCTAGCTATACGTGATAACGGGAATTTTGAATCCTGTTACATAAACTTTCAATAGGAAGTGGCCCCTTGAATGCACGTTGCTAAAGGTTTTGTGAACATAGCACCAGGTGATGTGAGTTTTCACAACAGTGCAGCTGGTATTCAACCTCTATAGAAAGTTCTGTATGCTAAAATGGAATTGATCCAAAATGTTTCGGCACATCCATCCTCCATAACCCTCTTTTTCCTGTGTGGGATCACAGCCAGTCCATCATAGAGGTCACTCACTGACAAACAACCACAAACACATTCACTCTTCAGGTGACGTGCAGTCACCAATTAACCTACGAAGCATGTTTTTGGACTGTGGGAGGAAACCGGAGTGTCCAGAGGTCCAGGAAACCCAACATGCATGAGGAAAACACTTAAACTCCACACAGAAAGGTCTTAACTGGATTTCAAAATGTATTGTGGTAACCACTACAACATCCTGCACCCTTATTATGGCACATATAACCGAAATAAAAGGACAACATAAAAGAAAGTCGACTTTAGACTTCATTTGTAGATACACTTGAAGACTCATGTTGTTCATGCTTTTTTGTTGACCTTCTGCTGTTTTTTTCTTATTTCAAAAACCTCTTGTTAAATGTTCAGACTGCCCAAATAAACCTTGGATTCATAACCCATCAACTGATGTTGTCTCCATCATATGTTTCCCTAATATTTTTCAGAAAGCTGTATGTTGACGTGTTGCTTTGTTCTTCTGAGCATTGCCTCCCAGCGGAACTGAAGGATGATTTATTCATTCGGCTACAGGCACACTGTCTTTGCTAATCAAACTTTTAGATGTTTGATTTTAATTAATGGTGCTTTCAATGTTATCTTCCTTTTAAATATTCATCACAATGTGGCAGAGTGTCTGTAACATGTCCCTTAAAAAATATCAAAGCATAATCTACATCTTTTTCTTTATTTTAATTTCCATTCCTCCTTTCTCCTTCATTTTCTCCAGTCCACTTCTCTCTTTCAGATTTGCTCTTCTCGTCTTAGAAACACAATACATGAATGATTTCCAAAGAGAAAAATAAACACATTTTCACTGCTAAGAAATATTTGAATCTTGTTTCATGGTCCGTTATAAGAAAATTCCCCATTTGGTGACCAAAGCTTTTATTCAAACCCATTTGCATCAGAATGCAATGAAAGACCATGGTTATAGACACACACAGTCAGCCTATTCATAAAAGTTTAAGATGCCAAACGGTCAATATAACAAAATCCCTTTTTTAAGAATTTGAAAAATTTGACAAAATGACAATGCAGACTGTTATAAACACTTAAGGCAGCCTCACTAAACATTAGTGGGTCATTTTCATGTGCCTGATGTTTTTGGTGTGGCATCCCTCTCCCACTAGCTGACAACCCCTCACAACCCCAACCTAACATTTCTGATGCAAGAAAAATAGTGAGCTTAGCTATCCAGCCATACAGTTTAAAGCCAGATTCCAGCTCAGAAGAGGAAAACAAAGACGCTTATGGATGTAGTCATCTACAAGTAGATGCATCATGGAGTGGAGCGAGGAGCTTTTGGCCCACCTAACATATTTTATAGGTCACAAATGTGCTCTTTTTTTCAAATGGCACTTTTTGTTTGCTCCTGAGTTACAAAGATTAGAATACTTTTGAATGTGAAGACTCAGAAACACAATTTTAAGCTTCATTTATTCATCTTCTTCCGTTTAGTTCCTTTCGGGGTCACGGGGCTGCCGGAGCCTATCCTGGCCACTTGTGGACAAAGGCAGGGGGCACCCTGGACAGGTCGCCAGTCTGTCGCAGGGTAGAGTGTTCACAATCACACACCCACCCACACACTCTCATATTCACACCTAGGGACAATTTAGATCAACCAATTGACCTATGAAGCATGTTTTTGGATGGTGGGAGGAAGCAGGAGTCCCCGGAGAGAACCCACACATGCACGGGGAGAACATGCAAACTCCACACAGAAAGGTCCCCCATTGATGTACAGGTTCAGCCGGGGACCTTAACTATTTAATAAAACAGTTTTAACTTGTTGTCACCTATAATTAGTTATGTATTTCTTCCTATATGTCACTTAGAGTCAAGGTCATTTTGCTGATGTAAAAATTACTTAAATTTATTTCACGTAAACCAAACAGGCTTTTTAGTTTTTCCTTATTTTTCACTTCCAAAATTCCTTTAATTTTCTGTGACTTTCTGGATTATGGTTTAGTCCCTCTGAGTTGAACAGAGAATGAACTAAATCTAACAATTAAAGTGAGAAGCTGTAGATCAAAATGAGCAGAAGATAAAAAATCTTACCACTTTCTGTTTGGAATTTGGTTTCTGCAACAACCACTCAATGTCAAGCGAACTGGACGATGGGAACTGGTGGTGGCAGGGTAACGTGGCATTGTCCCCAACAACCTTCTTCATCTCTGTCTGAGCATCCGCTGACAGCAGGCTGGATAGAACTAGAGGAGAGAAAAAGCAGAGATAAGGAGTCAAAGAATGAGTGACAAATCAGACTGAGACAGTGGCTTGACCCAAGAATGATAAGGGACAGAATTTCTGTGCACAAGGCAAAAGCTCTCTGACAGAAGAGATTCTGCTAGGAAACACTCAGTGACATATGACCCTGTCTGACACATGTTCAGATATACCATATCACACGGAAACAGAGAAAAAACTAAATTCTAAAAAGTTTGTGGAGTTTTGGTTGATACGTAAAAAAGATTTAATCACATGCTTGTCCACAAAGACTGCTACTGCAGTAGCTTCACAATGATAGCTGCACCAAAAACGTCCACTGTTGTCTCAGTGAAATGTAGACAATAGTAAATAAAAAGGACCTTTGTTTGATAGACAGACAGGAAAGAGCAATGTTTCAATCCGGAACCAACACAGCTAATTTATTGGAGGATGTTGGACAGCAGAAGGTGTCAAAAGTGGTTTTGTGGTAGATGTCTAAGACGTACTGCATCTGTATGAAAGATATTGTATTCAGACAAGCAGTGCCTTGGTTTGAGATATTAGACACCCATACCTGATAAACAGAGACGCAGAAATGTAGTGATCTTCCATGCTCATTTGTGACTCGTTTTTTGGCTCTGCAACATTTAATACAGGCGTCCACCATTAATTTAATTGGTGTCTCAGCCTATAGCTCAAGGGAGCTTTGACTGATCCAAATAAACCTCATTTATCTTGGCAGATGCTCAATTAAGGTGAAATGTTGAGACTGCCTTAATATTGTTCTTGTGATGAGGATGCTTCTCATTGAGGCCTCAAGAATAAAACCTGACCTTCATTACATGCAATTGTGGCACTTTGTGCTGAGTGACTGACTAACAGAATGCCTTTGTATGCAGCAGACGCAAACACAAGCTGTCAAATGTTCCACAAGAGGCCAGTTCTCTCTGGGCTTTTGTCCATTGCTCCACCCCATAGGAGCCAACAATCTGACCCTAAAGTGATCTTTGGGCCAATGAAAATGTCAGCTCTGCATTGTGAAACCAGTGAGTTGGGGCTGACAAAGGACACAAAGGAAAACAGTTTGAGAAACTGCTTCTTTTCCAAAAAGTTCATCTGTGCTAATAAAATCTGGTGAAGTGGATACGTTTTGTAAACTTTCTTTTTCTTTTAATTCTGTTTGAGTTCCAAGATTCAGACCCAGGAAACTGTTTTTGCTAAGTGCAGTTTTTGCCTTCTGCTTGTTCGTCTTGATACTCCAAACTATTAACTTAAATATAAGGGCCAACGTTTCCTGCCTATGAACTCTTGAGCCCTAAAGATATTCCTGCTTATGATTTTTTTACTCTTCATTTTCAGGGTCATTCATCTTTCAGGCTCCTCACCAACACTGCTTTGGGTGTCAGTAAAAGAGGAGAAGACTTTAAGTATTGAGAATACTAAAGACAGCAGTGCCTACACAACTGCACAAAGTGTTAATGAATGATGATACAGATGTTTGCTGAGAAATCCTTGAATTATCTACAGCTGCTTTGATGAGCTTTGTAGTTGGCTGCTATGCAACATGGGACTAAAGCTACCATGTCACTGGTTTAACAAAGTCTCCAGTCCAGTCCTGATATCACATCATTTATACTGATTAATCTAACGTTATATTAATTATTTTACACCACAGCTTTAGCTCCGTTTAAAGCTCAGTTTATGCAATTAACGTAAATCCAGCGCATTCTGAAGCAGAGAAAAACAGCCTTGCGCTGACATGCAACACTTTACAGCAGTGAAGTGCTTTCGCAAAATAAATCAGCTGATTCTGTCATGCCATTATGCAACACTTTACATTAGTACTGTGTTGCATATCGGTGCATGAATCAGCTGATTCACGTTGATCGCGTGAACAGTCGAGGATTCACGGTATGTCAAAGAGCATGTGTTGTTTAGGTGAAACATCTCTGGTGATAAAAGGTTAAAGGAAGAGCTCAGGCAGACAACGTGGGACATTTTGACCCAGTAGTTTTTGATTCAATGTACAATGACTAAATGCAGTCAGCTTCCGAACCTTGGCACTGGGGGTGTGAACGCTGTTTTGATTATGCAGCTATGGTCTAAAATAATCTGTTTCATTAACCCAGAAAAATAGAGTCTATGAGACATGGTGTGTGCATCATAAAGACTGTTGTAGTTGTTTTTGCAAAAAATACTTGCTTTTGAGGTAAAAGGGGGTAAACTGTCCATTAAAAAATCCTTTCTAAACACTTTTCTGTTCATTTATGATCCTGAATGGGGGCTTTTGTCCAGTAGAATCAATGACCAAGTGCTCCTTAAATAAGCTGGCCTTGATGTGAGTTGGTGCTCACATTTGGGTTAGCCTCGTTTTCAGTGTGCACAGCTGGGCTGGATGGCCTGCGCTGGCCCATTGTTTGTGCAAACATCAACTATGCGAAACAACAGGCTGTGTATCGCAGCTTTGCAGAAACACTAGGAAAATTGTGATAGGCTTTTTGCCTTGGCTTTAAATTTTTTGAAACGATGACTAACAGACGGCCAAAACCTGTGAACCAGTGTTAGCTTAGCAAACATTTTGTTGTGCGTCATGATGCCCATGGACTAAAGCCTCTCTGTGAGATTCCACACTGGCATTAGAGATGCCAACGAAACAAATGTAGCCATCTTGAAGGTGAGATAAATGTAGAATGGACTCGTGATATGAAATTGCTGCACCCTCCATCTGTTTTTCCCTTCACTGCTGTCATTTTGTTTTAGCTTCTTTTGGCAGAGCTCCATGTTTTGTGGGTAGTATCAGACTTTACCCAATGAAAGAGAGGAAAGAAGCGTGTCACAATTAACAAATATGAAAGCTTACAGTTGAGGTTTAGACACAAAGAGTGTGTGTGTGTGTGTGTGTCTGTGTGTGAGGGAAAGATAGTCACATTTGACAAAAAAAAAGAGAGTGAAGAGCTGTGGTGAAATATGGAGGAACCAATTTCTATGAAAAGGCCCTAGGGGGAGTTGTGCTCCAGTAAATCCGCCTTACAGAGCCCTGCAATCTCATTATAGCATAGCCAGTGAGATGGACAGACATACAAACAAGACAGCCCGGGATCTTTCCCTCTGCCCCAAAGTCAGGCTCCACATCCCCTCAGTCAGCACAGCCTGGCTGGGACCTTTGCCACGTCCAAAGCTTATGACCTCTGGTACTCAAACACAACAGATCAGAAAAGGAGACTGAAAGGGGAGAGATAAATGGACTGGGGATGGGGTGGAAGGATGGTGCATTGCTTTATTTTGAGCTCTTACTGCAGGCCAGATCACTGGTGTCGAGAAGATTATAACCTCACAAAGGTAGTATAAGACACTTGCACAAAAAAATGAAGACACTTTATACTGTACGATGCATTTCATCTGAGTGGAAGTTCTTAACTTGTATCCACTGTTCTATATTCTGTTACATAATATGATAAAACTAATTCAATTGGCATTATCAATAAAAAAAGGTAGATCATATTAAATGTTTGCTACACCTCTTCCTTTGCAAGTTGTTTAATACATGATACAATTTTCTCACTCCCTTTAAATGTACATTACTGGATTGTATACGTTTCGTTTTTATTGTCTGCATGGACTTTTTAAAATTTCCTTTTTATTGGTGACCTGTCCAGGGGGTATCCAGCCTTCGCAGCTGCAGAAGGCATTAGCTGCCCCCATGATCTTGCACAGGAATAAGCAAACAGCTTTTTTTTGTAAAATGTTCTATTTCTATTACACAAATTCCAAGTTCATTTGTTTGACGTTTTATTTGCTTTGTGAGTGAAAGCTTCACCACATACATAAGAGCTCTTTGTGAGATGCAATCGTTTAACTCCTATTTGATTGACACTCAGTGTAGAAGCAACAGGAAAAACAATCATTACAAACAGGCTTCCAATCGGTGCCAGAACTGATTACAGCATCTCTGGTTAATTGCAGAATTAACTGAGATTGGATTTTAATGCAGGGGCAGAGGAAAGACAAAAGTCTGGGATTGACGGAAGCAGATAGAGATGATTTCACAGAGCAAACGCAAACACAACCCATCCGTTCGTACTGCAGACATAGAGCTAGGTTTTTTTAGCTGACTTGGGGACATGCTGAGAGGAGCACAGGACATGAGGAAACAGCAAAATAACTCAAAGCTCAGCTTGTTTATTTCACAAGCTATGTTTTACCCAACCCATGGCAATGAGATCTGCACTGTCTCTTTAGCTGCATAAATATATACAACAAAATCCACACATATTTGCAGTAAACCCGTCTGTACCTCTCACCTTTACTCTTCCCTTAATTGTTTTTTGACACGCAGGTAACAAAAAATCCCACCTTCCATGCTGCTTTCATTGAAGCTCTTCAGTCATCCCCTGCTCGCTCTTACATGCAGCTTCTATAAAAATTTACCAAGCCATCATGCTTCATTTGAACTCGTTTTGCACACTGAACTATTCTCCTTGTAGTTTCAAGGTCTAACTTCACTGGCTGTATTATTAAAAATGAAATGCCGAATTGAGGCTGATCTTTCGAAGGTAAAAACTCTCAAAAACCTTTTTTTGCCTCACATCCAGTTACTGACAACACCTCCTGCTAACAAAGATCTAGTGTCCCTTAACCTTGAGGGCAAGACTCATCAAAAAAGAAGAAAAATCCCTTTAGTACTGCCTAATCACTGCCTTAAATTACTCATAGTAACACTTGCACTATTGTACTTTTGTTGTTCATGTTGCATAGACTGTAAGAACAATGGACGAATCGAGGTGCGACGTCACCCATAGGAAATGCCTTGCTGCAGGTGCTCTCTTGCAAAATGAGGCAAAATCCCTCACCATGGGCATCGCCATGTTGGAACCAGTCGACAGTGATTGGTCCGCTCTGAGTCTTCGCATATATGGCAATGGCAACAGTATATGGCGGCGCCGGTATCAGGAAGCAATGGTACTTCCTATTTGGAACACGAGAAGGGAGGGGTTGAGCTGTCCATTGCTTCTACAGCCAATGTGACGTTGTTATTTGATTTTTTAAATAAATGATTTATTAAGCATTTTATTGAGTTACCGGTAGTCAGTTTTCTATCTATCTATCTATCTATCTATCTATCTATCTATCTATCTATCTATCTATCTATCTATCTGTCTGTCTGTCTCTCTCTCTGTCTCTCTCTCTCTCTCTCTCTCTCTATCCCTGCCTTTACTCATAAATATTATCAAGAAAAGATGGCTTGTATTATTTATTTACTTTTTTTATTTGACTTTTTATTGTAACTTTGCTCAACATATTTCTGTATGAGTCAAGTTTGATTGTTTTAAATACAAGCTGAGTTTGTGACATCTTTATCAGTAGTCTTTTTTTAGCAATACTTTTTGATTCATTTGCCGCCTGAGTTCATATTAGGAATAATACCTTCTAGTTTTGTAGGTTCACCTGGCTCTCACAAAAGGGGGTGGAAGCTTTGTTACAGTACTTTCTTTCTGATTTGTTCAATTTAATTGAAAATTGAACACACAAATCCTTGTGTATCCTATACAGCTCCCCACAGTCCCTCCTCATTTCTCAGCAATAAGGTCTGAACATTAACTAAACCTCAATTTCTTTTGCTTTTTCAAAACCTCTGGTGGATATAAAGCTGTGCATTGGTGAGTTGCATTACTCTTCTGTTGCTCAATGGTTAGCTCTTAGACAAACAACCTTACATTAAAACACATTCGGAAAGGAAAGGTTTCCTTATACCAACTATCACAGCTCAGGCCACACAGCTTTTTTCAATTTGTACTGTTCTGGACTTTAACCTTTTACATGCTAGCTGAAAGTCTTGGAAGCAACCCTAGGGTTGATTTTCTTTTCTTTTTTTTCTTTTGCAATTTCTCTGAGCCCTGCACAGTCTGACCTTGACCTGAACTCCTTGTTACCTCCACTTCTGAGAAAGCTGGCAATAGTCTTGTTTTTATCCCCTGCTTGTATTTCTCACCATAGAATGATGGACTCCAAACTCTTGGAGACTGGCCTAGCGCCTTTCCCAGACTGATAAGCAGCAACAATTGCCTGTTGAAGATAACTCCTGGTGCCGTCTCTCATCCAAACTAACAAATTGCTGAGATGTCTGCTTTTACAAAGGTGCTCACTCTTCCTGTTAGGACATTACTCAAGTGCATTGCAGCACTTTGCTTACATTAATACATGCCAATAATAATGTTTACAAATAATTTATAATCGTTAAATTACTATGTCGTTTTTCAATTAAAGAGCGATTAGAACCTGTTTTCTACAGAAAAAAACCCCAATCAGGCTAGAACCTTTCTGACATAATGCATTATACAGGCTAACATATATCTAGCCTTTTTCTATCTCTAAACAAATGGTGTGAATTTCAGTCTTAGAAAATACAAACATGGCATTTCTGCATGTTTAAAAAATATTCTGAATAAAAAAAAATTGTTTTATTTTTCCATGAGTTTCCCTGGTATTTATGTAATGAGCAGAACTTCAACAATCAACTGGCTGAGAACTAAAAATGCCGTCCACTCCTCTACTGAAGGGCCAAAGGGATTTAAACTTTAAAACTAAAATTTGGTGGCTTTCTTAACTGGTTCAATCTCTAAAACAGACTGACTTAGACTTTTCAGAGCTGTGGTGTTCAACCGAGATGTACTGATGCTTATAGAAATGTTTTCCCCTATTCTGGACTCACAGAATCTGTTTGTAAAGGACGTCTGCAATACAATGATGGCAAAATGGAAACACTCAGAATTTATTTATAATGTCAAGAGCTTGTTTGACCTCTCTTCAATCGTAGAAGCAGGACAGTGAAACCTTCTGTAAACTGCTGGTGTTTATGAAGGCGTTGTTGTCATGTCCACCAAGACGTGGAGCTTTCCAAACCACTTCGCCTGGTCCAGCTCAGGAAAGGTGAGCCCTTTCCTTTTCATTTCAGGAATATCTTCACCTCTTTCAAACAAACAACAAAGCATTTCAACACCTCCTCACAGGACGGCCTGTGTTGTGCAAGCATAGCGCTGAAAGCTGCACACAAGTTAGTCTAAGTTAAAAAAGAAATAATTACATCAAGATGTTTTCTTCAATCGTTTATGTCTTGACAGATGAACCTTAAAATGGTTGAGACTCAACAAGACCTTAATATTTTACCTCAGCTTAAAAAAATATATAATTTTCTATTGTTTTTCGCTCTGTGTAAATCTAAATTTAACTAAGTCCATTTACACAGGAGCAATAGACTGACAGAAATATAGAGACATTCTGCTGTATCCATCTTTAAGAGTCTTCCAGAAAAGTAGCTGGGATAGTATCTTTATAGTTGAGATTACAGAGAGGGGAAAGCAGAAGCAGGGGGAACCTTTCTCACAACCTGAAAGAATTACCTGAATAATCCTTAATCATTTGGTATGTAGTGCTTATGTGCCTTTCTTGTCTCGATCATTGCTGTCATGTTGAGTGAAAGCAATACTATTCGTCTCACAAGTCCCCAAAATAGACACAGAATGAGTTTTGTGTCAAGTACTTTTAATTCCCCTGAAGTATTCTGCAGTTTCCCAGCATGCAAAAGAGGGGCGAAGGAAAGGAGACGGAAAAAAGGCTAATTACGCTATTCCCCAAGGGACTGAGAGGCTGTGAAACCTGCTTACATGGCTATACTCATCTTATCAAGACTGCATCTGGTGGCATCACCCATACTCATGGGCGTAGCTGTCTAAGATGAACTGGCTGTTCCATAAATCTTCCACTTTTAGCCCAAAAATGTCTGGAGAACCTACAATAGCTTGTTATCAAAGCAAAACTGTTTTTCAAATATTCCTCCCTGACAGCTGGAGCATATTTTTTGAATGCCCCCTCTACAGGTTTGAATTGCTTTTTGAACAAATCTTTCAAACATGTTTTTATGAAATCTGAAATATACGGTGGCCTTAAAAAGAAATCACTCAATGCAAAAACATTTTAAAGATCACAACAACAAATAAAAAAAGCAACAAAAAAATTGTAGAAATCAAAATTCCAGAAACCACAACAAAATACCACAAAAATAAAACACAAATGAAATGAAACGTTTCAGAAAACAAAAAGTAATTTCCAGAAATCAAGAATAAAGAGCAAAACACCATAAGAAACCAACCAAACCAACGTTTGTCCATCATTGTAACGAAAAGTTATTTGGTATGAAGAAATACTGGATATTATCATCCAATCAGCTATGTTCCATAGTTTCAACCTTTTCCGGTTTCTTCTTTCGTTTCTTTTTTTTAGCACTTTTTCTTGATTCTGGAAATTTCTGGAATTTGGACTTCGTGGCCACCGTGGAAATAAATGTGTGTACTATTAAGTAATAAAAGAAGAAACTGTTCAAATGTGCCCATAACTATAAAAACAAATGAAAGAATGACTTAGCTCTTTTATTGGCCACTGGTGAGAAAAACAAAGTAAAACATGACCAACGCACCTCTAAGAAATAACAAATTATAGTTTTTGCACAAATACTGACTGTCAATGATGGAAAGTCTTCCATTTAAATTATTTTATATGTTAAAAACATAGGCCCATTTTAAATGTTAATTATGGGGATATATTTCATATACTTCCTCAGCTGTGCTCCACCAGATTTAGAGCTGACTCTGTTCTGCTTCCAAAGAAAATTCTGTTCAGGGATCTTTTTTCTTATTTCTTCACTGGCTTTAATCTTTCCACTGTGCACAAAGTCCAAATGTCAAATGGTCTGCTTTGCACCAGATAACATGATTCAGTTAAATGGGGCTTGGACAGTGACCTCTCTGCAACAATGGATCTTCCACACATCTGGCTGAACATCAGCACACCGGTGTTTGTGGAGAGTTCCTTCTTCTGCATGAGCATCTCCGCATCTCAGACGGTTGAAAAGCGGGCAGCAGAGGACAGAGGGAGAAGATGTCTTGCAGAAACTTATCACCAAGGTGACTGAAGCTCTGTGTTGGTGTGTGTGTGTTTGTGTGTGTGTTGGTTTGCGTGTGTAAAGGGCAAACCTTTCCTGAAGCACATCCACACAGCTTTGAATAAACCTGATGTGCCCCACTGAGAATACATTTTAAAGGAGAACAGGATAGTGTGTCCTTTTACATAGGAAGATATTTCTGTAAAAAAATCCTACACATTTTTGTTTTTGCTGTTCTCAAGGACATTTTGCTGAAACTCGCTTTGGCTTATATTTATCTGGAACCAAATTTACACAAAATAAATACACCAATTTTATTTGTTTCAGAGTCAGCAAATATGGGATATCAAATAAAATAAAAACAGCACAAAATCTATTTGAAGAAAATTGTATTCCATTAGATAAAACCAGACTTTAAACATCACAAACAAAGCTTTCTCACTATTACTGCCCAGACCACTTTTTTCATTCCATTTTTTCCTAAAATCAACAACAGACTGTTTGAAATCAAAGTTAAATCAAGTTCTGAGGGTTTAAAGGATGGCGTTGTTGTTTTTTTTTCCAGAAAAAATAAATTGAAGAAATAAAAGCATAAGAAAGTTTTGCGAAACTCTGCTCCTTGTGGAGATTAAGCTCTGCTTGACCCCACATTGACAGCAGATGGTGAGCTGAGAAAAAAGACGAGCTGCACTCATTAAAACACCTCAGAAGACAGCTCTGGTTGCTGCTGATCAACTTATTCTATTTGCTCACTGGCGCTCTTTATCATAAGAGCCAAGTGCTGTCAGAGTCACAACAGAAGGGTTTGCTTTGATTCAAACAGCTGTATAGTCCTCAGCGTACATATAAACAACATTCCTGCATCTTTAGCTGGCACACAAGGTAGCCGTGTTGATGCATTTTTGTGTCGGTTTGCATAGTTGTTTATGAGCTCTAATCTTAATTTGTGGCTTGCGAGCGTGTGAATGAACTCCTCTCACATTGTTGGAGTGCCTGGACATAGGCACTGACCTCAGCAGATCAATACTTAATAAGCTTTTGTGCTGCCAAGTCCATTTTGCTGCAACTGCAATATTTTATGTCCATTAGGTGGAAAATAGAGCTGACGAAGTGTATGGCCACAGGAAGTTGAGTGAATCGTGGTCATCCTGATGATAGATGTTTTATAATGGTGTGAAACTGAGAAAAAACTTCAAATACTTTCTATCTCGTGCTCAATAAAGCACTTCACTCTTGGCTTTTATTAATTGCAATTCACTACCCCGGTGGTGAATGTGCAAAGCATCACCGGCTTTTTTTGTGGGAAGACAATAAAAGCCACAGAAGACAACGGGTGAGTTTGCAGACATGTGACAAACAAGGGGAACGGGAAGAAAACAAGCCCAGAGGAAGAGTTCTATTTGGAGCAGCGTTAAAGTTTAGCCTCAGAGGCGATGTAAGATAGTTCCTGTCTGGACATGTAAGCATTTCGTGCTGTGAAGTCATGCTCAGATTCAATGAGCCTCCTTAATTCTTATTCTTTACTTGCCTCCATGCACAAAAAAAAGAAAAAAAATCCCTCCCTTATTTAGGTCACTACGATTATTTGTCATTGTCTGAAGTCCAAGTTCACCTGGGGTTCGATGCCGAAGCCTCACAGCAAAGAAGCTAATTTACTTCACTGCGTCCAACGGGGAATAGGATCTGAATGCAGCAGAGCAGCTCCCATGTTGTACATTTCATTGGTTAATTGAAAACAGACAGGACGCTAACTCTCCTTCTCCATCCGCCCAGCATCAGTGGACTACGTCACTGATATATGAGAGCTGCCGTCAGTCTTATGGTATGCATCTGATATGCACCGACTTACTTGATCGGTTAAGCGGAAAATAACAAATGCGGGGAATGCTTCATGCACAAATGACAGGATGACGCTGTTACCGCCCTAATGTAGCCGCGGCAAAGGACAAAGAGGTAAACTATCCATCCAAGCCCTTGACTGCGAAGGACACGTCAATGGCTGCCATTTCCCCAGAGGTGAGCAGATGTCACGTCTGTTTTGGCAGCTGTACACTGAAAGGTGTTGACTGCTGGGGTAGCTGATAGAGCTGGAGAGGTGGCCGCATGATAGCCAGGGGGGTCAATGTACACTGCAAGACTTCCAGGAAAGGCCTCACTTAGGCTCATTTAATAGAGCTAACGGACCAACCCACCATCTGTTCCTATGATTAGCTAAGCTTGTTTATAAAGGGCCCTACTCTTCTTTCTGTGCAGTTTTTACGCCAGTGAAGGGAAAAGCTAGTTTTTTTCTGTGTTAAATACACAGAGCAAATACATTTTGAGTTCAGAGAAAAGAAAAAAATAATGTCTTCTTTAATTGTATTGAAATTTGAGGAACCACATGCAAAATAAATATAAATTGGATTTGCAATTTTGCTAAAAGGCAATAAGAGTTCTCACAGGAAGTAACTGTAGGAATCCATTGACTACATTTTTTTAAAAACAAATATACAAAAATTCACAGATGCGGTAGAATATTCTGAACTTTGTATTTAAAGTGCATGATAAATGTACCTCATACTATTCATAGCTCCATTCATTTTCCTAAACAGCTGTATCCTGAGGTCATGAGGTTGCCAGAGCCTAACCTGTCTTGTGTTGGGTGAAGCTGTGGTACACTCTGGACCGGTCGCCAGTCTGTCGCTGGCCCAAACAATTACACACTCTCACAGTCACACCTATAGGGACAATTTAGAACATTCAATTAACCTATCATGCATTTTTTCGACTGAGGGGGGAAGTGGAAAATACCATCCAAATTGTGTTAAAAATATAATATTCCAAAAATATCAACAATAAGAATTGTTAGTGGTTTTTTATAGACTTATTCTGTTTTTAAACAATGAATCCATATTTCTTAGTGTTTGCTATCTTTTGTATTTTTTTCTTTTTCTATATTGTTTTAAGAAAGAGAACCAAAGTGTCCAGATGGCTTAATTATTAAGGGGCAGTTTTCAGCTTTCTGTTGTACTTACATTTAAAACACATGTGTTATTGTTTTCATCACTGTAATTTATTTGAATAGTCTATTACCATAAATCAAATGGGATTCATTAACACTTAACATATTTAGAAAAACAGAAAGAAAATAAATTGCATGGAGTTTTCATGACTGCAGCTATTTGCCAGAATATTCTAAGGAGAGAAAATCTCAGCAGTGGCTATAGAGCCCATCAATCTGGAAAGGTTTTGCTGGTAAAGTTATAAGGCAACATTTGCAGAAAGTTTCCTGAAAATTACAGTTTTGCGGCAAACAATAATGAACCCATCATTTCTAAGGGGGAAAGGTTACCTGCAAGTGGAAAAGAGTCAACACAGGTGCTAATCTTCCCAGGTGTACCTGTCTGAGTGAGTTCCCCCGAAGTCCAGACAAAGTAATGCGCAAAAAAAAGAAAAGTCACAACTCACCAATGTTTAATAGCAATGTAACTAGGACAAGGCTGGAAAAGTAGAGTTTAGACACCCCCTTACCCCTCCCCAAGAGTCAATCCAATCAACATCACGCCCTGGTTTTAAATTGTTTTTTAATTCTTCAAGTGTAAAACCAACACAACCACAGATATTTCAATGGTTTTTCAGTGAACACAATGTTTGAGGTGTGAGCTACACTGACAGATCATCTACCACACCACACAGCATTCCTAAATCAGTCAACTGGGTTTTGCAGATCGAGTTTGTGCAAGTGTCTAATGTAAAAGTGATGTGAGCATCCATTCACATGAAGGATCTGCTCGAACTGCTGTCATATTTGTTTTGAACAGTATTCTTTTTCTTTTACAGATTCTGAGTCTAATTCATCACAACTTGCCTTGTTACTGGAAGAAATCTGCCATAGAAGTACCTACTCCCAAAGACCATCAAGCACTCGACGGATGCTACCAAAACAGTGATGCTTTATGAGGAAGGCAGACCGACCATCTTTAGGGCAAACCCGTTGATCACACCTTTGTGATCGGAAAGAGCCTTAGTCACAACCGCCCTTATGGGTGGATATGGGCAAACCTGTACGAGGAACCCAGGGGGCCACAAGAAATATCAAGGTTATACTGTCCGCTCGGTGAGCCCATAGAGCAATATATTCATGCGCCTTTTTTTTTTCATGGACATGTTGTAAGACGCAGGTGTGTGGTATGTTTTTTCTTTCATTTTTTCAGGCCCCTAAACCTGCACACTGTGCAAGGAGCCTGTTAATGCTGTTCAAGTGATAAGTGGGAAATGTTTAGCCTGACTGTTAGAAATGAGGAAATTAGACAATCAGAGCATAGTTGATGTAGGCATCCAACAGGCATCCTACCAGCACTTTTGCATCACCTTCACACCCTGTGCATGCCGCGTTTGAGCCAGGTCAGAAAGAAACCAGTTTGCCCACCTTTGTAATGGCTAGTGTGTGTAACGGCACCGTACGAAAGTATCACCCATATGTCATAAGTGCGTACAACGTATCATTACAAACGCTTCACGATACACTTACCACACTCAAGACAATTGTCAATCCATTTTCATGACTGCAAGAAGCAAGTGTCTTCTTCAGATGTGGCCGCGACCCTCCACAGGTCCGCACAACCCTAAAACCTGCAGCACCTGAAGGGGGTCAACCTCCGTACAGGTGCATGTGACTACGGCTAAAGTCAGCTAAAGAGAGACATCCTCTGCACTCTGATGAAATGTGTGATGTAAAAAAGAAAAACAAACTTTGATTAGCTGTGGCTTCTGAACTTACATGGTAAGTAAACAACATTATCCTCCTGAGAAACAATTCAATGACTAGCCATTTGTAACATTTTCTTTCATGTCCAGAGTCTAAACAAACAGCAGTTTTCTCATTTTTTTCAAGTATGAAGTTTCAGAAAGCTACATCCTGCATTTTAACTTGATTCAAACAGACACACTTCCCCAAACCAAATATGATTGTCCTTTGTGCAGCTCTGCACCACGTCTTTCCACCCCCGTGTCTAGAAAAAGAATGCCCACACGGCCAGAGCTGAGGACGGGAAGAAGATTGAAACCAGATGAATGGGGCTTGGTTGCAGCATTCTCGCTAGGGCAGTATTTCACTCCCCAAAGCCTGATTAAAACTAGCCGAGGCAGTAGCTGAGACGAGGCGGCTTACTCTGACTCGTAGAAGGGCGTTTGCTTCAAGTGACACCCCAGGCAAAAAAAGGAAACTTGGCAGAGGTCAACAGTAAAGACGGAAGAATAGACTCACAATATCCCAGCTGAGGTTCCCCTGCCAAGTTTCTCAAATTTTCACTCTTCAAGATAAAACCACAGTCTTCATTAAACATGGATTGGATTTGATCTTTCTTGAAACATTGAGAAGCTGGGTTTTTTGAAGGGTGCACTGGTTGTTAAAGGGGGATGTCTAAAGTAGGCTACTGGGGGTGTTAGCTATCTTGCCAAATGAAATGAGGGCAGACTGCAAGAATTGTGGAGCAAGAAGTATCCCCATCATGCTGATGTAAAGTGAGATACAAGAACCAAATTCAGCCTGCATACTGTACTTCTTAAACTCATTTCACCTCATTACCAAATATGCCAAATTTAGATTCATGTTTAATTTCAAAAAGCTAATTATTTTTTCCTGCTCATTAAATAGAGAACATTAAAGTTCAAATTGCATCATCAGTAATGTGTCTATCACGTGATAAAAAAGACTAGTGTAATCATTTGGCCTTTAGGAGTTAAAGCTGTAAGGAAATAATTTACATACCATTTTTACCCGCACCATAAGGCGCACTTAAAAGCCTCAATGTTTAAAAAAAAGAAAAAATGACAGAGCGCTTTCATTCTGGTCGTGCTAAATGACGTTGAAGCGATTATGAGAGGTACACGCATGCTCTGTCAAAATGTCAGCCTGTTTTTTTTTACGTTGCTGTAAACAAGGTTGGGTTATTGTGAATATGCTAACATGGCTCATATGTAGAAGTGTCGGACTGTGTTTTCTTTTTTTTTAACCTTGTTACCAACAAGGTAGAGAGTGACTGTAGTCAAGGTAATATTTGTTTTAGCTGTATCAGTCTAGTTTTTCATGTGTTGCAAACAAGGTTGAGGAAATGGTCTATTTCCAAACTAATGTCATATACCGTATAAGGCGCACCAATGTGAAACCTCAGACTTTAATTCTGTAACTGCCTTCACAGTAACTCTAGAACTTGTTTGTGACACACTACCCATTAGCCACGTTAGAGGCGTCAGCATGTTCACAACACCATTCATTATGGTACGCCTTTTAATCCGGTGCAGCCTACAGTGCAGAAAATACAGTATATAGTTTGTGTCCTGAATGCATGCGAGATCTGATCCCATCTGTGAGGCAGGAGGCTCGTGTTTGTGTCCACAGTTGAGAAATGTGGACAAGAATACGCTTGGACAGTGGGGAGAAAAGATAAGGAAAGAGGACCAGCTAAACATGCCATGTGCTGTTCCCCCTGCCTTTACCAGTTAGCCTTAGTGTGCTCATAGAGGTCATGCTGTTGTAAGCATGTTGTGTACACAGCAGGAAAAGGCTTTTATTTGCATTTTTTTTCTCTGAGTATAGAGAGCAGGGCCGCTACACAATGTGACAAAGACGGACTGTGGATACTTTGGGTGTCCGCCTGTTTTTGTGCGTCAAGTTGAGCACATGCGAGAGTGTGACTGACTGATAAGCAGCCTGTTTTCATTAACGACATGGCGTCTCCTCCCCAGAGATAGACAGGCATAGAAGGAGAACTCGAAACTATTTTCCAGTGCTGTTTGCTTTTTCCTTTCTTCCCATGCAGCTGGTTGGCCACACTTGCGACTCGACGCCAAACACGCTCCTCTCTATCCCCTTGATAATTCAGCAATGTTACCACTGAAAGACTTGTGGCTCGCCTTCCTGCCGCCTGCCTGTGCACACGAGTAAATAAAGCTCAGCTCACTTCATTTGGTCATAATGTTTAATGTACATTTGCTTGGTGAATGAGAAGTTAATCTCATTACTTTGTGCTAAATAACATGCTTGCGCATCCTCTGACAAGACGAAAGCTAGTCACCAGTTAATTAGGGAAACAATTAAAAGGAGACATCGAGCCGCAGTAACATTAGTAATGTTGGCTCCCCTGACACCACTGCATTGATGTTGGGTAACATCATTCTCCAGTCATCTGTCACAACTGATAAACCATTCGTTAACATTCACAAAGCAGACGAGTTTCACTAGCAACAGATTACGCTGACGTTAGATGATCTTTGAGGCTGAACATGTGCTTCACACCAACCCTTGGAAGGGATTGTGGTTTGGTCTGTGTGGATCCCCAAGTTGAAACCAAACCTCACAACTACACCTACGCCCATGCTAAAAAGTTAATTAACTCACAACATTTTGTTTAAAATGCAATATGCATTTAGTATGGATTAGATCGGGGAAGGCTTAAAGATCCACTCCGATCATCTTTGAGCTATTTTATGAGTGTTCCCACTGGTCTTTATATTAGCGCAATGTATGAACAATTATTCAGATAACCAAAGCATAAAAGAACATGCGAATAAGTCTACTAAAGTCTTGATATCTTTTCAAATCAATAAATCTTTACCATTCTTCATTGTCAGGGACAATTCTACCGAGCCTCGCAAAAGACTGAGTGGCAGTTCTTCTTCTGCGTTGATGTCAGTATCAAATACTGATACACACACCTACAGTGCTGTCTAGTGGTTGTTGTTTTTATTATTTTAAAAAAATCACATATTGGTCACACCTGAGTATGTCGCACCCCTGTCCAAACTATGTAAAAAACACGACTTTTCCTATGAAAAATATGTTATGAAAATTTTAGCCAAAATCAAAAAACCTTTTGGTTTCTGCAGAACAACAGTAGTTCTTTAGTCTGAGTTGTGGGCGGGATCAATGGTGTTACCAAGAACTATCTGTTTACACGCTCTTCTGCTAGCTTACAGCCCCTCACATCCCCAACCTAATATTAGAAGTGTAAAAAAAACGGTGAGCAATATTGGAGCTATTCAACCGAAGTTTTGAGTCAGATGTCAGCTCAGATGAGCAAGTGAATGCATTGGAATGAAGGAGAGCAGAGAGCTTGTGGCCCGCTCAGCGTATACTCTACGTCACAAATAAGCTCTTTTTCAAACAGAAATTTTTCGTCTGCTCCTGAGTCGCAGCGATATGAATTAAGAAATACTCAGAATCCAATTATAAACTTAATTTTTTCTATATATGTCCTACATCATGACAAACATGCAGCAAAGACACATTAAAACCACCCAAAAGACAATTTTGATTGAAGTGGGTCTTTAAATCCTTGGTGTCATGAAGGGTTAATATTCGAGTATGTTTTTCTGCTAAACCACAGATAGATAGATATAAGACAAAACAGAGGAAAGAAAAGGAGCAAATTCCTCAAATTATTTATGTAATCTATAATAACAAAACACTAGTAATTGCTGGGGTACGTTAGAAACAAAACCTTGAGGTCCTGAGCGTGACCCTGTCTGTTCTTTTTCCTTAGTTCCTCTCTCCTACTACATAAAATGAAATGTCTCGATGGAGGACTGTGCCGCAGGACTTAAAGCAAAAAGGCCACATCTCCTCAAAACAATCTATTTTTGCAAGAGTTCCCCCCCCTCCCCATGTCATCTCATTGCGCTTTATGAGGCACTTTTAAGTGTGCAGTGTCCTGTTAACAGGCACAAAAGTGAGTGAGCAGCGAAAGGAGCCTGCTAGCTGCCTTCCCTCTGGGTACAAGGAGCGGTTGCAGCCTCCCTCCAGATGAATCATAAACAAGTCCCCTGGCCTCTGTGACTTAAGCCCCTGTGACATCGTCACGGGGAGACGGATAAAGAAAGAATGCAGGGAAAAGCAAAACATGCCCTGTGTTGAACTTTCACGTGAATAAAACATTAGAGTGAATGTGAATGAGGTGTATCTGAGGATATGTCATTGGATTGAGGCGGTAATTTAACAGATGAAGAATCCTGGTTGTAAGGATGGATATTTTAGGAGGGGTCTTTGGGGAAGAGCTTTATTTGAGTTTTTGGATGTATCCGTCATTTCATCTCCAGTTTGAGCTTGAAACCTTGCTATTTCTTGCCCCTCCAAGTGTGAATATGCTAATTCATTTCCCACAGTCCTTTTCATTTAAACATGGCCACACTGCTTACGCTTAGGTATTCAACATCCTGCTACTTTTAGAACTAAATAAGCAAACCCAGGGGAGTAAATAGATTTACTTGAGAAACCGGAATGAAGATTCTGAGCTTGGGTCAGACGTGGTAAGTGCTTTGTCCCTTACGCATCAGCCCTTTAGCAGTATTTTCTATGTGATAAAAAAAAATAAGAGGAGAGGTGGGAGCAGCCCTCCTCGGTGTATTTTTTCTCTAAAAGTTTGGTATATGATTCTCACTCTGCCGGTTGTGCTGATGCAAGGAGCTTTTGTCTAGAGATTAATGAAAGATGTTCAGCTCTCTGGCATTTTAGATCCCACACAAAGGTTATGAACAGCCTCTGACCGGTAAAAGGTTTATATGACACACCCCTGAGAACGCGGTCTTTCGTGTGAGAAGCAATTTTTTCATCCGTCACGTTCTCTTTCATTTTTACTGACACAACAAATAAAAAAGTTGAATCTCAGCTATATATCTGGTCCAAAACTGCATTTGCTCTGCAAAAAATGTACATGTCAGTCTGCAAAAGATATATTTTTATTTTTTTTAGTCTATGAAACGTCCATGTGATCCTGCAAACTGGTTATTGCTGTGGCTCTCTTTGATAGAAAAAAGAGGAATCAGCATCTGGAGCTTGTAGGCTACAAAAGCTATATTATCCTGATTCAAGGAGCCCAGTGAAATTGCATATCCAATCTGTCTACTGCATGTCAGGTCACTTGTAAATATTCATAACTCAATGACTTGTTCACTTCATAAATTAAAAGCAACAAGTCGGGTAAGGAAACAAACAAAAGAAAAACAAAATATACACAATTAAGTTCTGATAAGCCCTTTTTTGTTAAGGCAAAACTGGATATTTGGAATGGTATTTCCTTCAATAATGGTATGTCTATTTCCAGAGTATATATACTTTGGAAAAGACAAAGTGGCCATCACATATTAAACCTTCACTTCATTAGTAGTTTGTGGCATTTTCGAGCATTTTTTGTCTACTTTACAATTCCCTCTGTTAGTTTATACATTATAAATCATGTTTTTGGTGTTTATCAATGTGTTTTTGTAGCACTTTTCTCCTGATGGAGAATATTTTGAAAAAATAGTTTTTGTACAATATATATATATACATGTTTTATAGGTACGTTTTTTAGGTAAACAATATTAATGTGGGGATCTGTTTCATTGCAAACAGCCAAGTTGGTTGGCAAAGTCACCAGAGATAACAGAAGGTTAAATAAAAGTGAAAGGAACACATTCTACATGCAGGATTCCTTATAGTAAAACATTCCAAATGAGAAAGATGCTACTTTGGTGATCAGCTTCCTGACCATGAGGTAATCTGTGACAGGCCACACAGCATGACTTTACCAGGGTTATGAGTTATACTGCACAGGTGCCTCTAAAACCAGGTACCAGTTTCTGTGCAGGAACTCCCACGTGGGAAACAGTGGGAGAGGTTAGCATCTCCAGTACTGCCTAACCCCCCACCACCATCATCTATCTTTGTTTCGTCTTATCTCCTGGCCTTGCTGCACACCAGGACCTATAAAGAACAAACTGAGACAGTAATAGCAGTAAAAAAATGAAATAAAGAATGCTAGGGAGACTTTTCCAGGTCATGACTGGTGTCTTTTCTCCTGGAAATACATATTTCCATGAACAATTTGTGGCTGGAGCAATAGGAGGATGATGACAGTTACAGTAACTCTGGTGAGCTCAGTGGAAAAAATCATCCTATGCTATTGCTAATTATGCATGTTTCGAGTGCAAGTTTCACAAAAGCTCACACAAAAACGTTAAAGCTCCTGTCAAGGACAAAAATCTGACACAGTTCTGAGTTGCAACTAAAGTAGCACGGCACAACTCAGAACAAAAAAATATAAACTCTCATTGTTTCCAATAAAGCATGGAAAATGTAACAAGCTTTTGGTTTTTTTTTTACACCTTTGACATCAATGTGTTCCAACATCAATCTTAGTCCCTATTTGAAGTAAGGGATAGTGCCCTTCAAGGTGTCTATTATTAGAAACGAATGGAGGCGTGAACTGTTGGATGGTTCACACCTTCATGCTGTCCATTAATTGCTTGTACTAGGGCCAAGATAAAAATATTACATCAAATATTAGTACTTTAATCTTGTTATTTTTTTAGGTTTAAATTGTTTTTTTTTACAAGACTATTTGCTACATGAAAAGACACATTGTCATGATAACGGCTAGCAAGCCTGTATCAAAGTTACTTTGCTTCAGCTGGAGAGAAATCTATGGAGGAAAGCGATATATAAACTAAACGTCTTGTTCAGCATCATTTCAGAGGAAAAAAAGCACTTTTTTATCGATTAGTCTGTGTGTAGTTTCCTAGATTGCTTTTATCCCAAGAAATATTCACCATTTACCCTAATCATTTAATATGTATGAGCAAAGAAACAATTTATTTCATTATTTATTATAAAATGATCTAAAAGCATGTGTTTACTCTGTATAAAGCAACATAAGCAGAAATACAGACAGCAAACTATATAAAATTGATTGTAAAATTTGACAAATACTAGCATGTTCATCATCAAGCCATTTGAAGGACAGGAATAACATCTGACCACCTATTTCCAAGTGTTTGTTGTTCTGGTCACCAACTGGCGTTAAGGACAGCCCAGTGTTATAAAACATTAAGGCTATGTGACGTAACTTCTTTGTAAGGTGTCCATTATCATGTTTAAAGTCCCCTGCAAATGGTATTTTGATCTATTTTTTTATGATGAGGCCATTTTTAGACAAAAAAAAAAAAAATCTGTGTTGTTGTCTAGGAATTCTGTAGAGCAGCAGGAGTTCATCAGAAAATTCACTTCTGAGTTGTGGGCGGGACCCCTGGCATGGAGTAAGTTTGCCCCTGTTTTTTATCATTTCTTTGTTTACACTCTTAGCCTCTAACTTACAGTCCCTCACACCCCCAACCTACAATTACAGTTCCAACAAAATTTTCGGCCAATATTGTAGCTATCCAGTCGTACAGGTTTGAGCTTGATACCAGCTCGGATAAGGAAAACAAATGGATCTATTTGTCTGCAATTTGATTCTATAGATTGGAGTGGCGCAGGGTTGCCAGTTAAATTATTTTTTTTTTTAACCCTTGTTCTATCTTAGATGACCCCACCCTTACATTAACGTGTTCTCCCTACCATGACAAAGGTGGATAAAGGTGGAAAGATTTAATGTAATCCATGGACACCAGTGAAGATCACAAATCATTGAAGAAAAAAGGTTCAGAGCTCTGTCTAGTGGGTCTAGATGACCCATCTCCCAATGTTAAAGTGCCTAGGATAGCACAAGGGTTACGCAATATGTAGAAACGTCCGTTTACGGTAAAGGATTTCCGATTCTGGCCGTTAATGTCTGCAGCCATTTCCTCTTGACAGTATTGGAGCTATTCTGTCCAGTTTTCAGGTCAGTTACTAGTGCATATGAGGAAAATGAAGATCTACATGGATCTATTTGTCTACAAGGGGAGGCATCAGAATGGAGCAGAGCATGGAGCTTGTGATCGACCCTCTGTATTTCCTATAACACAAATATGATCTTTGTCAAACTGCATTTTTTGTCTGCTACTGATTCACAGCTATGTGAATAAAGAAATACGCAGTGTGCAACTTTTACATCGATTTTCTTCATAAATGTCCTACATTATAAGAAAAATGCCGCAAGAACATGGTAAAAACGCCAAAAACACAATAATCCTTGGAGTGGTTCTTTAATTTCTGCAGCTAATTAGAATCAAGTATTTGTGTATGGTTTTAAATCAGTATATGGTGTAACCTGGTGTAAGCAAATGCAATACAACAGCTACATCAAAAAAAGAAGCCTATTTGCAACAGACTTGTTTTTATTTGTCTCAATGTAGCCAATCGTGAACATTTTATCTCCTCCATTCTTGCTGGATTAGACACTAATCTGTTAACTGAGGGGAAAAAAGAAAAAAGAGGGAGTGAGAAAAGCTTTTTCCTATCATCTCTCACGCATTAACGTTTCTATTAGTGGTGCCTCCCTGTGATGCGAAGTGACACTTGTGGCTCTGCACGAGGAGTCAGACTAATAGGGAGAGGGAAAGGGTGAGTTCAGTCTGAGAGGCGGAGGATGTCGTTCCTGGGAGAAAGCAAGTGGGCGCAGACGGTCAAAGTCAAACGTTTGGACACTCCTGCTCATTGAAAATGAAAGGGGGATATAGACCTCTGACTCGTGCTGTGAATCCACGTGAAACACGCAAAGAGGCAGATTCCACAGAAAAGTGTTTGAGATTATGTGGTCTGAGATCTGTGGATGTACCGTGTCCTAATGTGTAATGACGAAGAGGACCAACACTGCAAGTTTTAATGAGCAGAAGAGTTTAGGGTGGGGGCGAGGTGTTTAGATACAAACACACACCTTATCTCCTTCGTGTATTTTAGACAGAAACAACATTCCTAATAACCCATTTAAATCACAGGCACACCACTCAGATGGTGCCTCTCTGACTGGACACAAACACCAGCACATGCACATTTGAGTGGATGGGTAATGCTGCTCTCAGCAATGTGTAGCAAAGCAACCTTCAAGCTCCTGTGTCCTTCATTCCTAAGGTGTCCCTACTGAAGCCTTTCTTCTAAATCCCTACCTGATTTGTAATAGGGAGGAGTAACAACTGCATAAGCCGGAAAGTGAGGCTTAAACAGTAAAATAGAAGGTGAAAAAAAAAAACCTTTCAGCACATCCACTCTGACTAACTAATGCATTCATATTGTTAGTGTAACAATAATTCCCTTTACTCGTGCTCATCTTCACACAACATAGCCAAGCGCAGGTTCACGTTCCATATTCATGAAATGTTAAACATATGCATCACAAACGCATTCAATTTTCCATGCTCATAAAGGGGATTTTCATTCTGAACACGTCGGGAAGGAGGCTACATCCCACTCCATCAATCCTCAGGCGACCCTGTACTGTATGCAACTGGTCATCTCAACTGGTACAAGCAAGGAGGAAAATGTCTAATGACATTTGAAAGGCGGTTCATAAACTGGCCCTTCCCTTTCCAAAGGAACGTTCTTCGCTTAAGGAAACAGTGGATTGAAGACCGCTCGCTTGGTGGTTGTGTTCAATTGGTGTAATGTCACTGGGTTTTAGCGAGAATTGGCTTTAATGTCAGTCTGTCTCCCAGATCAGAATGTCACTGGCTTTTAATTGGCCTGCTGGTAAAGCTAAAGTGTTACATGTGTCTGGGAGCTGTGGAGGATTATGTAGCCTCAAATGACAACAAATTCCAGACGGAATACTAAAGTACTTAGGAATGTATTGTGGAAACACAACATGCCAAATCAAGTGTACTTTAAAGACCCACTTTGATCATCTTTTAATCTAGTTTAAAAGATGATCATAGTGGTCTTTAAATCATGACAGAGTAAGCCTGCCCTCAATTCCCATCATTCTATAAGGGTTCTGTTTTTTAGTTAAGTGTCTGGTTTTCAGTTCCTCAGAGTCAGGTCATCTGCTCTGCTCCCCTCTTGTGTACCCTAGGTGCAAGAAAAATGAGGGGCATCAGGCTATGGAGAAGGTTGCTTCTGACATCATAGGAGGGAAATAAAAATTATACAATTTACTGTAATCCTCAAAAAAAATGCTATTGTTTGGGTTACCATTTAAAATGAATTAAAATTAGTTAAAATTTTAAGCAATATGGGACTTCCGTTTACGGTCAAGGACTCTTGATTCCGGCCGTTAATGTCTGCAGCCATTTTCTCTTGACAATATTGGAGCTATTCCGTCCAGTTTTCAGGTCAGTTACCAGAGCAGATGATGAAAATGAAGGTCTACATGGATATATTTTTCTACAAGTGGATGCATCAGAATGAAGCTGAGCATGGAGCTTGTGACCGACCCTCTGTATATCCTACATCACAAATGCGATCTTTGTCAAACTGCATTTTTTTGTCTGCTCTTGATTCACAGCTATGTGAATAAAGAAATACTGAGAAATGCAATTTAACCTCAATATTCTTTACAAATGTCCTCCATCATGAGAAAAATGCTACAAGAACATTTTAAAAACACACAAAAAATGTTATTTTCACCAGAGCCAGTCTTAAAAAAAAATATTGCAGGATATTTGTGTCCTAACAGTCTTATTTCGTCCATGTATGCATTTTTATCGAGCCGTGCACGGTCCTGGTGACCTTCCCACGCTCCAGGACAGCCTAAGGCTCCAGCACCTCTGCAAGGTGTGAGGAGGATGGAAGTAGTAAAGAATTAGGTGAGATAGTCAAGAACCGGCATCCTCCCCTTCTGCAGATGCACACGCAAAATGTGGCTTTCCATCGTCCTACTAAAATATTCATGGACGTCCTTGGAAAATGTTATCCTGAAGGAAGCCCAAGTTAGTTGAAATTCTCATTAACCTTTTCTGCATTACTGCACCACGGGGACCCATACAAACACACATTAGCTTTTTGACTGGTTGGTACTAATCTGGATGATTTCTTTTGTTTCTGTCCAGAGCTCACTCTATCCATTTTGTCCTACATTCTTTTTTTTTTTTTTTTGTCTTTTTAGGTAATCTCATTTAGCTACACATTTAAACTGTGAAATTATCTGACTCAAATGCTTCTGAGCCCCAGTATAAGTTGTATTGAATTCCTCTGCTTACTTTATGCTCTATAGAGAAAAAGTATGGATATCCCTGTCAGTTGCTGTCTCTTATAAATAACTTTTCTTTTGTTCATTCATTATAAACAGATAAATACAACTGAGGTATAAATAAGTTGTCCTTTATTCAGCCTTTGTTTTAAATAGTCTTTTCTAATGTTCTAATAATTAACGCAAAGACTATATTTATTGTTTTAAAGACATGCAAAAAAATGTTTGCCTCTAATTTGTTGTATTTTCAGTTCTGAATCCAAAGTGCGTTTTATTACACTGCAGCAAAAAGCTGTGCCAAATAGCTAAAGAATCAGGACATGCACCATTACAAATGGATCGTTCTCGGCTGCAAATGACCTGCGCCGAGGCTGCATTGTGTCGTTATTGCAAAGAATACACAAGAGTGGAAGAAAGTGCACAGAAGGTAAAACTTAATCGGTGCCAAAAATAGTTCCACTTAAGCAAAGGACAGTGCAGAGTTTGTTACAAACGAAACAGCAAAACAATGCAAGACTATTCATTCAAAATAAACATATGATAGAATATGTAATTGGTCAGTTATCCAGAAAAAAATATATTATCAAAATATCAGCTTTTGGAAACAAATAGGCCAGCGTAGGATTCACCCCGCAAGTAAAATATTCAGGGGTCAGGGGCCAAACCGGTCACAGCTGCTGTGAGGTCCGTGGCCGATGGGCAGCGCGGACACATGGAGACTAATCAGAGAGTCCCTGTCTGCTTTCAGATGCTCACAGAGACATGCGCAATGTTATTTTTCAGAACAATTTGCTGAGACAGAGCGAACACACACTTTCACATCGCAGCCTGGAAAACCATCACAGGCAAAACTTTCACTGCTAGAAAATCAAGCTTTTACAAATCTCGACAGTATTTCAGCGGGCCCCCCCGAGGAAACGGCAGATTCAATGTCAGCGGTAAAGTTCTGAAACGCAACAGGCATCTGAGGAGAGTGCCAAAGGGGACTAAGTTGCATAAATGTGACTGGAATCCAGACAAAACTAAACAGGCAAAAATCAAAACTTTTGACAATTATACAGCTTTTTTCATCAGGGCTAACAATAGTCTGTTTACTTGGAAATCTGGAATAACTTCACTTTGCTTTTGTAAAAATGTTTTATTCTTAATGCCCCTTTCATATAATCCCAGTTCATCCAGCTAGAGTTCATTCTCCAGAGCTTTGTGACTATACATGGCAATCAGGTAAGTTAGGGATAAAATTAGATCAGCACCCTTTCTCCTTCTCTCTTTCACACAAAGAAAACAGAAGAGAAAAAGACCAAGTCTGTTTCTTTTTCCAGAAACATTGACACACTCTCATTCTGGTTGACCCTCTGTGACCAGCAGTGCAGACATTCCTCATTCCGGCTCCGCCAGGGCTTTGTTTGGGTTAGCTGAGAGGGAGCAAAGCCCCTCCAGTCCCTGCGGCTGCACGGCACACGTCAGCCTGCTGCTTGGGTTGCACTCCACCGAGATGCACACCCACACAAGTTGACATGACATGCACTCCATTTTTTTGTGAGCAATCATCCACATGCATGGCCAAACCAGAAAAAAAAAAAAAAAAAAAAAACTCTTGGCCACGCAGCAATCAGTACAAAACAAACACATGCAACACCGGCTGGTCATCTGGCCTCATACAGGCATGCTGGACGCCCATTGCTTTTCATAGGAGTGGGCTTCCTGACATCCTGTCATTAGGCTATTTTTTTTCAGGCCACCTAGCTCCTTGTAAAAAAAAAAAAAAAAAAAAAAAGCAGAGGGAAAAGTGGAGGCAAATGTAGACAACAGCGTTGGTAGAGTAAAAATGGATGTGGGATGGGGACATAAAGTAGTGGAGGAGAAAGGTCAGATGATGGGAGTGATAGCAAGAATGCAACACGGTGAGCAAAGACAAGGCAAGAAGAAAACCGAGCTTTTGGCAGCACACAGATGGAATGAAATGTTCTCCCAAACTGTTTATGTTTCAGCCTTTTGGCAAAAACATTTTCCCCCCACAACGCCTCTCTTCCCAGATTCTGTGACACCTGAGAGAATCGAGATCCAAGGAGAGTTAAGACTGTTGGAGTGTTAGTTTCTACAAAGCTTTATTTAAAGCTTCATTATTTAATATAAACCTGTTTTGGCACTTTTTTCCCCCCATAGAATGAGGAACAGTGTTTGAGTTGATGACCAAACTAGCAAAGCAGAAAAATATAAAGCTAAATAATCTGCTAACTTATGTTCACAAATAGATTTTTAAATTAAAAAAAAAAGTAAAACCATCAATGAAAGAGACGACACTGCATTGCATAAGAAAATGCAAAAGGACTGTTGCATCACATGCTGCATGGTAACAACGGGAAGTGAAGCTGCACACAAAACTGTCAAACTAAAGATCTGAGTTTGACGCTGTCTAAACTGTTCATGCTTGACAGCATCTGAACTTACTTTAAAGTTGCTGATTTGCATATTTCACAATTCAAAACGGCGTGGGCGTGACATAATGTAAGACGTGCCCTTGTTGCATTCTGTGTAAGGCAGATCCGCTCATTGTCTGAAGATACAAGCTTTAAAAGTTTCTTGTAATTTAGTTTATCATTTGCAGATTTATATCAATTTAAACACAAAAGGCAAGTCAATGAAAAAGGACTAATATTGATATGAACTTTTATATATTTATTTACTTATATTATTGTCCAAACCTAAAAGCCTCCCTAAGTTCTAAGTATGTTGCTGTTTTATGTTTTTTTATTTTACAAAATGCTATGCAACTAACTCAGTGAATATAGATTACTCCACACCTCTGCTGGGGACAGTTAACAGTTAACACGAGACATTAAACCAAACAATATATAGAATAAAATAGAAAAAATAAATAAATCTTCTGATCCCACAACAAGGACATAATTGTTACTACAGCTCTTTTGAAAAAGCAGCAAATAATACATAAAACTAAAAAATGCCCCTATAATTTCAATACTAATAACAATGTCCAGTGGCTATGAAGCATTGTCCTTATTCAGACAGATTTTAATATTTTGACACACATTCATTTAAGGGGTTATGATTACTTGATCAGAATGTCATAGATTTCAGGCTGCTTTTGATTTATAGCTTTTTTGTGAAGTTTTAACAATTTTTTCTTCTTCTGGCCTTGTGAAGTTTTCACTCAAAATTGACTGTAAATAAAATGTACTCACTAAATAATGACATCTGATATTATCTAGAATAAGCTGAAGACTTGATTTTGCTGCCTTGACACTTGCGCAAAAAGGCCAGAGTTTCTCCTTGATTAGGAAAGCTAAACCTTTGGTGTATTTCAATCTTGATGCTGTCACATGAGTTTGTTGAAATGTTTTTATAAAATTATTGTTATGCTAATATTTCCTGTCTTCTGGGGAATGGAAATGGCAGGGATTAAAAAAAAGAAGTTTGTAAAGATGTTTTTTAAAAAAAAGTTTGCACATCATACTAAACTGAATTTATGAAGGCAAGTTTCATTTTTGCTTTTTAGGTTTTTGTTACAAATAAGTCTCCATTTTTTAGATAGGCAACTCATTCTGCTTTTGTTTAAACAAACAAAAGAAAAAAAAAGCAGGCAGCTGGAGTTTTGCCTTGGAGCCAATGTAACTAAATCCAGCTGCTGTGTGTTAAATACACACATCATTAATAGAGGGGCGTCATAGTAACATCCCAGCTGCACTTCTTCAATCTGGTGCTAAAAACAAGTTTACTGTTGCACATCCACACCTGTCCTTCTCCAACAGCAGGTTCTGGTTGGCTCAGGTGAGCCATATCCGAAACATGACAAATGAACAAACTGCAGCGCGGCTACAATAATCACAACATGACGAGCTCATTTTATGAAAAAGGACATTCACTGCTTTTTTTTCTAAAGAAAAAGACTTTCCAGAATATTGATTTTAAGTTGAAACTCAGCAGAGTGACTCAAAGTCACTGCAGGAACAGCTGGGTGGACATTTATGGCCATTTTCTTAATGACTCCTCCTGAGGTGTTCATGCTGGAGCAGAAAAAACAAAGCAGGCTGAGTGCAAAGCGAGCGTGGGCCAAAGTAATGCTTATGTTTGATGTATGACAGCGTGGTAAGCGGGTGTGGGATGACGTCCCACGGTGACTCAGTGGATTGCGCCTCAGTCAAAGCCTTTTAGGGGCTGGTTTGAAATGTGTGAAGGAAAGCAGAGTTCTTTTGCCAAACCATGCAGGAGGGATGTTGCAAAGTCTGGACATCGTCAGATATCTATGGGGTAAGATAAGTGTCAAACATATGCATATGGACAAAGCTGTACACAAATTAATATTTTGTGTACAATTTTGCACAAAAGAAAACAATGAATACAACATTTTGTTTTCAATTTAACATCACTGTTGTGAATAGGATTTTTTTGTGCATGTCCATACTGAGGCTTATTTATCTAAGTAAAAAAGAATAAAAAGGAACTTTATTAATGCCACAGTGGGCTATTTGTTACCATAGCAGATTCTTTGTCGCTTCGCCACTTTGTTGTTGCCTAGAGACAACAGCTTATCGAGTGAACAACACATCCGCAGACCGTTTCACACCCAGAAGTAGTGAAAATAAATCTTATAATCGGAGAATGATGAGACAAAAACAGGAAAGCTAAGTCAGGGCTAAAGTAACGGGCAGCCTATCGTGGTGCCAGTTAAAAAAGTCTCATCACTGGGTTCAAATTACCCAATGTTCTTTCTTTTCCAGCTGCTGCTAACATTTTGTTTCAGCTTGATTTCAGCAAAATAAAAAAAAATAAAAAATAAATAAACATTTTGTTTCAGCTTGCTTTATACAGCACTAAATGTGGTGTAATTAATTACTATTAATTATTATTGTATTATATTATTGTACATAACATCACTGGTTTGTCACCAACCAACATTACCAACCACATCAATGGTTGATGACCATTGATTGTGACCAATGGTCTACACAAAAAAATATTTGTTAAAAAATAAAAATAATAAAGTCGTTTATAAAACATGTAAGCTGTTCAACAGTGCCTGATTTTTCTCCTTTGCGAAGGCACATTTTTATGTCTGACGTTCTATCTAGGTGGTAGTACGTACACGTGTGTGCCTGTGACATATTCTTGACAGCAACTTAACGGAAATTTTTTGTTCAAGGCAAAGAAAAGTCGTACTTAAAACAGAGAAAATTTGTACAGACATTAAATGTAAGCCAAATGTTGTATTCTTCTTTTTTTCCAGTGTGCACAACTTTGTCTATGAGCATACGTTTCATTTTGACAGTAATGCTTCCCAATAGATATCCTCCCTGCCAACAACGGTAGACTCTGCAGATTCACAACAACAGCATGACCATTAAAAGTGCCTTTTCCAAACTGCAGGCTACTTTGCCGTGCGTGGCTAAAATGCTACGTTTTGACCAACGCTGATCGAGTTCTCCAAGAAAATAATCCATGCTCCCATCAGTCATGCTACACTGCAATGCACCACAACCCCCCTCTGCTATCGTGCACTCTCGACCCAATCCATCATCCTGGAGTACGGTGGCCTGGAGGCAATGACTAGGGGCGCCTTCTGAAGGAGTGTGGGGGGAAAACAAAAGTGGCAGAGTCAAGAGGGAAACAGAAATGTAAAACAGAAATGCAGGGCAGGAAGACAAGAACTCAGAGGAGATGTGGAAGCGGCAGAGCGGGATGCTTTTAAGGGTGTGGTGCATGACAGACCGCAGGAGGCCACTCCCATGCTGTGTCTCAGCTGGGTTTGCCTGCATTTTGCAGTTTCCTCAAGATGGAGTTTCAGCACAACGTTGCATTTAATTTTCATCAAGCTTCTCATTGATTTTGTTCCTTATGGTCCTTGTCCTCCTGCTGTTTTATATGAGCTCAAGTTTTCCCTTCGTCTAATTTTGAAATACTTTGCAGTTTAATCATTCACAGTTTCCTACTTCCTCGCAGCTTTTGCTATCACAACGCCTTTTATTTTTCCCCTCCTATTTGACCCTTTAAGCGTCTTTGTGACACCATCTCTTTCCAGCTTTTTTCTCTGTTGCCTTTTATATCTGTCCTCTGTTTCTCTTTCTTTCCCCTTCACTGTCTCATTAGGTGGCAGCTACAGAAGCACTCCCATGAGAGGGTCAGATGAAATCCTGAGAATACTGTGACCTTTGTTTCATGCCCGGTTCACCATCAATGACAAACCATCATCAAATCCAAATGTCTTCATGTGTGCTCGGCAAAACTCTGCCCCGTCAGGCCACGTAAACATAAATTACCCAAATCTGAGTTTATGTCAGCAGGCTTCAACCTTCAAATAGCTATTCACCAAGGCTAAAGAGGTGACACATCCAGCTGAACAAAATGATAGCCCTCTGCACCACCTTCCCTCTCATCCGCTCTCATGATACGCAGCACATGCAGGCTATGGGGGAGGTGTTGGTGCGGACAGTCTGCTGGGACCGGAGTCCTTGAGAGACGTGCACACGTAAACAGAACATGCAACGCTCTCACAAGGGTCATGCTGTAAATAACACCTATCAGGCCCTGTTTTATTCAGCTTCAGGGACGCATGGGCGCTCCCAGCGATGCTAACAGGCCATCTTTCACCGATGCGGTGAGCAGTGGGCTGCATTGATTTGGACGGTCAGTGTCATCTGACCCCCTTCAGATGGGATAGTGATATGTTTGTAAAAGGCTGCACCTTAAATCCGGAGAAACAGCTATTGGCCAGAAAGAATAACGACCTTTGATCCAGACTCATTTGCCAGGCAATGGAAGGTTTAATCAGACTACTGGTTGGTTAACTCACACACAGAAAATGACTGCACACTTTGAGACAGAAGAAACAATGAGGATTGTGAAAACCCTCGGCTGAGATGACTGTGAAGGATTAGCGGATGCCAATTTAGAGAGAGGCGGAAAGAGCTGTCAAGTCAGTTTCTGCTTTTTGCCATGCTTAGGTGTCTTCTTAACACTCAGAAAACAAAAAATGCATTGTTCAGCAATGTATCCTTGCAATTTAATCATTTTCTGCATTGGATGTTGTCCCTGATGCCATTTAAAGAAGATCCTTTTACACTGTTCTCTACCAAATCACATCTTTAGAGAATAAAAGATGAAGGCATAAATAAAAAGGCCCTAAGAAGTACAAAAAAATTATTCACTAAAGTGACAACAAATGTCGAATAGAAATTTAATATAGATTAAATTGTATGGGTTTAAAAAAAAGATTGGAGATGAACCCACTATTTCAGGAAAACAAAATAAAAAATGTTAAACTTTAGTGAAGAATTCACCTTACGTCAACCAGTCAGGGACTCAGCTATGGCCCGTGACGTGTTGATGACATGATCAGTGGGTGAAGCCCAAAACCAACATGGAGGAGGCAGTATTTTGGACGCAGCTGCTGCAGTGGATGGTCAACCTCATCATACTGGGAAAAGCTCTTAATGATGTCATGAACCCAGATGTGGAGACGTAAAGCTCTTCAGAATAAATAAACCTGATCTCTCATAATCATCATTGACTATATATGAGATATACAATGCAGTCAATGCTTCCATGTAGCGATGAAGATACAATTAACAGGAGCTCCTCCCACACATAGTGGGAGCGTAAATTTTATTAAAAATGTTTTTTGGCCAACCGTTGAGCAGCAAATTTTACGTGTTTAATGAGAGGTGGCCAACACTAATTTGACACAGTAATTGTGTTTGTTGTGAACACAACATCAGACAGTTACACACATGGGTAGTCCAGTAGGTACAGACCATTCCCATAACTTTTTATTTTTTCCTTTATTAATGAACCTCTTTTTACCAGCTCATCTTAGGTGCTTGGTTGAATAATGTCCCCTTTATTCCACATCAACACTCTTTCGTGGTTTTCCTTTTCAGCTTGTGTGAGGCCCTGAAGAGGTATCCCAGGCTTCAGGCCATCAGCAACAGGCAAGGAATGGTCTGGGAATGTGTGAATGTGCAGGCTGGGCCAGATGTGTAAACAGTGCAGAGACACACAAAAACCACAGAATCCTCTTCTCAGCCCAAGAACTACAGGTTGCAAAGCTGCTGTGAAGACAAACAACAATTTGTGGCCCTTTTTTTTTGTGTGTTCACATTTACCTAAGGGGAGTGAGAAAAATGACCACCGCCTCCACCGGCCTCACCGCCATAACCGGCCTCAATGGCCACCTTTGATCAAGGCTAGTCAGAACTGCGTATGCTAATTATGCTTACTATGCTTATTTGTGCTAGCATAGCAATCAGCATCAGCAACTGACTCAGAAAAACACATTGCTCCATTGGTAAGAGCTATATGTCATCTTATTTCTCTTTCAGCTTTTCCCATCAGGGGTCGCCACAGCGAATCATCCTTTTCCACCTGGTAAAAAAAAAACACTTTTTTAAAAATGGCGGCTTTTCTGTTGATTTTATCTCCATAGCAACCATTTTTTGTTTTGGTCGCTTCAGGAAGACAAACAGATCGACGTCAGTTTAAGGCGAATCGGAAAAACTAAACTTTTTGTTGTCCTTAGCAGTCATGCTAACCATGCCCACATTCCTTATATGTCCATGTCCAGTGTTTTTCATTATGTTCAGTTCCTTTCAATTTTCACTGTATTCCAATGAAAGGCATGGGAGTTATAACAGTGCGCCACTTTGCTAACTTGCCACGCGCACGCCGTTCAAAATCTACAACTTCTAATTCCAAAATTTTTTCCACAGTAGCTTGCCATTGATACCCAAAAGGTTTCAAGAAGATCGATAAAAATCCCTAGGATGAGTTTTTCGTTTCTATAAGTTACTAAAGGTGATTTTTTTTTTAAATTCAAGATGGCCGCCTATTCCCAAGGTCTAAGGTCAACGAAACTTCTTTGGCTATTGTAGAATCAAGCTGGCGGCATGTGTGTGCTTCCCAAGGTCAAAGGTCAACGACACTTTGGTGTTTGTAGACTGGAGCTGGCAGCAAGTGTGTGCAATTGTACAAGTGTGAAAACCACTCAAACAAAAGTGTCGTTTTCCCATATCGTGGGAAAACACAAAAATCGGCAATTATCGGAGTTAGCCACAAAATGGCCGCCAAGCCGTAGGTCGTGTGGCCGTCCCATAATGATTTCAAAACTTCTTTGGGATATCCCCAACACGTGTGTTTTGGTTTTGCAACTGCATTTTGAAGTACATTTTGTTCGGCCCAGTACGCGATTTTCGGCCCATTCATTTTTTTGACGGTATCGCTGGCCGTAATGTCATCGTCTTCGGGGGGTGACGTTGACTTTGTGGAAAATTCATTTGCAATTTATCCCAGGTGTGTGGACATTTTGGTGACTTTTCGAGCATGCGGGTGGGGGTCACATCCTCGCTGAAAGGCGGCGAAGTCGTTCCAACTGCTAAAACAATATGGTCCTTGCAGTCAGTGACGGCTGCTGCGGGCCATAATCACTTGTGTTTTGCTGTCAGGTGAATGCTAAATTAAGTTTGGTGCGGAAGCAGTTTGATTCGTATTTGTATCAATCTGGGTTTTTAAAACAGATTTCTGATTTGTAGCTCTCAAAGTGAAATCCTTCTTTTTGAAATTTTCTTTTTTAATGTAAAAGCCATGATCTGATTGTTCCAAGATTGCACTAAATACTAGATCAGATTACAGTCAATGTGAGTTGGGAAATTAAGTGAAGCATTAATTGTGAAATGTGAATTTAAAGCCCCATTTTATGTCTCATTTGCGACATAAATGTCAATTACCAGCTACTCTACAGAATTCTAAACATAAAAGGCTTTGAATGGTGCCTTAACTGTTGTGTATTCAGGTAAGGCCGATCAAACTGACCACATTTCTTTCTTTTATTTACAAGCAATGGATGCACCAAAATGCCCATTGGCTTAATTTACAAGTCCAGCTGCCCTGCCGTTGACCAGCATGTCAGTGTAAGGGTGTGCCAAGCCCAGCTTTAGAGTAATGGGGGAGGTGTCTCTCTTGCTAGAATGGATCATTGGGCTCCAGCTCCCAGGTGACACATGAGATAATTTGTAGGAAGAGGCAGAGTCTCAAAGTAGACGATGATTTAGCTTGAGAGCTATAGACTTGGACAGATTCAGCTCAACTTGTGTGATAGGAAAGAGTTAATAAAGGCCAGCCGTTAGTCCACTGAATAAAAAAAAAACAGATTTAATTTGTAATACACCAACCACATAAGATCCATTCTGGCGAACGTTCTTTGAGGTGTTTTGTTTATATGACAATGGAGGAAGAAAAATAAGCTTTAAATTGCATTTCTGAGTATTTCTTTATTCGTTGTGAATCATGACTAGTAGACGAAAGAATGAATTTAGAAAAATGTCGTATTTGTGACGTAAAAGATATACTGGGTGGGTCACAAGCTCCCTGATCCGCTCCATTCTGATGCATCCGCTTGCAGACAAATAGATCCAGGTACATCTTTTGACTTTTCTTGTTGCACTGGTAAGCTGTAAACTTGCGAGACAGAGTGTCAACGGCTGGTATCGCCCCACTCTAGCTGTCCTGCACACAACTCAAATACATTTCTAATTAACTAAAACTACTGCCACTCTGCAGAAACTATGTCCTAGGAAACGATGCAGGTTTTTCAGATTTTGGCTAATCAGCATAATCACAGTGAAAAGACAACTGGGAACGCTTGTAACCCTTGTGCTATCTTAGATGACCCCACCCTTACATTGACGTGTTCTCCCTAGCATGACAAAGGTGGATAAAGGTGGAAAGATTTCATGTAATCCATGGACACCAGTGAAGATCACAAATCATTGAAGAAAAAAGGTTCAGTGGGTCTAGATGACCCAACTCCCAATGTTAAAGTGCCTAGGATAGCACAAGGGTTAAAATAGATCAAAATATGACTGGAGTGGGTCTTTAAAAAAAAACTTGATAAAGGTAATATCAACACAAGAAACAATGTGGCATTTTTGTCACTCCATGAGGGTTCAAACAATATGTCAAACAAGCTAATCAACAAACTGTAACAGTGCATGAGGAGGTGTGGAGAAAGGCCAGTGAGGCATTCCATCATTAGCGTGCCATACTTCCTGCTCGACTGTGCTCAAGCTTAGAATTTGCAACCAAAGAGCTTTATCTGGCAGGCGCCATGTGAACTCGAGTGATAAGGATCAGCTCCCACACTGGCCACTACCAATGCTGATTCATCATCAGAAACAGTCCTCCAGAAAGCAATAAAGGAAGAAAGCAGGCTGAGATTAAGCTGCTCCAAGCATCCTTTTTCCTCCTAATTAAATTCTTTGTATTGATTAATTAAAAACTTAATCATGGCGGATGCAGTTATGGAACTTTTTGAGAAGGAGTTTGGTCAAACTTTCCTCTTTCCTTTTGGGTCGCAGGTGAGAAAATATTGAAACTGGTCCAGTTTCCACGCCTCAGGATCAATCAGTCTCCCTCCTCCTGTGCTGATTTAAGCCTTTCAAAGCCGAGTTTAGAAACTTCGCCTTTGGATTTGGCAAACTCAGAGAAGAAACCCCGGGCAGCAAGTGAAAGAGAAAACATTTTAGGAACAAGAAAATGCAGATTACCTTTGTTTTTGTTGTTTTTGGTTTGTTTTACCTTCAGAGGCCAGCCACGCTACACAAAGAAGCAGAAATTCCATTGGCAGCACAGAACGCCATTTGAGTTGAAGGACTAAAAAGCAGATTAAAGCAGATTTTTCATGTAAGGTTTCAGTGCTTTTTTTGCAAAGCTTTCCCCTTAATGAGTCCAAGTAAAACATACTTCATGCAGCTGGCTGCATAAAACTGACTTCCAAAGCCAAGAAAGTGATTTCAATAAATGAGGACAGCTTGAATATATAGTTTTTTCTCTCCAAATGTATTTTTTAAGCTGGTTTCCAGAGTGCACAAATATCTTAATCTTTCCATTCGAAATGATTTAAAAACAGAGAAATGACATAGACTAATATTTTTTCTAAAAAATTACACATATTGGACTCATTTGTACTCTTGAAAGCTAAAAAAAGAGAGAATATCTCATCATAGTTGGCTCCAGTTTGTTTACAGTGAAGTCTGTCACTTCCAGCACCTAAAAGCATTCTAACATTTCTTTTAGCTATGCAATCATACCTGTTTGGTGTGGGAGTGAGACAGTCATCTGACGGGACAAGATCATTATGACAGACATCTTTTGAGGTGGAGGGGTGTTTTTGAAGACAAGAGTGAGGAACCAAAGCTCCTACAATCCCCAGAGCCATCTGACTTGGTGTGTTTTATTTACTATTTATTGTGCGGTGTAGGACTATGAAGTGATCTTGGAGTGGGCTGATTGCACGTTAATTTGCAAAACAGTGGGGGTGTAAGACTAAAAAAAGGAAGGAAGAACACAGACTTGTGTGAGGATTCTCAACTAGGATTTAGGTTTATATTGTCAACCTTTTCATAATAAAATCCATCCATTCTTTGATTGTATTTGTAGCTTGTTAGCTTTATTTTGACAACTATTGAACACCCACTCCAATTATATTTTGAGCTATTTTAAAATTGTTCCCACTGAGTTTTTAATTATAATCATGCAGTTTTTATCACAATAATAATTTAAAAAAACTGTGTTGCTTTTTGTGACATAGTTTCTGCAGAGTTGCAGTAGTCCATTTGAAAGTCAGCTCATTTTATCACCCAGAACAGAATCATACCAGATTAAATGCAGATTAAATGAATTTGCTAGCTAGCGGTAATATTTTTTGGATCTCGCAGAGGTCCTGAAGTAATATTTTAGTATTATTTTGTACCTCTACAGAAAATAGGAAACCAAGACCTGCTGTTTTGCGTTTACCTTTTCAGACAAAAGTTATAAAAATGATTGGAAAAGATGTGCACATCTATGACTAATGTGTGAAGGGAGGGGCTTGGACATCATGACAACACAAAACATTGTGAAATTAATTTATAGCTGTAGATGTGTTCTATCTTGTTTTTTTTTATCTTTATTTCTACTACAAATATGCGTTAGCTGCAAGATGCTGTTATCTTCACCCTGATTACAATCCTTTGCTTCTTTCTCTACAAAAAAAAAGAGAGGAATTGCATCTCAAAACTAAAGTAGAACTACTACTTTTTGTAATCAGAAGGATAGTGTTGTATCTGTTAGGGAGCATGATGAAAACAAACTAAATTTGTCCTTTTAAGACCCACCCCAATCATTATTTTTTAGATATTTTCAAAGCGTTCCCAGTCATCTTTTAGCTTTACTTAAAATCAAAAACCTGTGTTATTTTCTAGGACATAGTTTCTGCATAACAGCAAGAGATTGCTAAAATTTGCCTTTGAGTAGTGAGTGTCACCTTTGGAGATTCCGCTCCCCTTTTCCATCACCGTAACAGAATAGAGTGGAGATTGTGGCTTGCCCAGGCAGTGGATTTTATATATAACAAAAAAAAACATTTTGAAACACCATTTTTTTGTTAATTTTAACACCAAAAGCAGGACCTTTTATCTTCTGGACTTTCTTTCTTCTCCTTTTGTTGTTGTACAGCTGAAGGCCCATAACAGGCCTACAGCATCGGGGTCACATTACAGAGAACTCTCAGAAGATAGCATTAGATAGTAGCTGAAAATATTTGAGTATCATATAGTACTTGATGAAATAAGGACAAATAAGCCTGCATGTTCAAGCACTGTTTCCTTTTCTTTTTAGTATTACATTAGCAAATAGTTGCAATATTGCACTAACAGCCATTCACGCCAATGCATTTCCAAACAGCTTTTTATAAATGTAGTCTTGCATAAATGAAGATACACTGAAATGACACATTAACAAAGATGTGCAGAAGCGCATGCACTGCCTCTTCTTTATGATCTTACTTACAGAATGTCAGCTATACTAATCTTTTTTTTTCTCATGCACATAAGCAAACATACCACAGCCTAGCACGGGATGAATTTTTATCACTTAATTCATGCGCTGATTTTAGGCATGCTTATCCCAGGATTTATTACAGGTTGAGCCTGATTTGCTGACTTTACAGCTTCGCTCCAGAACCCACGAAGCCACACACATTCGGAATGCACAGCTATTTGTACAAATCTCTGTAGTATAATACCTGTGGAGCATCTGTCTCTGCACTGTGCTGTTGTAAATAATCCATTCTGTTTTAAAGGGGGACCTGCTAATGAAGCCTACTGTATATGCCACTGCAGTGCGTAACTTACCCAGGCTTGCTGGCCGCAGAGCAGACTCCTACTCACCACGCCACTAGGCTTTGCTTTGTTACTGGCTTATACTGCAGTGACATATTGATTCAAGAATGAGAGGGATCATAGTGCCGCTTTTAACTTGTGGACCCTGCTCTCACTTTCACTCTGGTACATCATACGGGAGATAGCTCTGAAGGTAGTCATTAGAAATCCGCTGATGGAACTAGAAGGCAGGATGGGATGCAGATTATATATCGAGATAATAAAAAGCTGTCTAGTGTAGGAGCCCTCCTCCTTAATGTGTGCCACACTATCATCTTGATGTCTTTGTGCCGGAACATTGTTCCCTAGTTTGGAAAATGAGGTAAATCGGATTCAGAAAACAAGTGGATTAACTTAATCACCCCTCGGCTTTGACAATGACCTTCGCTTCTGAGGCATAATAAGGATTAGTTAGGAATGGAAGGACATATGCCATGCAGAAGAAAAGATTATAGCTCTCCCATGACAGAATGATTGAAATGTGCCATTCCTTCATGGTGAGAAGCAGAGATAAGAGGCCACGGAGCAACACGCAAAACTCAAATGCAAATTCCAAATACAACTGGGAATGAGATTTGTACCTCTGCACAGAAAAAAAGACCTTCAGGGTTGACAAATCTGATTTTGAAGTATAGAAGTGCGCACAGACAGTAAAGCAGGAAGAGAAAGCCTTGCATTAACATTCACACTATTGATTTCAGCGTACCTAACAGGAATTCTCTACAATTTCCAGCTTTATTGTGATGGAATATCTTTTACAGGCCATGCCACATTATCGATCCACAAACAGGAAGGAAGTTATTCTTAGAGTCGTATGAAATACAATACAGGTATGTCACTGAGGACGTCAGTGAAAAGGGTCATGCCAATTATTATCAGGTGTGGACCTTTATTTAGCCTAAGCGGGAATGTAAGTCTTTCTGCGACTTAAAGGGAAATAAAAGATTCAGATACTTATCTTCAGGCACACCCAGGAATTTCTGAGAGACTGTTAGTTTAAGAAAATGTTTCTTAATAATATGTAAACACTGTGAAAAATTCTATAAGGGGAAGGCAAGGGGGATCAAAACTATGAGTCAGCTGTCTGTGGCTGCTGTTGTGTTTTGGAGTCAGAATTGATGTTTTTGCTGATATATTTGGCTGAAGGGAAGATGAGCATTTGTATGGACTTCTAGCTTTATGTCAGTGGATCTGTCTATCTCAGGCGAGTACGGTTTGTTCTCCGAGCAAAAAGGTAGAACATGTGAGAATGAAGAGGGGAGCAAAAGGGCATGTTTTCCTCTGTCCCGACCTCTCCTCTCTTTTTTTTACCTCTTTAAGCATCCTGCTTTTTTCTCGTCGTTTCATCTCACTGTGTCTGTAACCCACTTGCAGCCATTTCTGCGACAGCATGGTGCTGTTTTGAGAGAAATGACATTAAAATGTGCTGAGTGCAGTTATGTAATAACAGCAGGTAGCAGAGTTTAGTCTGTGTGCATTTACAGACTTATCATAGCTCCGGTTATGACACTGTTTTAATTATTTGCAAGATGCTCACTAATTGTCCCAAATGTAAAAAGAATCTATTGTTTTTTTTTGGGAGTTATTACATTTTAAATGTCTGTACACCTTCTAAATAAAACATTTTGAAAAAATTCTGTTTTTGGGAGGTTTCCTGTTCAAAAAAGCCAAATGATTGTGCATGTACATCTTTAAAAGGCTTTCAGTTTTTGACTTTTTTGTTTCTGAATGATATGTACGTAAAAATGGTTTTGAAGTCAAAGCCTAAAAATTCCAAACTTCATGGAAGAAAGAAAAATATTATTACTGCAATTTTGAAGACTTTGTGCTTAAAAATATACTTGTGCTTGTGTTAGACTCACTATAATGGGATCATATTCTGGGTCTAGAAAAGAGTTGATTTATTTCAATACTAAAGAAATAAAAAACTACCTTGTTTATTGTTTAAAAATCAACAGAGAACAATGCACAATATGCACAGTAAAGGAGAATTGCAAATCAAGCAAAACAAATCAATTTAAACTCTTTTGCTACATAGTTGAAGAAGAAAAGACAAAACAAAAAAATCTGCCACAATTTAAATTAATGACCGTAACCGGTTTTTCCGCAGATTAAGGTGCACTTAAAAGTCTTTTTGTTTTTCAAAAACATCAGCGTCCCTTATTATCTGGAGTGGTTTATAAATATAAAAGTATATAAAAGTTTAATTCTGGTTGTTTTTGATGTCAAAAAGATTTTGAGAGGTACATGGCGCTGTGTCTGATGTCAGTCTCCTGTTTTTTACGAATTGCAAACAAGTTTGGGCGTCTTTGTGAAAATGCTAACATTGCTAATGTGTAGCGGTGCCATCGTAGGCACCATGACAATTCAGCCTGCAATAACCGTTCGGGGTCCTTTCGACTGAGGATGACGTCACACTACGGTAGCCCCACTTGGACAAACTACGTAGCGTGGAGATCTGCTCGGGCTCTACATATTTTCATTTCACGTTTTCTTTTGTTATCTAAAGTTCTTTTCCTCAAGTTGTGTCTGACATTATTCTTTTTAGTGTTTATGGAGAGATTTAGCCACAACCCACTTTGTAAAAAGATCTGTGGCTGTTAGAATGAACCAGCTGCACCACACAAGCGAACCGTGTCTCTGATAGGAGCAGCTGGAGTCTCGAAGCTTCTTGTTTGCAGGCAGGGAAGATGCTTTGTTATAGTGTGCAGTCCGAAGGGTTCGGGACGCTGTTCGTTCTGCTGCAAATGCACTTAATAATAATCATAACAATAATAAAAGCTCGTTTAGAAGATAATCTCGCTCCATGTCGGAGCTCTGTTTGTCTACAACGGACCGCATCATGTCTTCTTCTATGTTAGTATCGTAATTTGTACAGATCAATCCCTATCTGATATGTCACCGGACCAACGGACAGCCAATCAAATAATGTGATGTCAGCACTAGTCGAAGGATCCTGAACGGTTGTCGAAGGCCAAATGGTTATGGTACCTACACCGTACTGTTTATTTTTAGATGTTACTAACGAGGTTGGAAATAAGCGTAGTAACAGTAACGTTTATTTTAATGGTAGCCTTTCAGTCTGTTATTTTACGTGCTGCAAAGTTGGCTAACCCTTCTAACGTGTCTAGCCCTTCTAATATGCCTAACCTTTCTAACATGGCTAACTCTTTCTTAGGTACCTAACCCTTTTTTAACAAGCCTAACTCTTCTACCGTGACTAATTTTTCTAACTTACCTAACCCTTCTAGCATGGCTAACGTGTACATATACAAACAAGTTGTACAGTCAGACAGTCTGAAGGATTTATCTCTGACTCTTGTCTGGCTTAATGTGCCTTATATATGATGTGCCCTAGTTCAGAAAATACGGTTGGTTATTCTCAAATTACAATTTCTTTGATTCAATGAAGTTCATTGTGTCTATAAGTTCTATTAGCACTTAAATTATTATTTTTTATTTTTTTTTTATTTTTATTTTTTTATCAGACACCGGGTTTGTTTTGTGTAAACGTACCGACATGTTTCGGCGGAAGGCATTCCGCCGAAACATGTCGGTACGTTTACACAAAAACAAACCCGGTGTCTGATAAAAAATACAATTTCTTTGTTTTTTGTTTGTCGAATCTAAAATGCCCATATTTGGCTACCTAGCTGTTTATGATTAGCATTGGGCCATGTGGGTCAACAGCTGTCAATCAAAATAACTCTAACATACTTTTAATTGCTGCAGCATGAACTTTCTGTTGATAGGACCCGACCCTGCAGGAAACACAGACTTTTAGTGTTGTCTTCTGAGCTTTTGAGGCTATTTGACTTATAATAGGAAAAACTAATTATGTTGCTTTTTTCTTTCAGGGATCAAACTATTTTTAGGTGGTAGGAGGACTCTGTGACACTTCTGATTAGTGAGGAAGAGGCATAACTGGTGACAATAGGCTTGGTTTGGAGCAGCAAAATACACACTATAAATAAAAAATGTATCAAGTGAGTAGGCTTGTCTTACTGTCATGAATTTTATTTTTTTGCCAGGCATGCATGTCTTTGACCATGACACGTATTCCCCTCTGCAGTGATGGAGGGTGTGTCCAATGAACAGTAGTGCTTTGTCGTGCTTGGAAAAAAATCTGTGAGCTGAGGTAGAGGATTCATGCCCACCACAGCAGTGGTCTGGCATGCTGTTGTGTCTCTTCAGAGACGAGCATAAACAGATTGATTGGGCTGCTGTACTGCAGTTGCTCGTGCTGACTCACCCTTTACATTAATGGCGAAGGGGAGGCGAGGGGCGGGGAGAACGTGGGATGCTCACAAAGTCGTCCTTTCCATCACCTCCTCTTAAGTCAGCAAAGGTGATGCCCCTCCCTGCCGATGTGTTATAGATCAGCTGTAAATGTACAAAAGCTCTTAAATGAAGTGCTCGCCTTGATTAAAAATTCTTTCCTCAATGGTTGGATGTGTAAACCTGGTTTGAAGCCTGATAGCGTGAGGGATTGCTGCATCTTAGCTGGCCTGGGAAGGGGGCTAGGGAGGGGGCTGGGGACACCATTTTTCTATTCCAAAATGGGCCCAATGTCACAGTGACAGAGCAGCTCTCCTCTGAGGGCAACATGGGCCAGGGGGAAAATGATGGATGAGTCGCCAACCACCCTCTCCTGCTCTATCACCCCGTGCATGGACACAAGCGCAACATGCAAACAGGCGAAAGCAGGGAAACACATAGACCTGGTGTATTCACGCAGTGACAATTCATACCTTGCGAAACATTCACGCACAGGCAGATACACAAACAGTCTCCTGCACAAATATAGATAAATAACAGATGAGCGCATAAGGCCATTTGGGAGTACACACAAACACACTCTTTGAGTGACTCATTTGTGTTCATGTGAGTTATAATTCAACAGTGTGATATGAACTCTCCAAATGCACATATGTACAGCATTTATTAGTAGCGCAAACACAGCAGACTTGCAAAAAAATGAACAGCGCCGGCCGGCTTCATTACGGCTGCAGCTCAGGCTAATGTTACCAGATCAATGACAGATTCTCTCTCAGCCTCTCTGCTGCGCCCTCCCCTTGTGCCTCTGACCCAAAAGCATTATGTGCTTCCACGCATATCACCCAACCGCATTTATTCCAACTATGACTGACTATTAGCCTGCACTAATGTCCTCTGGTCATACTGTTGCTAAAGCATATCAATGCATTCACGCATATCCCATCAGCCGCATGCAGAACCCTTACCCCAACCTCTGATATGGGGTTTGGGCAATTACTTTTGAAAGCAATTACTCAAAGTGCTGATTACCTGCAGAAAATTGTAACCCTCAATCCAGCCTCAATGGGTAATTGATGTCACACTCCTGAAAGAGCTTTTAATTAAGTGGAGTTCATTTCTATCAATGATTCTGTAAAACATGAAGAAATTGCATAATTTTGATGTCACAGTGGGGACAGTGCAATAACTCTGGAACATTATAAGCATTTGTGATTACTGCATATTTACAGTAACTGCAACAAATTACAAATGTCATCTTTTTGGAATCAGATTATCTAAACTCCATTAGATTTAATCAAAAGTAACTCAGCCACGCCGAGCTCACAGACAGCAGCATCCATGTAGACACATAACTGAAGGCAGCGAGTTATGGAGGCAGTCTGCTTGGGACCCTTACCCCCCTGCTGTTGACCTCAAAAGGTACAGAGTCCAGGGAAGAGGAAGCAGAGTAAGTGACTCGACTCAGAAACCTGCTCCCTCAGGATAAGGGAGGGTGCTGCGTAAGATCCTCCAACAATGAGATGGAGGAAAAGATGCCCTCTTTCAAGATTGATGGACTTCGCCTCTGCACTCGCAGTGTTTTTCCTGCAGCAGCATACACACATTTGTACAGCTATGATTACTTTTAGTCAAGATGTGGCTCAGAATGGATGGAGTCGAAAGTATGATATTAGAATTAATGACCAGGCTGGGCAGTCGAGTGAAACATCATCCACGGTTCTGTTCTGGTGCAAGACTAGCAAAGCAGAAAACAACTTTTCAGTCAAACATAGTGAGGAACATAGTGTGACCGAAATGAAAAACTAAACTCAAAGTAAATGACAGGTAGTCATAAACAAAAAACAGAATCCAAGTATATGAAGGATTTCCAAGCTTATATTGCGCTGCACATGCTAATGCATTCAAATCATGTATGTCATAATAAATCAAAACGTCCGCGCCTTGGACAGAGTAGATGAAACTGCTCCTCTGCACATGACAGCATTCACTTTCCCTTAAAGAAAATAAGCTGGAACATGCAGAGGTAAATAATGAATGTGTAGATAAAATTGTTTTTTGTGCCATTAAATATGACAAATAAATCTATGACATCATTTTGTCAATAAAGATGATTCTCGGTACTCCCTATAAAGAAATCAAACTAGTTTTGAAGACAAATCAAAACAATATTGAAAGAAATGAAAAAAATAAATCAATGTAAACTGGCAAATTTCTTAAATCGCATTATTTAGGAAACAATGTATTAAATGTTAGGCGAGAAGCTTTTCATAGTTCAGGGAATCTTTATGTTATTTTGAATTTAATGGTCAGAAAACGGCTACAACAGTAACTGGTCATAAAATGTTTACAGTTTTCAGTCTGTTGAACCATAATCATTAAATTGACTTTTAACTCAGGTTGTGTTTTAAAAGAAAAGATTTTTAATAGTGCTGCTATTTTTAACATTTTGTTTTGCATTTCATGTTTCCTAGACTATATATATATATGGGCAGTTAAACTTGATATGTTATTAGATAAACTACAGAGTGAGGTCAAATCTGTTTGCTGTTGGGTGGATGTATTATGTAGCTAAAGGTAAAGATGAACAACTTTCTCTTCATTGTTTCCCCTTCTTTGACTCATGACTTTAAGCAGAAGGGTCAAGAAAAAAAACAAAGTCAAAGGAAGATTGAATTAGATTCTAACCCTCACACCCCGCCTGTTTACACCCAGGCCTATGGTTGGGTCAATGCTTTCAGTCAGTATTACTGACGGTATTACAACATTTTGGCCAAAATAAAATGTCTCGCTTTTAAAACTTGTTGTTTTGCAGGTTCTGCTTGTGAATTAAGTATGGATTTAGAAGATGAACATGTTGATATGTTTTGTTGTGATTTATAGCTTCCCAACATTTTTGGAAAAGCGTTTTGTTGCTGAAAAAACCCCAAAGAGTTTTGTGCTCTGATCGTGCCAGGAGAGGCTACTTCAAATTCCAAACACCAGATAACCTGAGTTATCTTACGGGACACTTTGCCTTTTAAAGGCAGAGCGCAGAAATGCTGTATTAAATGTAGTGTTAAGTCATTAATTTTTACCAGCTTTAAACACATGCTCTCTTTCCAGGGCTTATCATTGCTAACAGCTCAGTGTATCTGGCACCCTTGCCACCATGCACCTTTAGTGTCCTGTAACTAAAAACCATCCCTGCTGCCATCCTTCAGCCAGGCTACTCACACCAAGCATGGATAATCACTCTGTATTGATCGAGTCACATGGCAAAGATAAATATGTTGGTGGTGAAACCTACATGAAAAAGGCTGAGGTCTGAGCAGAAAAGTGCTTGTTCTTTTTGTTTCTTTCCTGAAACCCCCTCGGCATGGTGCTCAAGTGTTAAGAAGACTTTTGCGGGCCTAAATAAGTCCCTTTGCATCTTATCTGATAGGTTATGGCAGCCATATAATGTAGAGGAAGCTTCAAAAGACGAGAATTGATTTAAAAAAATCTGCCTAGACATCTCCGGTTTCTGGTTCAGTACACCTTTCCGCAGCTAATGAGCAGCCATCTTTACTCCCCACTGAGTAAGATGTTTTATCTCATGCATTGTGTCAGAAATCAGGAGGAAAAATGGTGGAGGGGGAAACAGTATGGCGATTAAGCACGGGCTTTAAGACAGACAGCTATATACCGTAATCCCTTCTGAGCACCCTTAAGCCTTCAGTTATCGCTTGCTGGAATTGTGCATCCCTTAAACACATTAACTCGGGCCCTAATGCTGGCCCTTTTTGTTTGACACAACAGCTGCTCAAATCAGACAGTTGCCATGCAGAGACAGAAGAGGCGTGTTAATCTTTGTAAGGTAAAAGAGGTGTTTTTGTGAGCATCAGCACTTCTCAAAGCATCACTGCTAACCTGGAATCCTGTAAAGGCAGATGATGTTCTATTCTAGGCTTTTCAAAAGAATGTCATACATCCAAACACACGACAAAACACACAGCAACAGTCTATCAATGCTTGCATTTGGTTGTTTTTCTCTTTTTCCGTCACACATGGGCATTGCTATGCGCATATTGTCAGCAGGTGCAGACAAATTTACAGTTATGTTAAATCTACCTCACAGAGTTAAGTTTTATTTATATTCTAATCAATGAATTATTTGATATGTGAAATGGGTCTGAAATATCTACGTTTTACATTTTTTATAGCAGTATCCAATTATTTAAATGCTTGGAATAAATCAAAAACATCAAAATCAAGTTATTCATTCAGATTATGTCAAACAGCCTCCCCACTTGATTACACTGTTTGACAGTATATCCTAAAAAAAAAAAAAAAAGAACAAGATCACTCAAATTTGCATTCATGGCTTAATGAGAAGCAGCAGAACTGTAGAATTAATGACTATCAGGGAAAAAAAAAGTGGTGCCAATCTCTTGAATCTTGCTGCAGGCTTTTTCCTTCCGATATACGAAAGACTCTGTGTCATACGATTCCAACTGGACACAAACCATTTTTAGTCATTTCTCCCTAATGTTCAATTTTCAAATGACTAACACTTCTGGGAAATATAAGGGACAAAATTGATGAGTGACTATCAAATCTGAGACATTGACTTGTCAAAGTTCAACTGATTTGATTTTCAACGCTTCAACTCGTATTCAAGGGCTGCGTGTTTTTATGTAGATCCTGAAAACGGACTTAAAAGTTTGCGTAGCGACATGTGAGCATGGGGGTTCTGAATGCGGAAGCCCAAAACATAGACCTTTCATTGAAAGTAGTCACTTGAAGACGTTGCCAAGTCTGATGTGAATGTAGCATCACACACACACAAAAAAAAATTAAATTGTACCAATTCTACACAATTTCCATCACTCCAAGAGTGGACATGTTTTTGTTTTTTTCTGCCTTCCATTTGCTGAAGTGCAGCATGCTTGGATAGACAAAGCCCCGTGCTGCTCGTGCCATGGGTCACGCTGACGAGGTAGAACCACAAGGACTGGGCAACCACTACAGCGAAAGGAGGTCTTGTTATGCTTTCTGACTGCAGCAGGACTGAGATGCTTGCTGTTTGCTGAGGCAGCAGATGACTTGCCTTGCTCTCACAACCCTTTGCTCGACCAAAGCAGGATAGGCTTAATTGCCTCATTAGCAAAAGGGCCAACAAGGATTCGGCCTCTTCCACATTGTTCAATGACAAGAGTGCAACTGAGGGAAAAGGTTAATAGAGTAAACAGCGTCTCCATCCCCTAATCGTAAAAGAATTTGAGTATCATGAGTCGGTGGCCAAAACCTCCTTTTGACTTCCACTTTCAATACATTTTTTGAAATCATATGCTCATTTCATGCTGCAACAATAACAGACTGCCTCTGTGGCACTGTAACTCCTAAAGCTTCCCCTTTTAACTTTAGACCTGTCGAGAAAGCAATGTCATCGTGCCAAGTGTAATTATTTTAAGAGCTTGAATCTGCCAACTCGGCTGTTTCCTTCACAGCTCTTCTGGATCCAAGGCGGCCAATCAAGCCAAATGAAAACACTCTTGATTTCCATCTCAATGACAGATGCACAAAAATCAAAACGATGTCTTGTATTGACAGAAAGCGTGACAATAATAAAAAGAAAAGCTGCACAATGTATACTTTTGTCAAATCCAGCTGCAACGTTATTTTAGTGAAATAAACTCACCTCATCCCGCAACCGCAAAAAGACAATTGATGCTGATCCAACAGTTTTTGCCCCTATGCCAAACCATGACATGAATATTGAATGGTGTGCAAAGCTGCTATCTGTTTCTAGGGAAAATATAGGATGCTTTCTAATAGGCCCTCACATAAAATCCCAAATTTATCATTATGGCAATATCAGCCTGTGCGATAGCCATGTCGCTAAAGATGGCATAAACTTTGATAATTGGTTACCTTAAATATTTACACACATGGTAAAACAATGTCATGGCAGCATTAAGTATTTAACGAATCAATAGAGCCATTCATATGTTAACTAATCGGAGAGAACCTTTGGGTCATTTGGAGTATAATTTATATGATTTTGTCTTTTATTTATATAAAAATTGCTGTAAAATGGAAATATTTTATTAATTGTTTTGGTAGTTGTTCATGTATCACCAGTCATAACATCATTTCAATATTGATCACTTACTGCATATCATCACAAGTTTTTCCTCACATCATGTAGCCGTTCTTTTCAGAGTTAGATCTTGCAAACAAATAGATGAAAAAAAAAACAGACTAGTAATGAATTAAAGGGGTGGCTATGGTGCACATGTAGAGTGGTCGACCTCTGGTCAGAATATCGGACGTTCGGTTCCAGCCCTGCTCGCCCATATGTTAAAGGGGAATGGGCAAGACCCAGAAGCCCACATTGCTCTTGGTGGTTTTAGGTTGGCGCTAGTGTTGGGCAGTGGAGCCACCATCAGTGTGTGAATGTGTGTGTGACTGGGTGAATGGGACTGTAGAACACGTTGGGCTTTCTAAGAAGCTAGTAAAGCGCTATATAAGTATACGCCATTTACCATTTAAAGACATAACAAAACCGTTGTTTTTCCCTGCTGAATGAACTCAGTGTACAAGAGTATTCTGCCAAATTAATTTGTGAGTACCAGAAAGTACCAGCTGAACCATCAAATTACAGATACATCACAAATAAACACAGTTTCTGAACAAATCTTGTCTTACTGGTCTTTGAGAAATGCACGAGATTTTGGAAAACACTGCACAGAACGTTAAAACGTACGCTAATTCAGGGTATCGCTTCCACGTTCTGTGTTGTAGTGCAGTTTATGACAGAGGGTAAAATAAAAGATGTACAGCTCCACATCTGCATGGGCGACATAGCGTAAAGACTCCATTTCATCAACAAGTCAAGCCTAACGAGTTGGAAAAAAAAGATGGTGGTGCCATCTGCTCTTAACCACTTTGCTCAGAAAAGGGAAACGAAGTAGGAGGACAACAGGGAGGGGGAAAAAGCTTTCTCAGCAATGACACTGTACTACAATAAGAACACTGTTTAAAGGCTGGAACGGCTTCCTTTAACTCCTGTAGAGCAACATCTCAAAATAGAGCTTGATAAAATCCTCTTTTGCTGTTTCATCAGAGAGAGTGCTGCAATCAGGGGCACCCCATACTTAATTTGTGGACAACTTACAAATTGATCAATGATATTCAGTTTACAGGGATTTTGCTGTGCTATGAAAGACCAAATGGCTGGCATTGTGGGTGGATAATTAACTCATCCATCACCTAACATACTCTGCAAGAGAACAAGAGTGGCGGGACAGGACTGCACCAGAAATATTGCCTTTTGCAGTCCTCACTGAACGCAAACCATTCTAGGTAAAGTTCTGATGACAAAGGATTTTGTTCCTATAAATAAATAATCAGCAGAATTGTGTGTATTGGGCAGAACAAAAGGTCACTTCTAAGGGTTTGCTGCAAGCTTGTAAAACAGATTAAAACCATTATTTACGCTCAATGTAACAGCAACATTACACTTTTCTGGTTGATACGACATGCCGTGGCTACACGGCCAAGACCTGACCAGCATTACGATGATGAGGGATTCTCCAGATGGTGCTCAGGTCTTCGGGTAAACACTTTGTCCACCAACACTGTAATCATTGCCCAACAAAATCCCTCTCTTCCAAACAAACACCATCTATCTTGAGGTCATTTCTGGCCCCTCTGCGGCGACTGAATGCAACTGAAGATGAATGTTTGAAGGAAGAAGCAGAGTGGCCTCAGATGATTAAAGCTACAAACGCTTTAGGGAAGACCGGCGAGCAAAAGAGGAAATGGAGTGAGACAATGGAGCGTGCAGGTTCAAAACACCTAATGAACTATCCTGCTTGCTGAGCTAATAGACTGCTTCAAATTGAAAGGAACAGCAGGCATCTAAATAGAGCGACGTGGAACATTTCTTCCTGTTCACTCAGTCAGCTCCCAATTGGAACAAGGAGGGTGATGGGCGGGCGGCGGGGCGGGCAAAAACATAGCTGACCTGCCATTCTTTAGTGCAGTGCAAGTTGATTTCATTCATCTGCAGTCAATTTGTGTGATTGTATTATCCAGAATCCAATGTAGAGGGAAAGAAGACTCAATATTTTGTTCAATGGTGCAAACCGCGGAAAAATAATACAATCCTAGCTATTTTCTTGAAATCCTTTGCTTTTTGTGGATTTACCAAGACTCCCCCTGGGTCCAGCTGGGAGCTTTATTCTCTTGCCATTCCTCATCTTAAATGCAGGGATCAGTTTCAATGTCCAAGATGAAATCTGGACATGATAATCAGTAATCACAGCATGAGAAGAGGCACGGCACAGATTGGGGTCTAGCAGGTGCACACCATGACCAATTAGAGCGCTTAACAGCTGAGAAGAAGTGATCGGTTATTGGATGGCGCTGTCTGTGTTGGTTTTGACATGGAAATTTTTAAGCAAGCAAATGACTTATCTGGCAATGATGATCTACATGCCCAATCATGGTTCAGTCTTTTAATGAAGCTGTGAGATGAAATTAGGCCCTGTTTTCTCCAGGTCAGTCATGCTGCTTGGAATCTAGGCAACAGTGATGGCTTAAAGCAACCAATGTCACCCCCGTGCTGCTAATTGGCTATAAATGTTTAATCAATAAGTGCAGTTTTTTCCCCCCCCTTGTTTGTGGCATTGATGTAAGCACTATGCTAACTTGCAACTCAGTAACGGGGACTTTGCATTTTCACCTGCTTGTTTACCTGGACAGCTGTATCGCACAGCTGCACACAAAACAAAGAGATTTCTCTGGTTTCGGAGACGGGGAAGATAGATCAAAAGCGCCTTCTGCTTGGAGAAGACAAGCGCGCTGGCTTTATGCTGCACCGCCAGATTTTCACCAAGGCAGAAAGCATTTGAAAGCATCACAACAAGGCTGGGGGCTCTGGGGTGATAGCATCTCAACTCCACCATGATAAACAAATCACTTTTAAATGGTACTTTTTGTGAGCTCTGTGAATTTTGATCACCTTTGACCCCAATCCTTGTATCCTATTTGAAGGCAACGCCGATATCTAGCAAGAATTAATAGGGTGCACCTTGAGAAGGATTAATCGATGCAAGACTATTCTATGCTTCATCACACTGACAACATCAGCATTATCTCAGCATCACTGACTCTTTGATCTACTAACTGATTACAGAAAACAATCACAGACTTTGATTAAAATACAGTGCTAATGCTAACAATCTGCAAATTACTTCACATTTTCCAACACATGAAAAACCCATGAATAGGTTGTTGTACATTTTCATAAAAACTCGTCCAGGTGTTTCAAATGGAGCACGTCGACAGCTGGAAGAAGTTCAACAGCAGAAGGGTATAGAGGGCAATTTAAAACTAAATGTCCAATATTTCAAAGACCCACTCCAATAAAATGGTTTTGTTGGTGTTTTAAAGTGTGGATGCCATGCTTTGAATAACTTGGTCAAATAAAAAAGCCCTTTAAACGCTGATTCTATTGATACCAATAGTTCGCGTCGAAAAAAATCCGAAGCATATGAATAATTGAAGCGGAACTGCGAAAGGCAACGCCTTTCGCAGTTCCGCTTCGGACAGCATGTAAACAAAGCAGGTAGTCTTCGTTTCTCTCGTGTTTAAATCTGTTAATAATCAACATGCCAAGTCGTTGTGTGGCAGCTGGATGTAGCAATACATCTAGTGAAAGTGTATCTGTGTATAAAATTCCCAAAACAAGAAACGCTGCTGAAAAGGGGAAAGTTCAAGAAGGTGGACGGCGAAGGATTTTTCCCTCCAGATCTGCAGGAGAGAAGTCTGCGTTTTCGAAGGGACAAAAACCGCGACACAAACGAAGAATTTTGAACGGAGAGTTGGGAGGAGGATCTTGGCTTCTGAGTCGAGGAAAGGCGGGTGAGCTGGAAGCGAGCGAGCCGTTTTCTGGGTCGGAGAGGACGGCGCTGGAGTCGGGAGCGGAGGCTGCTAAGCTAGTGTGCATCACGATGGATCACATTGAGGCGAAGTAGTCGTGTTTTCTGTTGTCCTTGGATCCAACTGGAGTATTTCAACGCACTCAATGTTTTGCAAGAGAAGCAACAGGCCTGCAACGTTTTTTTTTGTTTTGCTTTTGAGGTGCCGGTACCGTGAGTAAACTGAACTGTGTGTGTGTGTGTGTGTGTGTGAGCGCGCGCGCACGAGAAAAGGTTTCAAACTGGTTCAAACAGGTAAAACTGTTAATGTTCCACAGTTGTTAATGGTATACAGTGACTTTGTTAACTAAAGAGTAGTAATATCTGGGAAACTTTTATTATTTTGTGACATTTATTTTGTAAATTGGGTTGAAAACCAGTGTTTACCTTTGTTTAGATTAGGCCAAAAGGGGACATTTTGAGTATATTTTAGGGTAAGTGGAGTAATTTAATTTTATACATTTTTTAGACTTACTGGAGTCTAGCCGAATCTTCATGCTGGCTATCGTCATCAGCATCACTAGACCTACTACTTTCTGCTATATCCTCCTCACTTTCGCAAAAGGGTTCGAATCGATACGGTTGCAAAAGTGACTCATCATCATGATAATCTCCGCAACTTTCCTCTTCATCTTTCTGTTCACCTGATGATAAATCGCTAATAGAGACGGTAGCATCACTCTGTGCTTCGCTATCGGTGCTAGCCATGTTGTCTTCCTTGTCTTCCTTTCGTTACGTCACAAACAGGGTGGCGCGAATTCGGCGGAATGCGTGAAGCCGGCGGCCGTCCTCGTTGTTTATATTGCGTTTTTCGCTATTTATTCTTTTTCGAAAAATATTAAAAACAATCGCAACATGAAATAGAGACTATTTACTATATTTTGGCTTATTAAAATAGACCATGTCACCCACACTTTAACATGTTCTCGTAGCATTTTTCGGATGATGGAGAACACATTAAAAGAAAATTCATCTTAAAAATGTGAGCTTTTCTTCAATGAATCGTAGTGAGTCAGGAGCAGATGAAAAAAAATGCAGTTGGAAAAAGCTGGTAGCTTTATGTATGAAATAGATACATATACATCTTTATTTTCCTTGTCTGATTTGGCATTTGGATAAAAACTGTACAGGTGGATAGCTCCAACAGTGTTTGTAATTTTTGTTCCATCAGCGATATTAGGTTTGGGTTGTGAGGGGCTGTAAGCTAGAAGGAGAGCATGTAAAAATGGATGATGGGAAATGGGGAGGGGGAAACTTTGTACCAAAAGCCCCGCCTACAACTCAGCCTACAGAGGCAAATTTCTTTTGAATTCCTGCTGCTCTGCTGAAACTCGGTCCTAGAAAACGACACAAGTTTTTTTTATTTTGGCTATAAACATCATAATCATAAATAAATAAAAACACTGGGAATGCTTTTCCAATAGATCTAAAGATGATCTGAGTGGGTCTTTAATACGACGGAGTTTTAGGGCCACGGTGAGGAAAAAAAATTCTGGCCAACGTGATGAGTTTTTTCTCGTCATGACGAGATTAATGTCGCCATGACGAGAAAAAACTCGACACAAAGTTTCGAGAAAATACTCGTCGTGTCGAGATTAAAGTCGAAATAAAGTTTCGAGATTAAAGTCGCAATGTTACCAGTCTTTCAGGAGTATTCAGTGTTATGTTATCTCGTAAATTTAAGAGATAAAAACTCGTAAAGTTAGGAGAAAAAACTCATAAATTGACAAAATTTTAAGTCGTAAATTTATGAGAAAAAACTTGTACATTTACGAGATTAAAGTGGAAGTGAGCATCTGGAGCAGCAGGTGAATGACGCGCAGCAACAGAGCAGACCGACTAAACTTGGTGGAACAGGTGATCTGAATGTATTGATAACGTTCCAAATGTCTGGAAGCTCATTTGTTTGATTTATTAAAGTTTTATTCATTGATGGGTGGTTTTGCAGGATCTCTGCAGCCCGATGAAGCTGTCGGTTTCCCTGCAGCTTTCCACTTCAATCCTTTCTTCCTCCACCAAAGACCAAATAACTACGTTTGTGTGACGCTTCCGTCCAAAGGAGGAGCACTTTTTTGGCATTTTCAACGTTCTAATGCTAATATAACAGACTATTTTCATTCATCTTAGTTGTTTTATGCTGAAACGGGACGCTTCATCTGCAGGAGTGGGCGTATGTAAGACTGTTTACTTCCGCATTGGTATTCGGATGACAGGTCCATGACGTAAAATGACAGATGAACTTCAGGTTATGTGAATGAAAAGGAGAATAAAGTCTGCAGCGGTTTTCTACACCCAAATGTTTCTCTGAGCTCCTTATTTTACATATGAAAAATTCGGAGAGCCGACTACACTGGCAATAATCTGATTTTGAGTCATCAAAAGGTTCAGAATCTCTTTGTTTTAAACCTATAAAAATCCTGAAATAAAGCTTCACTAAAGGCTCCACATATTTCAGCTTCAAGCTACGCTCCAAAAAACGGAAAACTTTGGTGTTTTCTCCTTGTTAATGAACGACTTTTTTCTTGAAGACTTACGAAATTTTAAGTCGTAAATTTAAGAGATAAAAACTCATAAATTTACGACTTTTTATCTCCTAAATTTACGAAACTTTATTTCGGCTTTTATCTCGACACAACGAGTTTTTTCTCGAAACTTTGTGTCGAGTTTTGTCTTGTCATGGCGACATTAATCTCGTCATGGGGAGAAAAAACTCGTCACGTTGGCCAGAATTTTTTTTCCTCACCGTGGCCCTAAAACTCCGTCGTACTTTAATGATCAAGGCAGTGTGATTCTTGTTTGGTCCATCTAAAAGTTTAGTAAACTCAGAATCTAGTTCTTGTAGTTCAGTCCCATTCCTAAGCTATTACATAATTTGTTAAGAGCCATCCCTTATGAGTAAACCCAGGACATAGTAATGCATTTTCCATAAACCAACTGAGCTCCATTTGTCTTGTACATTCTCTGAGGGGCAGAACTCTTTGGAGGATGCAGTCCCAGAAGCTGGACACAGCCACCGCGGGGTGGTTTGACTTTAAATCCTGAGTGTTGTTACTGACTGCAGTGGTGATGGTGTGCGTGACACAACAGCCTAAAGTAACGTGGTGGGGAACCAGTCTTTGGCGACAACTCACCTTCATTTATTATGCTTGTTATTTTTTAGAATAAAACTTATTTTTCTGAAGATATCTGTCCAATAAAGGCTTATAGTTTTGCTCTTATGAGAAGAGTTTCTGTAAAAATAAATGAAGGACAAACAAGAGGCAAACCTTTATAGTTTGTTTATTGTGCAATTTGAAGGTGTCTCCCTGTTTAACTGAAGATGAAGAGAAAACGCAATTTCAATTTCTATGTATGTGTCAACATTGTAGATCTCGACAAATAAATTTACTTGACTTGACTTGAAATGTGCTTTGTGTTCATTTTTCCTCAGCTCCCTTTATGAATAACATCTTTTTCTAATCTTTGGGAGTCTTGAAATGAATGAGACAGCAATATATAAAGGTTCACACCAAATATGTATGTAGATGACACACATTAGAATGTTCAAGTCTTTAGCCTCAATGTTTATCACACTATGAACTAGAGCCGGGTTTACAGATTTCAATGGATTCAAATCAAACAAATCTTTATTTAGATCTACCCTTACGAAAAACTTTCCCTTAAATTAAATTTTTACGGGTTAGTTTTCCGTTACCTTTTATTAAAAAACGAATGCATATTCTTTAACCCTTTAACTCCCTGTGTAACCCTTGTGCTATCCTAGACACTTTAACATTGGGAGTTGGGTCATCTAGACCCACTAGTCAGTGCGCTGAACCTTTTTCTTCAATGATTTGTGAACCTCACTGGTGTCCATGGATTACATGAAATCTTTCCACCTTTATCCACCTTTGTCATGGTGGGGAGAACAAATGAAGAGTGGGGTCATCTAAGATAGCACAAGGGTTACGCAAATGGTCGGGCACCTTCAGAAAACGTATTATCAAAAACATTGACGTGTATATTACTCCCCAAGGAAAAGGCAGCAGGAAAAAAATCAACACAATTATTGATTTTGTCTTGCTAAAGGGTTAATTAAACAACTGGATTCCAACACTTAAAAGTTTTACCTTTGTAAAAATGTTTGGTTAAACAGAATTTATCCTTGCAATGAATGTTTGGCAAATGGATTTTTAATCAAACTTTCATAAAAATAAAATTCAATAAAAGTATTTTGGCAGGTCTTAAAAGAGTCATTTTGCAAATGTTGCTTGTTTTCTCTTGAACGAGCAACTAAAATATTGACATATTCTTTCAGTTACCGGTAGTTGAATAGTAAAAACTTTAATTTGTATGATTCAATATTTCCTCAAACTTATGGCTACATTGTGCGGAGATGTTTCTCAATGATTTATGACAAAAATGTTTACTAAAAAAATGTAAAAAAAATGTCCAAAGTAGGAGTAAAACGGAAGGTTTCAGTACTGTTACCATTAGCTGGAAACCTCCTATTTGGGTTCTGTGGCCTCCCCAAATAGAAGTTTTTGAATTTCAAAATTTCCCACTCAGCAGGAAGCAGATAATTGTCCTTTATGTGGTCAAAAATAGTGACCACTCTTGAAACCATAAAAATAAATTATATTAAATGATAGACTTTAACTTATCTTCTTCATGCCTGCCATAAAAAGCCAGATCCTGCATCTCTTAATTTCAGCACAAAAGATTGTCGATGAGATTGAAGCTGCTGCAAGTGTGCCTAAACAACACAAAATGTCTGCCTCATTCAGTCTTTCCCAAAAGTGCTCCACAGTTCAGGGTGCTGGCGTGGAAGTCGTGTGTGTGGAGGCTGCACATGTGGCTTCAGTTACTGCGAATGTGAGCCTCCCCAGAACATCTGTCAAAGATTAGCAGTAAAGTGAAATAGGCAGTTCCTGTTCATACATTCCAAAATAATCTGGGAGTCATTTTTTCCCGTGAAGGATAAATGGGGGAGGGCCCACTGGTCAGAAGCCCCTCACAAACCCCGGCCCTGTCAAAGCATGTGTCTCACATGTAACAACATCTGTATGACAAAAGGCCTATACAGAAAACTGGCTGGAGAGGCTGGAAAAATGTGGGTGTGGCCAAAAACCCAGTACAGAAAGAAAAAAAAGAGATATTGTAGAAGCCGTCGTGTTTGGAAAAGGCTAAGAATAATGCCAGCATTGTAACCTTTATGTTTTTTTTGTTTTGTTTTTTTACCTCATGCAACTCGAACCTCCATGGCCAGGAATAAAGGCTGTTACAAACATTGCAGGCATTCGATTCCCTGCGTTGGAATACAAAGACTTTCTGACTAAAAGCACCATAATCAATGAAACATGACAAATCCCCAAGGTACAAAAATAAGATAGCTTGTTATTTTTGGAAAGTTTGCTGTCATTCATTGACGGAGCATTTGAAGGCAAATCAGCATTTGTTAATGATGAGGGTCATTTCTTTTGGGCACCTTTAATCCTCTGTGGGCCCTCGTCTGTCGCCCTTGGTGGGGGGTTTTGTATTCTGCGCCGCACCGTCGTTGCTGAGACATTTAGATCGGCCACTTTAGCCCCTCAGTAATACAATCTGCTCATTGCAGGAATCTGCACTTTGTTCTCGATGTGACTGACATTGTAGGTCATTTGAAAACTGTGTATATTTTAAGGTCATCCTTACTATTTTGAGCACGGCATTGGAACAACTAGATTATAATTGCTGGCTTCCTTAAAGTGTGTGCAAGTGAAAAAAGTGAAAGGTTGAAGTTGAAAAATCCTAATTTTGTGAATGCTCATGAGTACAGGTGAGATTATCAACCCTCCTCTCCTCTTATGCTAACTGACAAATGCCTGAAATGTCTCTCATGTCCAAAACCCCACCAAGCAGAGCTGCCAGTTTTCTCACACACTCTCTGAAGACAAATATTTTCAAAAGCTGAGATGAAACATGGGGTGGGGGATGCCGAGAGATAATGCTGAAGAATAATGTGTGTCACAGCTAGATGAAACGCAAGCCTGAACGTATGGTAACTAGATGTCAAATATCGAAAATGTCTCTGGGTTGGAATGTCAGAAGTCTTGGGCTGGCTGTGTGTGGGAGTGTGATTCAGGCACAAGCACGTCAAGATGTCACTTCATAACCTCTGGCTCAGGAGGCTCCTGTCATCTTCACATTTCAGAGAACCTCTGCCTACCCCGGCAGACATGCTAAATATAGAATGGGGACAGAAATTCTGTTTGGAGCCACTGCTCTCTTTATCTACATCTAACACAGGCATGCGCGCATAAACACGGCCATCTTCTCACTATTACATCCACCGATGGTCCCCTCAGTCACGGTTCAGACCCTGTTTTGGTGTCATTATCACTCACATCTCAAGTTTATGAGAGACTGATGGGGGTTCATCCATACAAGGGAGCAGGGTGGGGGTTTGGCGTTTCTATAAAAGCTGCTCGCCCTTTTCGATTTCTGTCGAGCAACTGACACATGATTACAACTTAAGTCATTATCTGAATGCGTTTTCAGCCTGGCAAAAGGACATGCACAGAGTAATCAATTCTCCTCTCTACCTGCGAAATCTTGACATGCACCACTCAGCGGGAAAGTTATTTATGTGACATTGCCCTGTTTCTTACTTTTGTCCGAGTAGAATTACTGAAGGGAGTTACCCAGCTCCCCCTGGCAATAATTTGAGTTATATTATCTGTAATGTGAACGGTGGAAATTACATCACTTAAAGATATTAAATTAAGGCTGTCTCAGGACGTGCAAGGTTGAAATAAAAAAATAAAAGAACCTAGTGATGACTATTGATTTTTTTTTTTAAAGATCCACTTTTTTCCAATTTTTTTTAACACCAATTTGAGAAAATATCCTTTAACTCTTTCATTAAATTAATAAAATGAAATTAAAGGCGTGCAGTCAGAAACTACATTCTGCATCCAGATGATGTTATTGTTTCCATTTGAATGAAAGGCATTCTATTCTAGCATAAACATGACAGGGTAGGGGGAAAAAAAGAATGTCTCACCATGGCAACAACAAGTCTTTTCATACTCTAGGCAGAGCTATGTGGTTATTTTTGGAAAACGTAGAACTATTATTAGCTGTGTACATTTTTTTTTAGCTCGCCTTTTTCCGTTATCTTTATCAGGGAAAAAAATAGAATTCAAATCACAACAAAAGGGATGAAAAAGGATGTGCTGCTAGATTGCAAGCTTTGAGCACAACCGGTAGACTTTCCTTTTGTCCAGTTCATAACAACCTTCACCTCTTGAGTTCGAATGTTTGTGCTCCACGCAGAACTACAGAGCCGAGGGATAACTGCTGGAGATAAACAGATTAGGGAGAGTAAATGAGCGCGTGACAGCTCTTGACTCTTCCTCCACATTGCTACACAGCAAAGAGTACAGGAACGCTTTCCGGGAGAACGCACAGGCACAAGCACACGCACACACACACACACACAGATTCCTCACCCCTTCTCCACTGACACGGAGAACCAAACTTTTTCACTCGACGAGAAGGTGTTTCCACTTCAGACTACAAGGAAGCCTTACTGGAAGTCAGTTTCCAGTGCAGCCCCAACTTCCAGTCAGTGGAGTCACAGTGGAATTAAATATCCTTCATTTAGCTCAGGACCTGGAAACTCCTTCAGGCCATTGAGGAGATTATAATCAAATATTTAGTACTGGAATTGTGGAAATTATAATCAGATATGTTTTGTGGAAATCATAATCAGATATGTATTACTAATTTTTACATGTGGTGTAAACTCAAGCCTGACGAAGAATGTGTCTCTACTGTGAAATCTGAAAGAACGGTCAGCAGCAGCCTTAAAAGGGAAAGATGTGGGTAAGAGCAACCCCGTGCTAAACTTTATGCTTTGTCAACCTTTATGCTTTGTCAAAAACACCTCCTTCTTTGGCCCAGACAATGTAAGAAGCTGAATGTGTAGGAAGGAGATCATCATGTATTGTGAAACAGGATACGAGTGTGCAATAAAAAGGCCCTGCAGAAGCGAGAGTTTTGACACAGACTGAGATGAGAGGTTGTAAGCAGCTGAGTTGAATTCTCCCTCTGCAAAGGCGGACCAAAGTTTCACAGTGTAAAGTCTCATTATTAGAACCTTCAACTACAGGATCCTTCTGACTAACCCAAATTAAAGAACCCGGGGAAGTCAATTTGGACTTCAACACCATCTACGCCACACTTCTCCAACAGGAGTTCAAGCAGTCATGGAGCAGAAAACATCATAAATTCATCCACTAATAAGGAACTATTTTTGGATCGTGTCCAGTATCCGTACAATGTGGCACAAATAGTAACCTTTTCTCTAATCAGATGCATTTGAAAGCAGCCTGTCTGGGCATGCTCCTGTCTTGCTGGTTTAGTACTGCTGGGTGGCAGATTTAAAGGGAGGGGTCAGGTGAACTTTTATCTCCAATCTGCCACTTTTTCTGAGCTGCAAGAGGAGCAGCAGGAAGGCTTTGGAAGTCATGGAAATGGAAACCTTTCTGTGTTTTTAAGACCATTAATTGTGGTTTGTCAATAACGCGTCTTTGCATCGTAGCAGATACGCTGTAACGGAATAGGGAGGTAAATAAATAAAAATAGTCTGCCATCGTTTTGGATCATTAAAGAAAAAGGAATAATCAGGAACAAATGGATCAGTGTAAACAGACTGGCATGCTTTGTGAATGAAGTGTCTTACCCAGAAACAAAGAGCCAAAAAGCGCAGACATGACGGCTGGAAATCCCACATGAAACGGAGCTGGAAACAATGCGCTCAGAGTGCCTTCACACTCATTCAGCTGACCTCAGCGCAGGCACCATCAGCGAATTCAAGACGAGAAAAATGACAGCAAAACGTCTCCTCTTCTTCTTCCTCCTCTTCTTCTTCTTTTTCTTCAGCGAATGAGTCCAAGGGCATCATATGTTGCGCACGCCCGACGCATCTAAACCTCCCGAGAAGGAGAAGACGCGGAACAAAGGTGGCCGCTGCGCCTCATGCTCCTTCTCATCGCAGGGCGACTTGGCGTCAAATCAAAGTTCCCCGGCTGTCTGGCTGTGGCGTGGGACGTGTTGTCTCTGGGTCTCCTCTGTCTCCTCCTCGACAGCCTCTCTTCATCTCCTCCTGCGCTGCACAAAATGCCAAAGAGGAGGAGGAGGAGGAGGAACAAGAGGAGGGCGATGAGGTTGATGATGGGGGGGGATGCTGAAGGATGGAGATTTCTAGAGTCTGAAGTTTTCTTAACGCAGAAAAGATTCAAAGAGCTCTGTGGATAGTAACATCCACACCATCCCTCGAGGAAGCTGGCTTCACTGGAAACACGGGAATCAGGAAACTGAATCCACCCCCCTCCCTAGTGATGCACTCTTTTCTACTGATCCTGCAGCAAAAAAAATAAATAAAAAAAACCATTATAAAAGTGCAACTGTGTGCCCTCAACGGAAAGCAAAAGAAAATTGAGCATATTATGCTTGACAAAAATCAAGTGAAAGGCAAACAAACACTTGTGAATCTGGCAGCAAATAGATGGTCCAAAGAATGTCACAATAAACCTCAGGTTTGTGTGGTTTATTCCATACACACACACACACACACACACACACACACACACACACACACACACACACACACACACACACACACACACACACACACACACACACACAAACACACACACACACACACACGCGCACACACACACACACACACACACACACACACACACAAAAGATACACACACAAAAGTAGACAAATAAATACTTATAAATATATACAAATAGTATGACGGCGTTTTAAGGCCACCCAAGAAAAATAAATGAATACAATTACAAGATATAAAGTCATAAATGTAGGGTTTTATTCTCGTAAATTTACAACTTTGAAGTCAAAGTTAAATTTAATATTAAAGTCAAAGTGAGCATCCAAGCATGAAATGCAATAAGTGAACGGCATGCAGCAGCAGAGCAGACCGACTAAACTTATTGAACAGGTGAGCTGAATGTTTATTGTTAACGCTTCAAATGTTTGGATGCTCATTTGTGAGATTTACGATTTATTAATGTTTTATTTATTGACGGGCGGCTTGCAGGATCTCTGCAGCCCGTTGAGGAAGCCATCGGTATCCCTGCAGCTGTCCACTTCAACCCTTCTTCCTCCACAAAAGACCAGATCTCAACGTCTGTGTGACGCCTACGTCTGACGAGGCACACTTTTTTTTTGGCATTTTCAACGTTCTTCTGCTATTTTAACAGTCTGTTTTCATCTTTGTTGTTTTATGTTGAAACAATACGTTTCATCTGGAGGAGGGGACATGTGTAACACTGTTTTCCTACCGCTTTGGTCTTCTGTGCATGACAGCTACATGACGGAAGGTGACAAATGGACTTCTGGGTATGTGAATGATCAGGGCAGAATAAGTAGCAGTCATCTACACCCTAATGTCCCTGAGCTCTTTTTTTTACAAATGAAACTCCGCTTTATCGACACCAAACCCAGGAAAGCCGGCTACACTAACAACAATTGGATTTTGATTGGCCAAAAGGTTCAGAATTTTGTTTTTTTTAAACCAATCCGGAAATAAAGGTTCTCTAAGCATAATGCTCCACATTTTTTATCTTCAAGCAAGGCTCTGATAAACAGACAACTTTTGTGTTTTTTTCTCCTTAATTTATGACTTTTTTCTCAAAGTTTTATTAGTTTAAATCTTGTAAATTGAAGAGGGCCAAGTTTTAGGGCAAAGTAAACTGGCCCTCCAACTCTGTCGTAACATAAAGATACCAAACAGTATGGAGTTTTAGTCTTCAACTGATTAGAAAATTGAAAAAAAAATTACGTTACCTTTCAGCATCTAAAATCTTCATGTTTGTTTAGATGATGTCTTTAAAGATCAATAAAGTCTCTATCGGTCCGTCCGTCCGTCCATCACACAAGTGCAGATATTTACATAACACATCTTAGCTCTTTAATCAGATACCTTGATGCTTCTTGGGTAATTGACACGTCACCTGACACCTCGCTTCTGGGTAAGTAACAGAAAAATTGCCCTTACTGGCAATTTAGTAATTTAAAAGCCGCCCTTCAAGTCCAAACATTTGAATGTTTAGGATTTTTTTTAAATGTTTTTCTTTCTTGTAAAATGACATTTTCCAATACAGATACAAATGAAAAGGGAATAAAAAATTAACATGTCATGAAACAAAACAAAGCTTGTTTTAAACATAACTTTCTTGGAAATGGTCAAAGTTTCAAAATTACAGGCTCACTCAGGTCGTTGTACTTTTTTCCTCAGATAAATGATAATGATCAGCAGTGAAGATATGACCGGGTGGCTGAAAACTGAAGAATGTCAGTGCTTTTTCTTGTATGTCAGAGCTGCAATCTGGTCTCAAAGCAACAACGTTGAACTGCTGCAGCAATAAATGAACTTCACAGAGCCAGAGAGCAGCTTCGTCTTTTGTGACTTCACTATCCTTGTTTTTTGTCAAGAAGCGGATGTGGAGCACTCCAAATGTAGACGACAAGGTTTGGTTGCAAGATTTAGACTTTAATAAATATTCTACACAGGACATAAACAGCTAAAAGTAAGAAACAAAATTATGATATTGATGATGGAGCTGAACTGAAAAGCAGACTCACTGAGGATGATAGTTTGGTAACAGAGGATAGCTGTAGATAATCAGCAGCATCAATTTGGTGTGACTGTGACAGGTGAGGAAGAAAACAACAGGAAATGACTTCAACCACAGAAAAGATACTGAAATAAAAACAAAGAAAATCAGAAAATCCTCTGTTGTGATCAAAACACTTACTGCACATTCAAATAGAGGTTGGATAAAAAGAAAAGAAAGTAGATGAGAGGTTAACAGTCTGGTGACATAGATTCATTATGAGTCAAGCATTATATGTATTGTCTAGTTTGAGATAAAAGAAAAAGATCAACATCCTTTTGCCAAATTCCTTTTTTATTACTTAATGTTAAGGGGAGTTTAAAAATTAAGATATTTTGGCACACAAGGTTTTAAAACCTCCCTTCTCATACAGTCCGGCAGTTTTTTAGAAACAGTAAAATTGGAAAATATCAGCAAACAGAATTATGGAAAATAAAACATCATGATGTTTTGGCATTCAGACTGAGGTTCTAATCGGTCAGTTGTCACACCTTTCCATGTAAATTTTTCCAAACTGTAGTATGTAATAGCATTTCCTTTTCCTATACGCTCATTGAAAAAAATACAACCTCCCCATTTCCCATAAAAGGGAAAAGAAAAAAAAAGCAACACAGAACAAATATAAAACAAAATAATGCTCCTTGTCACGGGGGATCTCTCAGGGCTCCGTTTTAGACCCTCTTTCATTCTCCTTTTATTTAATATTACCCTGCTTTTCACTGTCGAGCAGATGATTATCAACTCTAAGTGTGTCAAAAAGAATAGTCCATCTGCTGAAACAAACTTTAGAAATGTCTTTTGGACGTAAAGTCATGGATGAATATATATATATTTTAGGCCTCAGTGGCTTTAAAACAGAGGGGGTGATTTTTGGCGACAGCTCTGGGTCCTTACTGCTTATCTGGCATCTTCTTGAAGGACAAATTCATTTAGTTGTCAAGCTCTTTTCACTTAAGACAGCTTGCAAAGCTTAGCCCAATTAATTATTTAAAAAAGCATTTAGAGAATGATACTTTGTTGTCACTATATATATATATATATATATATATATATATATATATATATATATATATATATATATTCTGGGGATAACTTCAGCATTGGTCAACTCCAGCTATTAAAGTGATCATATTCCCTATTTAGTGTCATCATACTGACTGCCCATTCATTCTAGAATTGATTGTAATGTAATCTTATTTGTTTGAAATCCTTGCATGAGTCGGCACCTGTCTACCTCTCTGAGCCGCTGAAGCCTTATGTTCCCTCTTGCCCTCTTAGGTCAGCGGATCAGCTGCTTCTAAAAGCACCAAAGACAAAGTGTAAGCTGGAGGGGGCAGTGCTTTTGCCTCAGCAGCTCAAAACTTTGGAACAAGTTCCCTCTTCATATAAAGACCTCTTATCCCAAACCATTTTTTGAGTCGTCTTTTAAACCCACTTTTTTGTTACTTGACTTTCAAAACACAGTGAAAAAGCTTTTCTCTCTTATATCACACCACTTCATTGTAACTAATTCTATTTCATTTATTATGAAATATCTGTCTTGTTTGACAATAAATACCCACTCCGATCGTCTTTTTAGCAATTTCACAGCATTCTTTTAATTATGTAATTTTCAGCCAACAGAGTGACAGTAGTTCATTAGAGAGTTGTGGGCGGGACTATTAGCACAAGAGCAACCCCATGTTCCCTTCCCCACGCTGTTACTAAGAGCTCTCTGTTTTACCCTTACTCCCAATAACTCCTTACACCCTCAACCTAACATTAGTTGTGAAACAAACGGCAATACTGGAGCTACTCGTACAGTTTTGAGCCAGATGCCAGCTCAGACAAGGAAAAATGAAAAAAAATGTACATGGATCTATGTGTCTGCAAGTGAATGATGATCAGAGTAGAGCAGAGCAGTGAGTCTTGGTGCCCACCTAGCATATTTTAACCTGTTTTTTCAAATAGCATTTTTTTGTCTGCTCTCATTCCTATGATTGGAGTAAGAAATGCTAAATGCAATTTGATATTCAATTCTTTTGCCGGTCCTCCATCATCAGAAAAAGGCCACCAAAACCTTCAAAAAACACCAAAAGACAGACAGACAGATAGATAGATAGATAGATAGATTACTATTTTTGTTGAGCAATAGTCTAACGTTTTGTTTTTTTTGGTAAATGTTGTACAAAGCATCCAGAATGTTTCAGAAGGGTTTTTGATGAGTAAGGATCAGTGATGGACGTTCTTTGGGTGCATGGCTGGGGGATGGTTCTCCGTAGTTGTGGACTCTGCACATTCCTGTCTCTGGTCCATGAGCCCTGCACCATCTGTGCTAAATTTTTGGATGAGGGATGTTTTTTGTTTTATGATATGGTTTGTCAAGTTTAAACTCTAATGTTTATATTTAAAACTGTTATGAGTTAAACTAATGTTAAGCGAAGCCATTTAAGCATCTCTTTTTTTTTAACCAGAAATCCTGTTCCTATTTGTTTACCTTCCTTTTTTTCTTCTTCCTTGTCCACCTGCTTGTGTAGTTTGCCACATGAAATGTAGCCCTGCATCGACTTTGGTGAGATATTTTCCAAGTGCAGGATGGCCCAGGCTAGAATAAGCTACTGTAAAAAGAAGAATTACAGCCATAATGTCTGAGACCGGAACAAATTAATCCGCCTCTCCGCTGTGTCTCCTCAGTCATCAGAAATAACAAAAGGATTTTCGTTTGCCTGTGGCCACTCTGCTCCCGCTCCCTCTTTCCCCCTGGAGTGCCCTGCTCTTCAGCACCAGCCTTCCTCGCTTCCTTTCGTTCAATAACTAGATAGCTTGAGCAATGTCTCCACATGCACAAGTACATATCCACACATCCACACACACACCCTTCTTTCTCCATTTTCAGAGGGCTGACAAATAGCAGATGGAGGACCCCAAAAAATAAACATCCTAATTTCAAATGTCAGAGGGGACTGATAATTCACCCCAAAGGGATAGTCTTAGTCGTGCTCGAGTGCATAATTTATTTGTTAACTGTTCTTTCTTTTTTTTTTTTTACAATTGTTTTGCTTCCTCTGACTGTCTTTGTGTTTTCGTGAAACAGAAAAGGTCAGAGTCTCATTGGAACTCATCTCCACAGAGGTTGGTACTCTCGGTAGTAAGCTGCAACACAGTGGAGGGAAGTAAAGAAAAACCTCTGCAATATCCAGCTGAGGAACTTGCTTTCAACAGGGAATTGTTATGGTTGGAAATACATAAAATGTTAAATTGATTAAAAAAAAAATATATATATATATATATATATATATATATATATATATATATATATATATATATATATAATTACCCCGCTAACACCAATAAATCTTCTGTTTCTTTACTTCCAAATGAGTATTTTCCAGGAATTGGAGGGCAGGTTAAATAATTCTGTGTCGCAATGCATTACACAGCACTGAGGGTCATGATATTTGTACTGTTAAAAAATGGCTTCACTTATGCATAAGTGCATGGCAGCGTACACATGAGGCCTGAAGCCAAATCCACAGTTGATATTAGTGATAGCATGATAGAGTTGCTTGTCTGGCATGCATGAACAGATGCAAAGCCCAGGCAACCTGTCTGTGTTTGGTGGCTTGGCCTTGGTGCATGATGTAGCACCCCAATGCAGATGGCCTCGCAGATGGTTGATATTTATACCACAGGGGCCTTGAAAGTCACTTGTGTGGGCTTCTCTTTCTCCCTGATTGGTTTTACATCACTGAAACATAGAAATCTGACGGTAGCACCAAATTCGGTTTGAAAAAACCCGAGCAGGTTGTAGTGGCTCGCCTATTGCTGTTCACCGAAAAATGGAACCTTTGTACATTGATGATGAGTTGGGGCTCTTCTGCTTTGGGGCATGAAAATGTAATCCTGCTAAGTGCAGGGTGCATGATTCTTTAAAAAATCTTCCCAGCTCAACATGGCTTGCATTTTAGCTGGGAGCGCTTCCGACTTGTGTACTTTAAGTGGATCTGCAATTTAAATTGCAGCAACAAGATGCACCTCAAACCTCGTGGCAGAGATGGAGCGTTCCCACCTCGACAGCGTCGCTTCTCATCATGACATCATAGAAGCGTGTTAGTGTTTTGCTTTGATGCAGACAACACCCTTCAAGCACGAGCACACTTTGATGTCTAAACCTCAGGGAGCGAAAGAAGCGGGTAGTTAAAAGGATTTTTGAGTAAAAATGTGGATGGGGGGAGAAAGTCTTTTGTTTAGACCTCTCTAGTTTTAGCAACCGATGTGGTGCTGTGCCATTAGAGCTTCACGGCTCCTGGAGCCTTTACCATTGAAATGGCGGGCCAGTTTTGTGATGAACATCTCAAGTTGGCCTCCCTCAGCCCGATTAATTCAATTGAATGTTTATGTATACAGTTAAGTAATGCTCATGCCTTTACTCTGCAGTGCTATGAATTTCCAGGCTCCTTCTTTAAGCTATGAGGTTGCTAAAATCTCTAAATAATAAAGTTGCAATATTATATGTTTAGTTAAAACCTTACACTGTATGGGAGCCCTGGACTGAGCACCCCCTTGCGTTCCAAATAGGAAGTACCTTTCGGCTCCAAGTAGTCAAAGGCCCATAAGCTACAAACACTTAAGGCATGTGGTGCAAGTTCAAGAACGCGTTAAACACAGGTTCTTAAATGCATATTTAGCCCATCATGTTCCCACTGGACAAACAGGTAGGGGCTTCTTTTTATTGCCAAGCACTACTGGCGCGTATCACTTCCCCTACAGTTGGAAGAGTCTTGGTTCCAAATGTCAAAGGTGTGCAAATCTCGACAATCTTTCTCCAGGCTTTTTCTTTCACACCTCTATTCTGGTATATAACAACAGGCACTTTGAGTGGCTCATATTATTCCGTCTACAACTATTAATTTATCGTTCATGATAATTTTTGAAATGGTTGACACTTCAGTAAATGAAAAAGGACACCATCCATACTTTACTACCGTCTGACTCTGATCAGTTTGACCTGGTTTAACTTTTAACACAAAGTTCAATAGCTGGATAGAAGCTCATCTGTTTGGACTTTAATGTATCAGGTATAAGGTTAAAGAACTCAGGGAATTAATTCTTTATGAGGTTCACAGCACTACACCATCCCGCAGTCTGGGAGGATCGTCCTTAATGTGGAAGCACCTAGGGTTTCTTTGTTTTCCAAATCCGTTTTAGGGAGTTGTTCCTTACAGCGAAGAGGAGGATCTCTAAGGGGCAGGGATGTCCAGTTTTGAATTTAGTTAGTTCAGTTTGAGAATCTTTTCTAATAAATTGTGTGTGTTCATAGGCCTTTTGATTTTATGTTTTTTACCGTGCATTGTATCTTGCACAAAGCCCACTGAGGAGCGACTGTTGTTGTGATTTGAATTGAAAAATTAACAAGCTGTAGTGCAAGTTATTCAGTACATAAACTGGCCAATCAGATGCCTCCCGGTAAGTACTGTAATTTAGGTGAACTTTATGAATTCTCCGGGCCATTTTGGTAGAGTGTGGACATCAATAAGCTCCTCAGACTGGGGAGAATTGGTTTGCCACAAACATGTGGACTCAGACAATTTGGACCAATGATCATATTACGACAATAAATGTCTGGTTCCAACATGGACATATTTCAGGAAAATGGTGACTGAATTGACTTCTTTTTAGTCAGGAGCTAGGGGAAATAATTTCCTGTCGTTGACCTCCATTCCTCACTCCAGTTTTTTTACAGTCAGTGCAGTAAAAACATCTTATTTTAAATTTCCTGGTGCATTTTCTGCATTTGGATTATTTTTTACTCTTGCGACCTTGGAACAAAAGGGTTTAGACAGTATAGCCAGTGGTGGCAGGAAAAGGTCACATCACAGTGTTTAATGCTTCCTGGACAGCAAACAGAACTTGTCAAACAAACTGAACTTCAAAAGGTGTAAATGGATGACTATTCAAAGGAAAAATAAAACAGTTCTGGTCAATGAACGAAGATGGTACTTGTTCAGCCACATACAGCACATATCTTTATCTTGAATATGACCACATGTCCTTGAGCACAAACCTCCCACCAGTGGGACAATATGTTCCCCTGATAGTCCAAATAAATTGCAATTTCAACCTCATTTTGTAAACCAATAGCTCACATTTCTAACAAGGTTGGGTGACTTCTTTCAGTATAAAACCAATGAAACAAAAACACTGCATCAACACCAGCCATTTTACCATTGTGTAAATGTAAATAGGACATATTATTACACTAAACAGAGTCATCCATGTGCCTTTTATTGATACTGTTTGTGCAATGTTCTTTTTGTTTGATTTACAGTATCAAAGTTGTGCAATTATTAGAAGAAATCTATTAATCTTACCCATCTGGGAGGTCGTACACTAATTGAGATAACTGTATTGGTCCAATGATTCTGATTTATTTCTTCTGGACGTTGACAAAAATGTGGTTTTGTGGGGACCAAAATGCTGGAGACCATTGTGGACACGAGCTTACTATTTTAACCCTTTAAAAGTGTAGTATTAAGTGTATTGACACTTAATGATTCTTAATTCTTTCCGATAAAAGTTATGAACCGGATAATGATAAATCCATGTGTCATGGATTACGGTAAAACTGGAGTGGGATTATATAAGTTTGCTTCCTTCCTCCTTTCAAGCAATATTTGATAATATGTCTAATTATCCTAAAGTTTGATTCGTGTTAGATTTGTATGAATGTATGACGTGATTGTATTTTTGTATTCTTATTTGATTGGCAAATAAAACCATTTCAAATCAAATCAAATCAAATCAAAAATACTAAAGATATTGCAGCAGACACCTAAAGAAACACATGATCTTTGACATACCGTAAATCTTTCAATTGTTGCACCTGCTTCAAGTTATATCTCTTCTTCAGAATATACTGGAATTATGTTAATTGAGTAAAAATGGTCGAAGACTTACTGTATTTAAAGGAATGTCAACACTGCTGCTAAAGCTTTGGCGACAAATCAAAAATATGACCAATGCCAAGACAGTAAACGAATTGTGTTGTAACAATTAATAAGCTAAAACATGATTTGAACATGAGGAAAAGAGGAACTTAAAACCAAACTTTCTGCACACAAAACACGACTCAAGCCAATATATAAATAAACAAAAACAAAACGAAAACCAATCCTAAAAAGGGCATTTATCATCCAAAATATCTTCTCAAAAATAAATGTTTCCTGTCTTAATTTATTTATGAACTTTGCACACGGCCCATGAAGTGAGCCGAGACAGTTTAAAGATCTCTTATCAGTGCTCCCATTAAAGGTGAGGCGCACATTGGAAACGATCAGGAAATCATGGGCTGACTTTATATTCATTTGTCAAAACTGATCAAGCAAAGAAAAAAGCCAAAACAAAATAAATAAATGAGTTAATCAAGTGAAAGAGCAGCAAAATGACTGATTAGTCCAAGCGCACATGATGGTGTAATTTGGAGGAATAAGATAAGACTAATGGTTGCCACTTCAAGTTGAATGACTTTGGAAAAGATGGGAAATGGTAGCGTGCTCCAGACTGGGATAAACAGATCAATCATGTTTGGAAATCATTTCCACAACACTACATCCTGCATCAGAATTTGTTTCTTTTAAAACTGACATTTTCCAGTCTAGCGGATGCATAAAAGCATGGCATCATGGGTGCTGCTAGAAACCTGCTAAAAAAGAAAAACCAAAAGCATTTTAATCTATTTAAAGTCTATCTTGAAAGTATCAGTAAGCAGGGGTGTCCAAGTCAATTGAATGATATGAACAAATACACAACATTTTTTATTTTAAGAAAGTAAAAACTTTTATGCTCTCGCAGGTAGAGGCTGTGTGATGTCGGGATTTTTATCACCAGCGGTGATGAACCACCAATTGGCCTTGAGTTAACCCATAGACCCCCAAAAAAAAAAAAAAAAACACACAAAATCCCCCGGCGGCCGCATCACAAATAAATACAACGTAGTATTCTTTATTAACAAATAACAGTAACAATAACTACTACTATCTATCCCCTAATGAACTAACTATGTAGCTGTTGTAGATTGAGCTGTAACTGTGTGGCTGCGTCGTGTGTGAGACTGGGAGGAGGGAGGCCAGCCGCTTTGCGTGTGGTGGTGGTGCAGTGTTGAGATTCTTCTGCAGTGGGCAGCTCTCTGCTTCTGCAGAGTTTCACCTGTGCTCTGTGGTACAGACATCTTCTGTCCCAGTAATAAACAGACTGCAGACTTTGTCACCTTTCCAGTAGCCATAAACCTGACACCCATGAAGAACGCAGGGCAGGAGGCTCCGCCTTTGTTTATACAGACACGTAACGTTGCGCTGCACCAAAAATAGTTCCCAAACAAAACATGTAGTGATGACATCGCAATCTAACAGCCCATAGCTCATTTTGTTACTGATGACTGAGAACAGATACCCCCCAACACAAAATCTTCCAGCGGGCAACACGTCTCGCCGTTACTTAAACGGAAATAAATTCACGAGATAAAACCTGTTCATTCCATTCACTCATTTTTCTGTACGCTTTGTCCCTTTAAAGTCACGGGGGTTGCTGATCTCTCCAGCCACTTGGGCGTGGGCAGGGATGCCTGGACAGGTCACCAGTCCCTCCTAAGGTAAACGTTCTCCAATCACACACATTCCTCACACCTAGGAGGACAATTTTAGAGTTGCCAATTAACCTATGAAGCATGTTTTGGACAGTGGAAGGAAGCGGAGATCCAGGAGAAGAACCCACCATGTACAGGAGAAACATACAAACTCCACACAGAAAGGTCCCCCGTTGATGTATGTATTTTTTATGGGACTTGAACCGGGGGCCTTCTTGCTGTGTGAGAACCCAAGCGCTAACCACTCTTTCCCGTTACACCGTTCTGTTGTAAGAATGAGGATCATGTTATTTCTGGTAGCGCCAGTGTGTGTAAGGAGAGAATAGTCTGGAAAGAAAGAAGGAAGAGTCTGAACACAGGACTAACACAAAAAGTAAATTATCAGGAAAGATGAACGTGTTTAATGTGTTAATTATAGTTCAATCGCACCATATCCTAAACTTTCCAAAAAACAACAAAAAAAACAAGTGCGTTGATGAGGTCATCATCACAGCCCTACTCATGCGGGCCATAAAATGACATGGCGATTATGGCCCAGGCCCACGGGCCTTGAGTTTGACACATGTGCACTAAAAGATAGATTGCATCCCCAGTCTCACTTTGCTAAACAACCTTAACATACTTATGACATGGACTAGATGCTAAACTGATTTGACACTGATTTCCAGTTACATACATAACAAAGCTAAATAATTATCTCTGATTTCATTTTAATTAATATTATCAGATAAATCCTAATACAGTTTTCTTTAATAAGAAATCAGCAACAAATCCAAAAAAAAAACTATTTTTGTGCCATTTGTTTTCTTATTAAAAAAAAAAAAAACTTTTAGTTACAATTTACAGTCAAACCTGAATTTATGCCTACCCCAGGAAAACCTTTGACAAAGGAGGCCCTGAAGGACAGAAGTTTACATGTAAATGTAAGTAATGACTTCTGTTTTGACCTTTTTAAAGATATAAAACTGATGCTGTTAGGCATTTTTCGACTAGCTGCTGCAAATAGCGTGGATGACCGTGACTATTGATGACATCGGTGAGAGTGATTTCTGAATTAGAGACCGCGATTTTCTGTAACCTACTCTGTTTTAGACTTTCTGAATGCTGGGGTATGGAGAATGGGTGTTGGATTCGGCCATGATCTTAAACTGGGAGAAAAAAAACAACCAACAAAGCCACATTTTTAAAAGATCTGGCAGCCATTTCTAGCGTTGCAAGAAAAATTGTGAGAAATTTAACATTAAATATTTATCCTTAGCCACTTTTTGAATATAGCCCTCTTCCAAAAGTTGTAAGGATTATGTGCTTCAATTTAAGTTTTAAAGTTGTGGATTCACTCTGTAGAGTGCAACATTCATACCTTAATAAAACAACAACTTACAACTTCTAAATAATAAATAATTCGCAAGTAAAAGTTTTTTTTTTTTCATATGTTGATCATCCACAGATGTTTCATTTCTGTAAATCATCCTCAGTCTATTTAACTGTCTGGTTGTCGGGTCATCTTCTCTGCTCTGTCACCATCTTTTTTCATGTTTCAGTTTATTACTTAAATGTTTAAGTTTCTGCCATCAAGCCTGGTCCCCTGCTCATTTGGTCCTACACCTCCAGTTCTTGACAAGTTTGTCTTTGTCATTACTTTGGTGTACAGTATTGGAGGAGGGAACACTACCCAATCCTCACTGGCGGCGTGTCCAAGAATGACTTCCAAACATATGCATACTCATTGTTGATTACCTGGATCAAGTGTATCCAATCAAACATGCTTAGGCTTGAAAACAAAGCAATGTTTGTTTATTACTTAAAGGCTTGGATTTTTAGGTGTCTAATTTTGTTGCATTTTCTGCATTCAAAAAAAAAATGTGAGTGTGTTTGTTGTTTAAAAGGCCAAGAAAATATTCTTGAAAACACAAACTGCCTTTACAAGTGTCAAAGAAACATGTTTACAGCTGTAAATATTTTTTTATAGATACATTTTTGAGCCATATTTACACAATGACAAATTCCTTTTGCAAAGGCACAAAATTTTACTATTTATTAAGGCTCATTTACTTGCGTTACCTTAATTTTACAGCAACAAAGCGGGTTTAAAGGGAAGTAACATCATACAGATGACCTCAAAAGCTTGCTCTGAATTGGCTTTTAATCTTTTCTTCTAAAGAATCTCAGCGCAGAAAACAGAGGAAAAAGGTTTTTCTTTTCATTGCACATCATGGTGGTCTGAAAAAAACACGCACAACTGAGCTAATTAGCTGATTGGCCTCTGATTTGAACCTTCACTTTGAATGTCCTCTTTATATTGATTGCTTTGCCTCTTTGGGTTTGACTGTGAAACAGAAAGAGCTTGCAAGGCAAATTTTACTGCAAAGGCCGAGACTTGATTACAGTATAAGAAGAAGGGGGCTGGAATGCAGGTGAAGTGCTGCTAGTCCAGTTCTGATTACCTCTGCTGCCACCGCTGCCCACTCCTTGATGAAATGGTCTCCATCCTGGACACTGAGAATTGAGAGTTCTGCACGACCCTTATGGGCGGCGGACATAAATCAACAGTAGCTGCATCATGCTGTACGTCAGTTGCTGGTGTAGCTGGGGGGCATCCATCTCCAACACGTCTCCATTCATCACTTGTGGGAATGACCAAGCTGTTGATAAACACTTTCAGAGTAACAGCACCGGGAACATTTTACGAATCACCTTCAGTCACTCAGAGGATATCCATACAGCTGTGGAACCAATTACTTAAGTGGTGCTTTACAACAAAAGTACCGTCAAATGCAAATCACTAAAGCCCATTTCTTCACAGAAGCATGACACTGCACCTCTTCCATTAGTAGACGGCAACCAGGCAAACAGACACAAGTGTTGGTGTCAAAAGGCGAGGCCTTCTTTTGTAATGTCAAGGGTTTCTCGGGCTTTCCACTTCTCTGTAGATTAGCAAAGCATATCTCCATAACCTATATACAACGTCTGAGGAAATTCATACAACAACCTTTCCTGTGTCATATTTGCTGCAAGATATCTTTCATCTTTTCCAGAAAAACTTCAAATATTTGATAATGAATCTTCTGAGGCCGTGTCCTGACATTAAGATATTAAAAATATATCTTGTTCCCTGAATTAATATCTTGTTCCCTGAATTATTATCACGTTCGCACAAAATACTATTCCGTTCCCACAAGATACTATTGCGTTACCTCGAAATACTATTCCGTTCCCTCGAAATGATTAACTTGTGCGAACGGAATAATTACTCCGTTTGAAACCGCAATAATTCTGAAAAATATCATATTAAGCTGGCTGTAGCCTAATGCACTTACAGCCTTTGGCTATTAGCATAACAACAATAGCGATACGTCCGTTTCCCAGCATGTAGCGGTAATCATTGGTGAATCTGTTGCTCCTGATTCACAAAATAGTCACAGCTCTTAGCTTTGACCAACATGTGAATCAACTAACTAAATCGGCATTTACCATCTAAGGAATACTATGGCCGAGTAGAGACCCGCCTTCTCTCTAGAGGCAGTGCTGAAATCCCCTAATTCATGCTTTTATTTACATCAGAGCATAGATTATTGTAATGCCCTCCTTTTCTGTCTAGCTGATCCCAGAACTCTGCTGCACGCCTTTTAAGCAAGAGAGAACCAGAAGAGGAACACATTACACCAATCTTAAATCTCTGCACTGACTCCCCGTTTGCTTCAGAATTGATTTTAAGATTCTTTTAATAGTTTTTAAGAGTGTCCATGGTGTTCATCAACTGTGGAGGTTTTTAGAAAGAAACTAAAGACACACCTTTTTAAATTAGCTTTTAATTAGATTTTATGCCTTTTTATGTTTTATGATGTTTTCTATCATTTTACTTATTACTTGTATTTTCTGTTTCTTATATTTTCTATTCTTATATTTTATGATATTTTTATCACATATATATTTATACTTCTACATTCTTTTTTACGTTTTATGATGTTTTTGCACATCATTTTATTATTTATTTGCTTAATCAAGAATTTATGATATTTACCACATATTCTTTTTTATTTCAAATTAGACTGTTTTTGAGTGTTTCTCCAACCTCAGCTGGGGTGTTTGGGTCTATACTGACACCCCTGAGAGAAAGAACAGAACGAGCAGCGCTTTCTGGTTTCTCTATTCTGGTTTCTCTTAATTCTGGTTTTCTTTATTTTAATCACTTATTTATTATCCACTGGTTTTTGTCTTTGTGTATTTTATTGCGCGGGGCTAATTGAATGTATTTTGTGCACATTTTATTGCATTTTGTTTTTTGTTTTTATGTATACCTTTGTAAGGCTGTCTTCTCGTCATGAAAGGTGCTATATAAATAAATAAATTAAAAATTAATTGATTAAATATTTGAATAAAGAAATGCTCAGAAATGCAGTTTTCAGCTTCATTTTACTCATTTTTTAATTGTCACAAGATTACATTTTAGATGTGATTTAAGAAAATACTCTCCTGTTTTTGAGGTAGACTTAAAAAGTCATGTACAATTATTTTTGCTAGTTTCAGGAGCTGCTCGGCTAACTTCAAAAATTGGGGACTAAAACAGAAAAAAGAAGGAACACAAATCATTTTCAAATTGAGCTTGTCCTGAAATTCCCTGATTTCCAAACTGGAGTACTCTTGAGCTAAGAGCAATTTCCAGAGCCACTCTTGGCTGAAACACTTAGCTGATGCAGTGACCACTGAGGCAAGATCATTTCTTTGACAAGGACTGCCAAAATAGGAAGATGAAAAACCAGCACAGCAATAAATGGTTTTGTGTACTGTTCTGGATGCCTTTTGTTTTGCATCTGTTCTTTAAAACTGTAATGATTGATTGTGACAAAATTAAATGATCAGCATCTGAAGATTTACACACAAATCAATCATTTGATCTAATAATTCATTAAGTGTCAAGACTGTTCAGTTCTGGATGATTTGTGAGCTTCAGCTCTCAGAAGACAGTCTCTAAAGTAACACCATTACAGATGGAAGGACTAGCTATTTTGTCGTTAATAAAAAAAAAAAAAAATCCATTTTGATTACGGTAAGTCAGTAATGTTTGGTTGAGGCCTTGACGGTATTACGTTGTCGATCTTAATTCCCCACCTTCTTCCTCACAGACAAGTTTGTTTTTAGACTTCCTAATTTGTTTTGATGGGTACTTCCCAAGTGTGTACGCAGTCACATCTTTGAAAAGAAAAGTCATGAGATAGAATGAAAGCTTGTTTGGTTAGATGGAGAGTAGCATGGGATAGTGAGAGTTCAGCATTAATTGTACCGGTCCCTGTTAAGACATGAATGTGGTAATCAGTCCTCTAGACTTGTCAAGTCAAACATAAATCTAAAAGCTGAACAGGAAGGATGCCTGATGAAATTAGTTATTAATTCTGATGAATGTTAAAATCCTAAGAAAATACTACTGAAATGTTATTCAGTGTGCATTCAACATTACCTAAAACCAAATAGAAAAAAAAGGATGAGAGGAAAACATCAAGAAAAAGCAACTCTAGAATCGGCTTTTTCCCGGCAGTTGAGTGAAGTCAATAAAATATTTACAACAAATACAATATACTTGAAATTATCTTTCTTTTGTTTTTGTCACAGTCCAATAAACTTGTGTGTCTAATCATATTTTTCATTCAGAAAAAAGTAGCTTAATGATTTTTTTTACAGTTTGTCATACAAACACACTAACAAGGTTACAAATATATACGTCAGTTCAAATACATAATTCATATTTTTCCATTAATTGCTTGATTAATGTATTAATATGAGGAAATATTTAGTAGTTATTTGGAGGATCTTCCTGTTGTTCTTGCTTCTTATTTCTGATCAGCAGAAAACAATGTTTCAGCTTCTTTAGCAGCCGAAACCAGAATACTTCGTAGTACAATCCTCAGCTCAAATGAAAATTTTTGGTTCTCGTGTTCCTGCTCATTTCGTTCGGCAAATTTATCCCAAAGTGCGACTTATAAAAAAAAAAAATGGTTGATATCGCGACATCATTTTATTAATATATATATATATATATATATATATATATATATATATATATATATATATATATATATATATATATATATATATATATATATATATATATATCATCAAATAAGATAGATCCCATAAGTAATGATGAGAGGACCTCTAAGATCATCTGGGTATTGAGGAGGCGGTAGATTAACGCCAGATGGCACAATCAGTCCAGTGCGCCGAAGGTTCTGGGACAGTGAGGGCAGGGAATGGGCTGTGGTTTGGGGATTAGCCGCGCAGGGGCCTTTTCTGGCAAGTGCTGCAGTTGAGCATATCCTCTTTAACCAGCACCATTCTGCACCTCTTTGGACTTGGGAGGCGCCAGCTGCTTTTTGTTCATAGCGTCCTTTTCAAAGCAGGCAGGGATTTTCCAGTTTGAAGGCTTTCGAGGAATATTTCAAGTGTCATGAGCGTTTCTTGGGACATCCTAGGCATTTCCCTTGCAACAGTTCACCATACAGGAGGTCTCTTTGGCAGCGGTGGTCTGGCATCTTGGGGCAACGTGGCCTATAGCATGTTGAAACTGCATCAGGACGGTATGGATGCTGGGCAGGCCAGCACGGGCAAGGACTTCGGTATCAGGGACCTTGTCTTGCCACCTGATGGCCTAAATTAATCTGAGCATGAGAGTGTAAATGGTTCAGCTTCTGGCACGTGGCACTGGTACACTGGCCAGTCTCTGAGCATACAATGGCGTGGGAAGGATGATGGCCGCGGTACCTTCAGCTTAGTGGCTAGGCTGATGCCTCTTCTGTTCCAGACATTCGATTGAAGTCTGCCAAAGGTTGCACTGGCTTTCGCAATTCTTGCGTTAATTTCGTCATCAATCACAACGCTATGGGACAGTGAGCTGCCAGAGTAAGTAGAACTTTTTCACTGTGTTTAGTCTCTGGCGTTGGCGGTAAGTGTTGGTTCACCGCAAGGTTTTCTTGGGGCTGGCTGGTACTGACTTCGATTCTTCCATGGTGCTGATGGTGAAGTTAAAGTTGGAGCAGGCCTCTGCGAACCTATCAACACAGTGTTGCATGTCAGCTTCTGTAGTTGCGGTGAGAGCTGATCGCCGGCAAACAAGACTCTCTGATGTTGCTCTTTTTTGTAGTTTTTAGCTTGCAGGCCTCCTCCAGGTTGAACAGATTCCCGCTCGTTCGGTAACGAATAACTAATTCAATGTCGCCATTTCTGAATGCATCAGACAGCATGGCCGAGAACAAAACTGAAAAGTTGGGGGCCAAGACACATCCTTGTTTAACACCATTTGTGGCAGAGGAATGGCTGGGATCTTCGCCGTGTCCTGGACTCTGGCTTTCATGCTGCATCATGGAATTACGCGCACTAGGGTGGTGAATTTCCTGGGGCAACGTGTTGGCCATAATCTTCCAGAGAGGCCTTCTCTACTGACAGTGTCAAAGGCTTTGGTGAGGAGTGCGACATACGCTGAGAATAGGTCGCGTTTTTGTTCTTGGCACTTCTCTGGAGTTGTCTGGCGGCTTAAAGACCATATCAATTGTTCCTGGCTTTCTGAATGCACATTGGCTTTCTGGCAATAGGCCCTGGTCAAGATGTGCTGTAAGACGATTTAGGAGAAGCTTGGCGAGAATTTTTCCTGCGATGGACAGCAGTGAGATTCCTCTGTGATTTGTAACCGCCGGAAAGCGGCCCGACCGCCTTTGCGCTTATACAAATCTTATTATGGGCGTCTTTGAAGTCTTGTGGCACTGTCTCTGTCTGCCAAATGGTCACAAATAGCTGGAGAAGCTTGCCCGACAGTGCCACTCCACCTTCCTTGAAGACTTCAGCTGGGATGGCATCTCGGCCAGGCGCCTTGCCACTAGACAGTTGTTTGATTGCTAACTGAACCTCTTCAAGAGTGGGTTGTATGTCAAGCGAATCATCCACTTCTACTTAGCTAACAGCGATCGATGCTTCGCCGTTGATTGATGGTGGATGGTCGATTCAAGATGCTGTCAAAGTGTATTACAGCCACCGTTCTAGTATCTTGCTTATCGGTGATGGGGTTGAAACCATCTCTAAGCTGAAGCGGTGGCAGAATCAGATAATCCGGGCATTACGCTTCTTTGAGACTGGCATAGAAGTTTTTCATGTCATGTTGATCAGCATAGGCCTGGATTTGGAAATCATGTATTACTCAACTCTGAGTTTTGCATCTGGGCGTGAATTTTTTAGGACTTCCGCTGCGAATATTGTTCAGGGGTGTCTTTTGCTAACGGACATTGGGTCTTCATGTAAGCATATACAGGGCTTTGTGTGTTCTCTAAGCCAGATGTTGTGGCAGATCATGTTGTTCTCGTCTGAACCAGTCTTTGTAAGCCTCGCCGTTAAAGCTCTATGGCAGTGTTGTACCCTGGCAGTATGGCAGCCCAGTCTGCTTCCACATTAAGGTTGGTCATCGGGGTGGACTCCAGGCTTTCTTTTAGCGACTCGGCAAGTGATTCTGACACTATCCTGCTCTTCAGTTTACCAATGTTTTGTAAACTGGGTGGTTTCCGCCTTCGCGACGCCCGCTTTGGTAAGATGTGGAAATTAAGTTTGGAATGATGAGGCGGTGGTGATCCAGCAGTCTCGCCACCACATGGACGGTCACCCGTGCGTCCTGCCTGTCCTTTTCCATCACGATGGCGTGGTCAATGAGATGCCAGTGTTTACACAGAAGCGGTGCATCCATGATGTCTGTTTGGGGTAGGGAGGCAGAATACAGTATTGGTGATGAGGAGCTCATGCTGTGCACAAGTCTGCAGAAGGAGGAGGCCGTTGCTGTTGCAGCTCCCGATGCCGCCTTTCCGATGATTCCCACCCATGAAGTACTGTCAGAGCCGACTCTGGCATTGAAGTCACCGAGAATGATGAGTTTGTCGGCCTTTGGAACAGTGGCAATGGCAGTGTTGAGCTCTTCATAGAACTGGTTTTTAGTTTCTTCTGGGTTGGTCATTGTGGGCGCATAGACACTGATGATGGTGAGGTGTTTCTTCCCTTGACATAGAGGTAGTTTCATTGTCATCAGTCTGTCATTCAGGCCTTTTGGAGACCTGATAGTTTCTAATACCAAATTAAATGTAATAAGCCCGAAACCTACCTTGACCTCTCGTCACCAGCCATTTTGCACTCGGCACTCAAAAGAAAGTGTAGCCTGATCCTCTTTCGCACCAAGTTCACCTTGGTCAGCCAGTCGAGTTTCATGAGAGCTGCAATATCAATGTTATCTTACAAGCTCCGGCGCAATGAGGGCAGCTGTTCTTCTGTGGGGTCTGCTGTTTGCAGCACTGTCCAGAGAGTGCGCACATTCAAGCGCCTAGTGTAAGGGGAGTTGTTTTTCTTTTTATTTACGTGTTTTTCTGTTCGACCCGCTGTGAAGGGTCCTGCCAGCGCCAGCGGTATGCTGGCCAGAACATGGAGCAGGCAATGTTTGGGCACCTTTCTGTACGTTCCTCCTGCTGGGAGGTGAGCAGTGCTGTCCTGAAGGACTGCTCAAAGTCACTCAGGAGCTACCGAACTGCGCTGCTGCTCTGGTTACAGCGTTTGAAACGACACTTCCCCAGCTGGAAACCGCCTGTGTGCAGGGTTAAACTCACGACCAGTGCACCCACCTATTAAACGCGCTTCGCCCGCCATACAGGGCCGAGGTTTTTGGGATAAAGATGAAGATTGATGATCAGATGACATTGCGCAGAGAGTTTGATTTAAGTGAAGAAGAGTTGCGCGTCGTCGACCTCACTCTCTCGTCCTGTATCCATCACCGGTCCCGATGGCAAAGGCGTAATCCGAGAGACAGCCTGGGGCAGATGCAGTGAATGACTTGGTGTCCTTTTCGTGCCTCACCATGCCCTGAGCACTCCATAGCGCCTTGCTGGAGCTGCCTTCCTGCCCATTGAAAACAGATTTGTAGTTTCTTCTCGCTTGATCATAAATCCAGTCTTTGCGCATGGGTAGGCAAGCCCAACTCGCCGAGGTCAATATTGCATGGCTTCTCTCCTGGTTTGCTTGATGTCGAGAACCCGTTGCCGAGTGTATGCTGCCTTTGCTAACAGCTACTAAGACCTGATGAGAGCGGAAGTGTCAGGTAAGAGCCAATAGCTGGCGAGCTACCTGAAAAGGGCGACAAGCAACACCAAGCAGTAATACCCCCCTCCCAGAGCACCCCATACACTATAGAGTGTTTTATATATATATATATATATATATATATATATATATATATATATATATATATATATATATATATGTGTGTGGCTGGTGAGCACTAGCGTCATCAGTCAGATTTACAAACATATGAACCATACGTTTGTTTAAAATATCATTTCAACATGTTCTTTTCATATAAAAACTGCAGCATAGAAAAAGACACAAAGCGTCATTGCTCGTCTTACCTTTACTTGTAAATAAGGTCATCTGTAGCTCCTTCTGAAGAAAATGACTTGCCGCTTGCTATCACTTCTTCTATTATTTTTAAGCGTCATTATCTAGGGGCTCACCGGCGCCCCCTAACATGAACACTAGAACTACTGGCCTCACCGGCCAGTGATTTTTGCCCGGTTTAGCGCTTCAACTTGGAAACAAATCCCTCACATACAGTTATTTATAAAAACAAACACTGTACATCAAAATACATCTGCTAGAAAATTATAGCTCAGCTCATATAGTACAAAGTAATTGAACCGACATACTGAAGACAACAGTACCGTCTGACTGCATAGGTATTACATAATCCAAGGTGAACTCAGCAGACTGCAGTGCCTCGCCATGGGCTCACTTCTCCAGTATTTGAGCGACAAATCTGGGAAATTCAAGCGAAATTGAAAAAAAACACAAGCCATTACATTTAAGCCGACTAAATTACTGATTAAATATAAATAATTGAATTTATTTTTCCTCTTTTCTTCCCATAATGTATATATATATATATATATATATATATATATATATATATATATATATATATTTTTTTTTTTTTACTAACCATAACATCAAGTTTGAGTGCTATTATAATCTTATCTGCCACCTTTAAAGTCCAAACCAAAATATATCGTTTTTTTTAATAGTTTGGAATGAAAATCTAAAATAAAAAATAAAAATACAGTAAACAGATACTGAATCACAATCATAAAAACGATTCAAATTCGTGGTAGATTTTGGACATGATACTTTTTTATAAACGTTAATACAAGCTAAGACTTCTTTTTTTACACAGTAATGCTTTATCTTTTACCCTTTGCATCATTTTCAAACAAGAAGGAACTTGCTGGTAGAACAAAACCCACATTGAATCAAAATTTGCCAGAGCTACAAATAGTTTGCACCTATAGTAGAACCCATAAAAATAGTTATCTCTGGTATGTTGTCAAACTTCCAAACCTGCAACAGTAGTACAGTTTAGCAGAGTGATTGTCAGGAGCTGGTGGTGGAGGACCACAAATGCAGGAGACCAGGCATGGTGACAGAAAATAAAACATTTTAATGAACAAACTGGAAAAGACAAAACCCATGGAGCAACAAAAAAAGGTGACACAACAGAGCAGATGACCTGACAAGGATGAACTGAAAACCAGACACTTAAATAGGCTGAGGGCAATCAACTAAAATAACAACAGCTATGGATCATGATGGTCCGGGAAACAGTGTGACTGAGGGAAACTCAGAACATGACCAAAAACCACAAAAACCAAACAAAACCGCAGAACCCTCACAGTGATGATGCTATGTTACATCAGTCCTTAGGTAGGATAAGTGGTTTTGTGTACTTGAAACTGCTGTTTGCTTGCCGCTGGAACAAAGTCGGTGACACATTCTCACATGTAATGAGCTGGGACACAGAACTGGGGTTTTATAAGAAACAAATTACAACCTAGCATGCAGCTGTCACTTTGCTTTAGTCTGGAGGGCCACCCACTAAATATCACGTAGCTCATTATTGTACTTTACAGCGCGTCACAGATGGTGAACATGTATACAGGACTAAATGACAGAAAATAAATATCCCAGCTTGTATTAAGCTTGCATTGTACAATTTGTGTATTTCTGTGTTGTACATTACACAGATTCAGAAAGGCTCACTAATAATGCAGTCAGCTGTGGGAGTGTCACGAATAATCCAACTATATCAACATGACATTGTGGAAGTCACTTTTCCTGAAGGTATATTCACAAGATAAGGTTAAACTAGGTATGTTTTTTTTGTACATGAGAAGCCCCATGGGAATAGTTGCCATTTATGCATGGCTGGAGCGGTCTGTACCAAGCAGGGTCAGCTGTTTCACTGTAGGTGCATAGCTGTGCATACTACTTCTAACACATGTGTTCTCTAAATAAAACCCAACATGGGCTGTGGGTAAACGAAAAAAAATAAAAAAACAGCTCTGTTCCGTGTTCTGGAGCGTATCAACCTCTGTGGTCACTCGTCAGTGCTTTGAGCACCAGTGGTTGTTCCACTGCAGACACCGGCTATGGAAACCCACTTGCATTGCACTGACTGATTTGTGTGCCTGCAAAATAAATGTGTTGGGTCGATGCCAGCTGGGCAGCCTCTATGTCTTCTCTCTGTCACTACTTCTTGCCATTTCTACCTACAGTCTTTCATAACCTTCATTCATCTTTTCTCTGCTGTGCGTCTGCGTGTGTGCCATCACTGCTATTTCACAAGCAAGCTTTGACTTTGCAGATCCTGGCTACGCAGATGTAGAACATTTTTATATGGCTCTTAGAGTATTTCTCTAAACCACTGTGCTCATAAGAGATTAAAGTGTAGTGTTTTAGATTACTTGACATTTACAGAAAACGATAACTTCCTGAATAGAAAACAATTAGATTTTTTGTTTTTCCTTAAAAATAAGACTGTTTCTTTTGATCTAATAAAATCAATTTGGTCAGTTTTTTCTATGTTCAGAAGACAATGCAGTTATTCAGTGAATTTTATAGGTCTTGTTTACTTTCAAACACATGACAAAAGAAGAGTATGAATCAAGGTGTTTGCTGGTTATACCTCTTCAAAGTTGTTCATAAACTTCTTTCAGAACATCAGAGGCAAGGTGACAACAAGGGGAATCTATGGATTTCTTTTTCTTTCATGGATAAGTCTGGCTCGAGGTTAAAGAAGAAAAGAAGACAACAGAGTCTTCTGTAGTTTTCAAAAGGAGGAAACAGGAGTCAAACAGAAGGGAAAAATGCCCAAGGAAGCACACATGTGTTGCTGCAGAATTTAATTCATCTGCAATAGTACTGCAGTGTCAATGAAAACTTATGTCCAATGTTATCTGTAAGAAAATGTTGTTCTTGTTTTGTTTTCACACTTGTTTTACAATTTAAAATAGGTCCAATGTGTTAAAATGTTGAATGTCTGTGAGAACTGGACTGAGTGAGAGTGACATCATCTATAAAAAAATGACTTTCTTCTGGCTCCAACAGAATAAAGTAAGAGTGGTCGACATTTTTTCTTGATATAGACGCTGTCGTGTTGGAGCCAGATGACATCAGTAAACTGTAGTCATCATTTGTATGGGTATCATTCTCACCAGCTTGTTATGAGATGTTGTTATGAGTCCACACTAAGTCAAATAAGGTTTATTAAATTACTTAGTTAACACATTTACATGCATTATTATTAGGCATTATTATTAGGATGTTTTTAAGATGCTAATGATACATAAATTCTATTATAACGCTTGTTAATCTGCTAACAAAGCTTGTTAAGGAATCTTAATATAAAGTGTTACCAACATTTCAAATGTTCAAAGTGAGGCCAGCGTATTTCTTTTGAGCCATCTGATTGGTCAGTTCATAACTTGAACAACATCCACTCCAAAAAACAAAACAAAAAAATGCAACGCATCAGAGTAAGAATGGTTATTCTGACAAATAGAATGACAGAGTAATAGCTGTTTATGTCTCTATAAAAGTTTATGGGACTTTAGTTTCTTAGAGCCAGCGGATAGTTCCTGTTTGGAATGCGAGGGGGGAGGACTCACTCATTCCAGTTTTCTTATACAGTCAATGGTTAAAAGTGGAACCCTAGTTGTCTTTAACATTTTAACACTGGATATGTCACCAGAAATAGTGAAATAACACAGTCCAGTTCGATGTGGGTCTTTTACATATCATGGCTCTTCGACTTCGACTGTTTACGCAAACAACATGAATCAGCTGATTCTGATGCAGAGAAAATCAAATCCTCTTTAAACGTCAGTAAAGTAAAGCAGCTTTTCTCCATGACAGAATCAGCTGATTTTTTGTTGATTGTGTAAACACTTCACTGCTTTAAAGTATTGCATTTCAGCGCTAGGCTGCTTTCAGAATCCGCTGGAATCATGGAATCATGGCATAAATGCTTATGGTAGTTGAAAGAATGTAAACACTGGAGGTGAAGCTCTGATAACATAGGGTTAAAGAGCACCAGCTAAATGTTTTTTATTGTAATCTATTGACGTTCATGTTCATTTATTTAGTCTGTCACTTGTGGTTTCACCGTCATGTTGGTTGTGGAAGTGAGGAGGAGCATGGATGAAGAAGCAGGTGGCGCAGTCATGACCAACATTGGACAATTTGCAGTGGTGCAAAAAAGAAAAAGAAGGAAACCAGAAAAAGGAAGTGTGATACAAAGAAGGATCAGAGCGAGCTGTAAAAATAGCTTTCCCCCTGACATTTGTCTATACCTTGCAGCAGTTTCCTCCTAATAATATCAAATATACACACAGCTCGGGGCCACTGCAAACAGAGCAGGGAGGGGCAGATCAACACACCCAGAGGACACATGTGCTAGGTTACGGTAATGCTTTTAGAAGACAAGCTTCATCCTCGGGACACACTTCTCACTTAGTTCCTTAGCCCTGTGTAATGAGCTCAAACAGACAGAAATGAAGTACATGGAGAGGAATCTGAAGGCAAAGATGTCAAGGTGATATATTGCCTACTTGTCAAGAACAAACACGAATCATTTTCAGCCCTGCCATAAAACACACTGGGAGAAACTTCACCTTCAGCACTACCAAATGATAGGGCCTTGGCCAATTCAGGAACATATTTAGTTACGCCTTTAAGAGAGAAGCACCAGATCATTGGGTAATTTAATTGAGTGACTGTCCAATGCAATGACTCCAATTACAACCATTTTCAAGGTTCGAATACAGTGGTGGAGTCATGGTCAAGTAGGAAAGGCTGACAGTGATCAATGCTTCCTTCCAGTATGGTGCAAAGTTCTGCTCAATTCTTTTTTTAATACATTAATTCCTTACTCTCACTTTGGATAAACCCATGCAGTCTGGAGCAAGTTAGCTCGGGGATTATTCTGATTTTTTCAAATAAGAAAGTATTTCCATTGCTCTTCTATACTCGAACAGTCTTTTGGAATATTCTCTGCCATTTTCTGTTTGTGATCAGAGGACTTTTTACCCAATGGTGGATACTAATTCTCCTGCCTTAACTTAAGGGATGCCTTTGTGACCAAGGGGAATGTGTGTGTGTGTGTGTGTGTGTGTGTGTGTGTGTGTGTGTGTGTGTGTGTGTGTGATTTAACAAGGAAAATGTTTAGAACAGAGCAAAGAAACAACAAGGCTATGCACAAAAGAGGAACAAAGGCTCCTTCACCACATGACAAGTGTCATCATTGAACAACAGCTGATGAAATTCAGGATGCAATGCAAAAAACAAACAAAGACAGTTTTATTTGTGGCTGCAGTGGCTATAAAAAGAAATACTTCAACAAAATAAAGTGCCAGAGCTTGTAATCTAAATTCACTGCTATAGGAATGCACATAATAACATGAAGTTCCCTGTTCTCTTTTCCTGTATCTCAATTAAAATATTCAAAGACATTCAAGCTAAACAGCCTATTTACATATAATGTCTGCATCAGTATGACACTAAGAGGAAGGGTGAACCAAATCCTACATATGAGGCAGAGTGATTGAAAGATGTTTAAAATTAAAGTTTGATCATTCGTCACACACCTGGCTGTGTTTTCTTACTGCTATGCGTTTGACAAATCTCCCGGGGGAGGGATGAAGGGCAGTCACAGGCATGTTCAAGAACCATTTGGTGCTTTAAGCCTTCAATCCAAGGGCTTAATGCTGAGTGTCAAGCAGGGTCCCATTTTTAGAGTCTTTGGTATGACCCAACTGTGGATTTGAACCCATGAGCTTCCAGTTTCAGGGCAATGTCTCCATCTGCCAAAACAACCAATTTTGTTGCCTGCATCTCCTCTACAAAGTGCTATTTCAGTAAGAGACGGTGTAATCAATCATTTATTTCAAAATGGTGACTTTATTTTTGATGTTTAGGACAAATGCTGTCATTGACTGTTTCAAAGTACACAAACAAGGAAACAGCGAGCAACGCACTCCTGCATGCATGTTAAAGGAGTTTGGTCTCTCCAAGATGGATGTCAGTAGAAGATCTTTCTTATGCTTTAGTCTCAACTATCCTTACGAGTGGATATGGGGTGTCTAAAAGGCGAAAAAATGGGCAAATCTTTTTAGAGAGGCGGACAGTTTAAGATCGTTGACCACTCTGTGAGCCCATAAAGCAGAAATGTTCATGCACATTTTTTTTCTACAGTCATGCTGGTGGCAGGTCGTTGCGAGCACTTAACGTGCAAAGGTAACCTAAGGTGAAGTAGGTGAGACGCAGGCGTAGTGTCTCTTTTTGAAGAGCCCTCATTCCTGCACAATGCGGTATGGGCCCATTGGTGTTGTTCAAGTAATGAATACACACTCTCTGAGCACCCATTGCATCATCCTTGCTTGCAGGCTGACTCTTAGAAATTAGAAAATTAGACAATCAGAGCGTAGTTTATGTGGGCATCCTATGGACACTTACACATCATGTGCACAAGGATTTGCAGACGATCAGTATGTAGCCAGCACTCACACCTTTCTAATGACTAGACTACAACCACATCATCTGCACATCAAAAATGTTTAACTTACATTAGCCTTACAGTGACTTCACAATACACTTACCACAAGCATTGGTTCTCTCTTTAAGGTGTCTGCACAAGCCTCAAGGGAGCTGAAAGACATACCTGAGCTCCCTTTAAGATGGGACTGCTCCTGTCTTTGACCCTCCACGGCCAAGGAAAGCCCAAAAACCACAAGCACTCACACTGGTTGACCCCCCTGTATGTCTGACTAAGGCCCAAGGTGCGTTCAGTTCAGAATCATTTATTTCAATTTACACTTTTTAGAATGGACTACCATAGAATTACAACAGTTATCACCCAAATTGTGCACTGACCAGAAAAAAAGATACTTTTTTGTGATTGATTTTGCCTCAAAACTACTCCTTGAAATTATTCCTTAGTCCGATTTTGATTATCCCTTAAGGTATGAAGGTTTACATTTTCTGCCAGCAAGCCTGGTCTGCTGTTCTATTCCTGACAGTGGCTTTTTTTTAGTAACAAAACAATATTTAGCTGACAAACCTGGTACTAAAAGTTTACTGTCTGGTGCAGTCATGTTGTGTCACATATGTCCATAATTGGCTTTCCTAGCTGCAGATAAGATAAGTACTGCAAAAATAGCAACAAGGCAGCTTTGCCTTCAATGCTAATACATTTACATTGAACGTAACTAGACTGAAACGAGACGTATACAGAATGCTTCCATCCACAAACATCTCACCAATTAATGTTCTATCCCTCCAAAATGTCCGCGACAAGACCTTTACAAGTCTGAACAGAGACTTTTAAAATCCCAAATGGACGTGTCATAATCCAGTAAATATGAGAGCCTAATTGGATTTTTGAAAAGCTCGGAATAGTGGCAGAATATTAAATACCAGCTCTGTCGATTTCTCTAATGAAAAAAGGGGTCGAGTGGAAAAGCCATCACTGACACCCACGCCTACTGATGCTTCATAGTAATTTACCTCTGTGCCAAAAATGTGGTCACCAACCAGAGCCAAGCACTAATTGCAAAGTAAAAGTCTGGAACAAATATGAGAAGTGAGCCTTTTAAAGTCCAAAAATAGACACTTTAACGGAGAACTTAGAAACTAATTAAAGCCCATCTGCGTGACAAAACAATATTCTGCCAGTACCCTTTTCAGAGACTTTTATTTCTGTTTTTTGAAAAATGACGCCACTGAAACACAGCCTCTTAAAGCAGGGTCTACCTCATTGCACACAACAATAGAGTCTCCCAAAGCCAGACATCTCATTTGTGCCCATGTTCTTTAAATAACCGGCATCTGAAGTGCAGAAAATACAAGAACAAGCACCAGTTCACTGAGCTGTCCTTTTTGGAAGAGAAAAGAAGATCAAGCTTGAATTTATTGTGGTCCAGACACTGGCTAATAGAACTGATGCTTAAAAATAACACCTTGTCTGTCGTGACCCACATTTGGCTCAAAAATAACTCTCTAGAAGACCAGAAATGAACAGTAGGACATGGGAACAAGAAACCAAATTTCATTTGCATTTAACTCACACTCTCAGATGGAGGCGACATTATTTATTGATAACATTATGAAGCAAGAAAAACACAAGAGTTGAGCAGATCAGATGTTTGTTAATTAACTTATTGGGCTCAGGAATTAACGAGGCTATTATGAAAGTGATACTCTTATTGTTCTACAGTTTATTTTTTGTCGTACCATATGTGTTTTTGTATTGTTGCATAAAAATAGCTCCTTAAAACTTAAGTAAAAATGACAAGGCCTTCACATTAGTCTGACCTCTGGCATGAACTTTCCCCACACTGGGTTTTTCGTCAAGCTGCCTCTTCAAATTCTGAGTTACTGGGAGCATTTTCACATAATTAGAATTTAGTTTAGTCCAGAAGCCTTTGCTCCTTGTGCATATAACTCAGTGACAGGGCCTCTGGGCCGCCGGTGATTACCCCCTCATCATTTCTTTTAACTGCCCCTTATGCCATTTAAGTTCTAATCCTTGTCATTTGTGGCAAAGGCTAAAATGCGGAGGTGTTTATAGGGGTGGGACATCCATTTTCTCCTTGATAACAACCCAATGAGACAATCTTGACAGGTAAAGAAGTGGGAGTCTATGCACTATAATCTTGCGACTGTGTGCTCTCTAATGAATGTAGAGTCTGATCCATTTCCCAATCTGCCCTCCATAATCAAAAAAGGACAGGCCTTCCTCTGCATCATTGCCTTATAAGCCAAGCACGCCGCACACACCACCCCTGTGACTTTCAGAGTGAATTTGCCATTAAATTATTCACTTATCTCTATCTACAAAAAGGCTTCCTAAACAGGCTGCCGTACACCGTAGTTCAGGCTAGTGCTATTTACATTTAAAGTACTGCCATTTCTGTAGGAGGGAGGTAAAGACAAGCCATTCAGTGGTCTTTGCAATGTACAGCTGTTTTTTTTTTAGACAACATAAAGAGCCTGACTCAGTTTTTGCTTGTTGTTTATCATCTGATCCAGAAAGCATGTAAGAGCTACTCGTCTTAACTAGGACATTTTAGATTGCAGCTCATCAATCAATAAAAAAAAGTTCTGGTCTCAATACAAGTAAAAAAAAATCTCAATATGAACTTTTTCTCTTAGCCTGAACTCCATCTTCGTTCTTTTACCTAGTTGAATAGTAAAAAGGAGTGCTTGAAAGCTAAATCGTTTTGCACATTAAAATGTCAATTCCCTACCCAGAAAAGGCTAAAAAAAGTCTTCTCAGTTAAACCCTGCAAGCGCAAAATCAAAATTCTATAAAGAAATTGTTGAAAAGAGGAAGTCACTGAGATGAGCTAAGCCTGCACCTCAACAAATCATTGACTGAGCCAAGTCTGAAATTTCACTGAAATGCTCCCATTCTAAAACTGATAGCCAAATTATACAAATACAAAGTGTGCAAATGCTGTATGAGATTTGGCTGGCCCAATAGAAAATGCATTTAGATTGTCAATTTCTTTTCTGGGGGCTGTTATTACCAAGGAGAATAAATGGTTTTTGGAGGGAGAGCAGTAATTGGTGATGGATCTCCCAAGATTTGCAGACATTGTGTGACAGGTCACATTAGTCCATCAACTGTTTTCATAAGAGTGACTGAGTTTTCATGCTTAAACAATATCAAAATTTTAATTATAAGGTTTCATTGCAGATTGTTGAGTGCCTTGAAATTGTTGGCTTATCAACAGATAACAGTCCTTTTTTAAAGGTGAAAATGTAATTGTACCATACTGTGTTGATACAAAAAGATCTGTAGGAAACACCCCTTCCCTCCAGTAATGTTCCCTTATTAGATTTAGCTCCTTTTCCAGTCATGACTCACTAAATTAAGATTGTAGGTTCGATTCCAGGCATGTGTCAAAGTGTCTTTGGGCAAGACACTGAACCCCCACCTTGTCTCTGGTAGAAGGTTAGCGCCAGTGTTCGGCATCAGTGTGTGAATGTGTGTGTGTTAATGGGTGAATGGGGCTCTGACTTCAAAGCATTTGGGGCCTTCAAGGAAGGCAGAAAAGGACCATTTACCATTTTTCAGTAATATGCACCCATTTGCTGGTTGAACAGTAAGAGTGCTGCAGGTTTTCGGGTTGTCCAGGGCTGTAGAGGGTCAGTTCAAGGCGCATCAGCAAGTATTGCAGTTCCCTTAATATTAGATAAAAAATAAACTTATGATTATTGCGCATGTGAGAAGTGTTTAGTGGTGATGCTGTCATAAGGTGCCCTTATGCCTCACTCTAGCTGTAAGTAAAGCATTAGTCACAACTGCTCCCACTGCTAGATATGGGCTGTCTGACGGCAAAAAGAATTGACAAACGAGACATGTAAGGAGCATGCACTTTTATGCATTGCTCAATTTGTAGGATTTGGGGGGTCGGAAAAATGAAAAATCCATATGACATGCCTACCTACTTCACCCTCACTTTACCCTTATGCTTGCATAATTGTTCACTACCACGTAACATACAACATAACTGTTTCTTGCTGCATATCAGTGAAAAAAACAATTTAACTCGACAAGCTCATCAAGTGGTCTATGACTTTGCTATTTTCAGGGGTCACCTGCATACCCTGTACAGGTTTGCCCATTTTTCAGCCGCAATATTTAGCCACAAAGGCAGTTGTGACGAAGGCATTAGCTTCAGTTTTTAATCATCATAGTTTGATCTGATTGGGTTTTTATATCCTATTAGCACTTTGAAGACCATCGTTTTTAGTTGCTCAATGTCAGATCCCTCTGTCTGTACCCCTTTCCACGTGCCATGTTCTGGACTTTGCTTAGCTCCATTTTGGTTTGTTTTGCTCTTTGGTCACATTGAGGTTTAATAATAAAATATGTCTACAAGTGTTTTTGTTCTGTATTTAGGTTCTAGACACCATTTCTTCCCACAGTCATTATTTTTTCTTTTTTGCTATATGACGCCTGTTTTTCTTGTCATTCTAGTAGCTAATCATTGTGAACCCTCTGACCTGAACTTTCTATCTGCATTCCCTGCTCTGCTGTGTATTTTCTATATTTTTACCCTCCTTCTCCCTCATCAGTGATCACCCTATCAAATTGCACCAACCTCTCCATGCTCCGTTTACACTCCACTGAGCCCATGTCATCATTCCTACATATCTTGCCAGGTAGAATTGGCCTCCTTTTCTACTTCCTGTTGTTCACCTGCTAAAAATAAAACTCCCCTTTGCAGAGCTGCCACAAGGCTCCATTCTGGTCCTCCACAGGGCTTAAACTTCACTTTCTGACAAACCAAATTCTTTCTTACAAGAGAACCTAGTTGTCTGATAGTAGCAATGTTCCAAAAACAAAACAAAAAAAGTTATGCCAAAACAGAAAACAAAAAATATATATATTTTTGTGCAAAATAAAGTAGCTGCCTAAGAATTGTTTTTTTTCTATTTTCCTTTACAAATACTGCTGAACAAAAAGGTGCAAGGGACTTAAATCTGTTATTGACAAGGGTTCAAGAAAAAACGTTATTTTTTCCTATTTATGATAAAGACTATTTAAAAAATAAACTACATTCCTGCATTTCTTGTTATAATTGTCAATTAATTTATTTTGTTACGAAAAAGCTAATTAGTTGAAAAACTGCCCATAGAAAAAAATATATAGTTAAAAATAAACAGGTTTGGAAAATTGATAAATGGACCAATAAAGTAAATATAAATATATGTATCATTAGTACCATAAATGTAAATTATTCAGTAGAAATAAATCAAAATACCAGAATAAAAAACTTGTTTTTGCAGAGCAGCAAAAGTTCTTTATAAATTTCTCTCGAAATTGTAGGTGGGAACGTTTCTTTCCTTCCCCGTTATTGAGAGCTTGGAGCAGTGAGCTTGTGGCCTGCCCAGCGTACTTTCTACATAAAAAAAGCTCCTTTTCAAACAGCATTCTTTTGTTTGCTCCTGATTAATAACTAAACTAAATTTTCTCAATTTTCCACCATTCTAAAAAGAAAAAACAAGAATATGTTTAAAACATGAAAAACAAATATTCATACGATTGGGTCTATAAGCTTTTGGATATGATATTTTATATAAAGATTCCATACATAAAGTCCTGCTAAGACCACCTACATATAAAAGAAAAAAAAATGGACAAAGAGAGAATAAAAAGACATTTTCCACCCTTTACCATGTGTGATATTGAATTAAACCCCAAATCAACCAATCAGAGTTGAACCAGGTTTTTGCATGCAGTAATTACCTCAATACAAGCATCCAAATATGAATTAAAATTAGCTGAGATGGGAAAAATCCAGAAATGATCCAGAAATGTGGCAGCACTCCCTACAGTTTCAAGTTTACACAACACTTCAATGTAAATCCAGGAAACATGTATCCAGTCCTCTTCCCTCAGGGTCAGTCTTTAAGGCTTGTGGAGAGAAGTTAATAAGATATGCAAAATTATTGTTGTGAGTGAAAACTGTGGGTCTGACTCCAATCTTTTTCACCGAGCCCTTCATTTTCACACACATTTCCTTTAGCTGTTTCAAACGTTTCTGTCTCACAGGCACAGATCCAGTTGAATTGCTTTAAGTGAAATGGATTTGACAACAAAGGGATATAGATGTGTTCACTCTTGAAAGCTTAAAAGCTCAAGCCAGAAAAAAAAGAAAAAAAAGGAAAAGAAAAACCAAGCAAAGGATATATTGCTACATTTATTTAAATGGGCATAAATTGTTTTTATTTTATTTTGAAATCCAAAGAGCTTAAACCAATAAAAACCATTCACGTAGGAGAAGATGTTTGGATTGCCTGAGAAATAACAGTCCAAAGACCTTTCTGCTTGTCATCAAGTATGGATGATCAATACTAGACTCAATTGGTCTGAAAGTGTAGTGAGCATGTTGTGGTTGTGTGCTGGGGATATTTAGGAAAAGTGAAGTTGTATTAAGGATGTTTTCAATCATGTATTGATTTACTAAGCTAAAGCTCCTTTTTGTGATTGTTTTTAGTCTTCAGTTGTGTCTTCTTAAGTTGTGTCTGCTAAATGAAAAAAAAAATGCTGAAGAAGATTTAAGCATGGTTGGGTAAATCAGATTACATTATTCATCCAGTAATACATTTACTGTACATGCATTATTCCTGCAATGCAGGCCTTGCAGGAAAAGAAAATACATCTAGAGAGAGGTATAGAGTTAAAAATGCAGGAGGTTAATCAGCCTCATGAGGACTTAACATCTTCATAAAGTTTTTATACAATGAAGTTTACAGAGCAAATGGCGTTCCACACTAGGAACAGCATATTTGTCCATCACAAAAATTGTTGACTCTTAATATTTGATAAATCAATACCATGCTATAATTGTTTTTTTCTTCAGATTTTGAGACAAAAAACAAGATTTTAAATTTTACTTTTTATATAACCCTTATGTAGGTGTCCTTTAACCACAAGATAGGTCCAGGCCCGGATCAATGCATGTGTGTAATCCGGCATAACTGGATTAGGGGCTGTGCTCCGTTAAGGTGGGGTTATCCTACAACAATCATGAAATCATGTTAGACTGGAAAAATATTTGAAAAAAAAAATCAGTGCAAATATGGTAAGTGAGTTTTTTGGTGCAGTGTTAACACAAACTCTGTTTTATTTTTTTTACCTCCCAAAATGTCCAGATTTGTTTGTCGTTTTCTGGCCAAACTGGCCAAACTTAGAAATCTATTGTTTAATTTAAAATGTTTCAACAAAATGATTTGCCTGTGTTTCAATTACACTCCAGGTGATTAGCCTTGTGAAAGCAGAAGTAGCTGTAATACAGGAAACCCTTGCTCATAAGTGTGCTAATGTTGCACAAAAACTTGCTTCTCTGATTCTGACCATAAGTGGAATGGTGTTTTCTTGTCACCATTTAGAACTGAAGGACTCTGAATATTGATAATATGATGTCAACAGTAAAAAGACATTGGATCTCCAATAATCTCCATTTGCTACAGTAGTATTTCTCAATAAATTTCCTTCATTCTACGATGAAGACAGGATTAATAGCTAATGCTGTTAAATTTGTTACATGTTACATGTATGTAACATGCGTTCTTGAACATGCGTGTAGCATATTGTGCTCCCATTGGACTGTCACATGTTCGAACCTAAGAGGCTTGGTGCAAAATGTTGAAGCGGTGCAAATCTTGCTCCAGACTTTTTATTTTACAGCTCTGTTCCAGTATATGAAAAACTTGGTGCCATATACAGTAGTTCTGGCTACGCACGAACCACAATTTCTCCTTCATGATCAATTTTCAAACGATTTGCACTTTCATGAATTAAAGAGATGCACTCCATATTTCACTACTAAATCAGAGTCCCTGATTGTTCAAACTGGTTTAACAGAGCCCAAAAATGCTTGTAGAAACTTGCGTAGCGATGCATGAAAGGAAGAGTTTTTACATATGTTTCCCTCTTGTGCTATCTTGTGGGGTCCAGTTGACCCCACCCTTACATTGACGTGTTCTCCCTACCATGACAAAGGTGGATAAAGGTGGAGGGGATTTCATGTAATCCATAGACACCAGTGAAGATCACAAATCATTGAAGAAAAATGGTTCAGGCATGTTAACGTTGGGAGTGGGGTCATCTGGACCCCACAAGATAGCACAAGGGTTACATAGACTTGTCATTGCAGAGCTTAATGTGAACATAGCTTCAGTTGTATGTTAAACGGAACTATACATGAAATTAAAGACTGGTGTTGGCAATTGGTATTGTCTTAGAGGAACCTGTGCAGACAAATGGATTTCAGTCTGACAAATCAACTTTAAGTTGTAATCTGAATTATGTGTAACACAGGATCATCACAGTTCTGTGAGAAAAATGTCATGAACTAGTGGCTCAGGTAGGACCCAAATGGAGGAGACCAGGCTTGGTGGCAGAAACTTGACTCTTAATAAATAAACCTTAACATGAAAAGGAGCAACGGAAGAGTGACAAAGCAGGATACCTGACCACAAAGAACTAAAGACCAGACACTTCAATACACACACGTTAATTACCAGAAATTAAAACATGTGGATGATCAACATTAACCTGGTGTGACTGGCATGGGGACAACCAAAAACATCCTTGAAAAACCTAACTAAACAGCATAGTCCTTACAAAGATAACCTATGCTTAAAGCAAAAAGGTTACTATTATTCAAGAAACTACAATGATTGAGTCTGCTTTTATGCTCTGATGCGCACTATAGTTGTCCTTAAAACCGAAACATAAAACCTTTTGTGATGATCTATGTCTTTAGTTCCATTCTTTTAGTCACTTTATTTATTATTCTTAATTTATTTTTTAGTTTTGTTTCACTTACCTTTAGCACCATTTTGACTTGTTCAGGGTGTATCTTGCCTTCCATTTCCTACTGAACCTGCTTATTTTACTGAACAAGAACAGGCTCTGAGAGATCTCAAAAAATGTAAACGTGGATTGAAAAATGAAATTATTAAACAAACTCAATTTTAGGTACGAAGACTGGGATTGGAAACATTTGAAGAAGCAAATAAATCTGTAAAATTCTCAGCTAATCAATTAAATAACAACAAAGAAAAAATTACAATATCCTCGATTAAGGAAGGAACAGGTATTATTACCCACGACCCAAAAGAAATAAACAACACATTTAAAGAATTTTATCAGAACATATATTTATCTCAAATTGACTAATCAGTAGAGAGCATTAAATCATCTCTGGATGTTACTAAACCAAGAACAAATCACAGCCCTGGATTCAACCCTCCCTGCGACAGAACTTCATGAAACTCTGCGGCTAATTCCCTGTAACAAAGCTCCAAGGCCGGACGGCTTCCCTGCAGAATTCTGCAAAGAATTCCGGGACCTCTTGGCTCCAGTTTTTTATAAAATTGTTATAATTATTTAAGATCAGCATTCACTACCAGCTAATATGAATGTTTCATTTCATTATGAAATGAAACATCATTTTCCTACTGAAACCGGAAAAAGACCTTGCCCTGCCTTGCAGCTACCGTCCCATATTTCTGATCGATGTAGATCTTAAAATTATATGTAAAGCACTTGCTAGGAGACTAGAGAATAGTACTCCCCAGATAATTCGCCCTGATCAAACTGGATTTATAAAAGGAAGACAATCCACAAACAGTGCTCGAAGACTTATTAATCTAATAGACTTTACCTTTATTAAAAAAAAGGAAGCAACCATAATCTCATTAGATGCTGACAAAACATTTGACAGGTTGAATTGAAAGTTTCTGCTTGCTGCTGCGACAAACTGGCGACCTGTCCATGTTGTCCCCTGCCTTCGCCCATAAGTGGGATAGGCTCCAGCAGCCCAGTGACCCCGAAAGGGACAAACGGAAGAAGATGAATGAATGAATGCTTGCTGCTTCATGTATTAATTGAATTAAAATCCTGTATCACAATCCAAGTGCATCTGTCAAAACCTATGAACAAACCTCTGACAAGTTTGTCCTCCAAAGAGGCACCAGGTCCACTGTCCCCCTCCCTCTTTGCTATATTTATTGAACCTCTAGCGGCGAATATAAGACAAAAATAATGACATAGAGGTAATTAAAACAAAACATTTTATCATAATTTTAATTTTTATGTAGATGATGTATTAAGTTTCCTCCGAAATTCAGAATCTTCAACCTAGTGGCAGTTATTGACACAATTTCATCCATTTCTGAGTTCTCCATTAACTTGAATAAATCATTGCTACTATCACTCAATTGTAATGTAGACCCAACTTTAAATATACGATTCAAATCAGGACATATAAAATACATAGGTGTCACTTGCTCTGGGCAAGGTCGGTGGGGTTCATCTGATGGGTCTGGGATTCAGGCACCTGGGGAACAGTTCTCCCACTGGGGGGCCCGGTTGCTTGGAACTGGGGTTCTGCTCTGCGACTCAGGGAAAATATTTAGCCTGGCTCCTCTGTGGATGTGTGGTCTTGTGCTTGAGTGGGGGTTGGGAGACGGGGTTCCAACGGCACCAGTTTATGTTGGAGCATGAGAAGTCTCCCTTTTTACATCTTAAGCATCATCAAGAAGCCTGGAAGATGGTATGAAGTGGGGAAGGGGGTGTAAAAGTAAAATCAGTGGCCGTTTTTGATATGGGTGATGTGGGCAGTCGCCCAGGGCGACACTTCATAGGGGGCTGCACTTGTCGTGCCCGATACGTTACACATAATGTGCTGCTATATTCAAAGAGGAAGCTTGGAGCTTTTAATTTGAAATTGCTTCAGCTGCCGACACTTAACGCTTTCATTTTGAAACATCAGACTCTTAAGAATGTCTTCATCCTATTTCCTCTTCACACTTATGGTGCAAAAAAAAAGGTGAAATAACTCAGAGTGAAATAACTCAGAGTGAAACAACGTAAAACAGGCATATGAAAAGAAATTAGGCAGAACAAACACCCGTGCTCAACCCAATTTCGACAAAAGCAGGCAATGGGGATTATTTCCCAAAATTCCTTGCTCCGACACAGCAGACCCGGCGCGCACGTGACCACCGCCCTCTGCTGCAAGACGCTTGTGGCCACACCTCTTTGCGGTAGTCTTTGGAACATAAGTCAAAAAACTCGAGAGGGAGGCTGGGTGAATCACTCTAACAGGTGATTGGGAGTCTTTTTCTATCTGACAATTAACATGGGCCGCAGCTGCGCCTCCCGTCATAGAGACGGGAGGCGCCCCCTCCCCTTCCCTCTGACGTGTGTCAGAGGGAAGGGGAGGGGGAGGGGTGGTGGGCGCAGACCATTTTTTATGGATTGAGTTTTTTTGGAGGATTTCTACTGTTGGTGTTGCACAAATTTAGGGAAATGCTAAATATTTTTGGAGTAATCCCACTGATGAGTTCTAAGATTTAGTCTTTAATGTTTTATAAGACCTAAACATATTAATCAGAATAAGATTTTTTTTAGATCAAATCCCTCTGATATGTTTCACAAAGACACACACAGGACGTCACACATTAAGAAATTATTGCTAAAAATGAAGCAGGAGTCCAGCTCTAAAAAAAAAAAAATGCTCAAAAAAATGATAAAAGAGCAAGAAAAAAAACGGAATTATTTGATTTGTAATTTCTTATTAATATTTCCAGGCTTTCTTTGTTTTGTTCTGCAGCATGTTCATGTTTGTATAATTTTGACAGAATATATTTCTATGGAGAGCAAAATATTACAAGTTATTTAGGGTTTAACTTGTGTTCCTGTTTTTATTCATATTTATGTTCAAAAAGTTCAGTTTAAAAGGTTTAAAAGTTTAGCTTTAGTGTGTTCAGTAAATGTTTATCTTCTTCGGCCCAAAACCTTAAGCGTGTTTTTAACTTAGGCCCCCTGTGTGACTGAGTTTGACCCTGTAATACGAGTCTAGAAAATTCATGCATTTTTTGTGTAAAATGGCTAAATAGAAGAACAGAGAAAACAACAGGATGTTGTCAAATTTTGTGTGTGTGTGTGTGGGGGGGGGGGGCGCTGGTGGGGTTACTCGCCCAGGGAGTAAGTTAGTGTAGAACCAACACTGAATAAAATAAATGAATATCAATCAGGGAAAAAAGCGTGAATATCAATGGTGAAAGTACATGAAAAATTACAGCTAAATAGACCCCCCCATTAGGCTTTATTGGCTTTAGACACGTAAATTCCTTGGTGAAAGCAACCACCAATTTTGATTGCACCCTCTCTCAGTACATAAACTACAGATTTAACATCAAGTACACAAATACACTCACGGGTCCTGTGGTGGACACGTTTGGACGGTTGGACTCCGCTGTTGAAGAATGGAGGAGTCGCTATTTAAAACCAGGAAATGACCATACGTACTATCGTTGGATGCTGAAAAAGCATTTGACAGAGTAAACTGGAAGTTTGTCATTGCTGCACTCCACAAATTTGGGTTTGGGGAATCATTTGCTGACTGTATTAGAATATTATATCACAACCCAAATGCATCAGTCAGAACAAACAAACAGACTCCCAACAGTGTTTTTCTTGGAAAAACTCAATAAATATAGCTGTATGAGCCTCTAACTACAGCTACAAGACAGCATGAGAGCATTAAAGGACTTAAAACCAAACACAGCCATCATAAAATTAGAGGAAAGCTGTTGTGGTGAATATGGCAGTGCCAAGCAATGGGAACATCAGGAAGAAGGAACATGAGAAACTGGAGAAATACCAGGGACTCAGAGAAGAACTGGAGAAAGCCTGGAAAATGAAGGTGACGGTGGTGCCTGTGGTAATTGGAGCACTCGGGGCAGTAACCCCCAAACTGGAGGAGTGGCTACAACAGATACCTGGAAAGACTTCAGACATCTCTGTCCAGAAAAGGGCAGTTCTAGGAACAGCTAAGATACTGCAGGACCTTCAAGCTCCCAGGTCTCTGGAAGAGGACCCGAGCTTGGAGGAGAAACCACCCGTGTATTGTGAGAGGGGCATTTATATGTTTCTAGTTCATGGCTATTCATATTCATTTCCTCCATCTGGTCACCTTTTTCTTCTGTGTTGTCTTTCATTTTAATTTCTAAAGTTTAGGATTTCCAAAATGTAGATAATTATTAAAAAAAAGAGATGATGAATCTCAGTTAGTTCAGTATATTTAATCAGATCTATCATGTAATATTTCCATACAAACAGATCTGGTGGGGAGTGTTTGTTTGCATAAAATGTGAGCACATATTTAAAGGTAAATAAGTGTATGAAATGAGGCAGCCTCCTTGACTGGAGAACTCCTGCAGGGTTAACAATGAGCTCTGCTTTCAGCTGCCATGAGTGCTGTGAGGTCAAGTGTGCTAAACTCTGAGAGCGTACCTCCTGGGTTTTCTCCGCTTCTTATCGGTCTTTGCTCAAAAGGTGATTACCTCCATCATTTTTTTACAGAGACCAATCCCCATCCCATCTTACCCAGACTTGTTTTTTTCCATTTGGCTCTACAGATATAAAAGGACCTCTGACTTACAGTGGGAGAGCAAAAATCACATTTTCTTTGCCATTCATGGAGCAATAAAACGAAACAGCCAGGCAGTGAAACAGGAAAGGGTTTTGTCATGGTTCAAATTAAAATGTGAAAATTAGCATGAATGTTCGGCTTCATATGCCAACAAAACAAGAATATTCAGTTAAACGTATTTCTTTTTTTATTCTATATTTTTATTCGGATTAGACCTTAAAAACATAATAACATACAAATCTTCATTAGAAATAGACAAACGAAATAAAGTCCTTCTAAATTTAGGATGGGTTAAACATACACAAATAATTCTTATAATTTCAAGTGACTCAACAAGAAAAAACAGAAAAAGGAACCCATAAACCAACAAAGAAAAAATGTAAACCAATAACTAAGCAAAAAAATGTAAGCAATGAAAAAATAATCATTTCATGTTTCAATGAAATGGTTATGAGGTGATATACATATATTAGTCTGTTTTATAGGACTAGATGTTGTTATCCCTGAATAATTACTAAGGCACCGATGAGACACTGTGGCAAGCAGATGAGTGGTGACGTCAATTGGGTTTTCAAGTGGGCGCCCTCCTTCTTCAGTGTTTCGCTGATAGGCCCACGACACCTCCAGATCTGATCTGGTGTCAGATCAGAAAAATCAGTTATCTTACATTTGTCAAAAACATATACTCATATTTGCAAATATCTATAAACACACAATCGTTCCATCGTAGAAGCGCATGTTCGATTCGTAATTAATCAAAACTACGCAATAGGTAAAAAAAATGCAATCTTTTTTTTTTTAAATTTTGTGAAGGAGGGCAAATTTAAAATTATTATGATTATTGATTACTTTTAACCTCTTATAACAAGAGCTAATATTTGAGCTAACCCTTTACAGACATATTCACAGGGCCCTGTTATGGTTGCCCTCTAGTGTTGTTTTTGGTTATGTTTTTTGGCAGGTTAGCTGTGGTCTCTCCCTGATTCATCACAGCTGTCTGCAATTATATAGCCTCCTATGTAAGTTCTGTCCCTTCTGTGTTTTGTGTTGTAACGTCTTCTGTTCTGGGTTATGTGTTTGGTCACTTGACTTGGGTAAATCTGGGAAACCTAACTGATGTGTTTGAGTCTTCCTGCTCTTGGCTTAATCTTCCATGACCAACCGTAACAGGCCCCAGTGAAGCATAAATAATTAATGTGGTAATATAACCCAAAATGAGATGTCTATGCATGTGGATGCCAGGGGGGTATTCCAGGAAGCATGTTTAAACTAGCCTGACTTTAAGCCTGAACTCTGGCTGAAATCCGCCTGAACTTGCTTACTCGGGATATGTCGGTTCCAAAAGACCGGATAAGAGTTGGCGTAATTACGCTCGACTTGGTAACCCTGGGTTAATGGGCGTGAACGGCAGGTACATAAAGACATTCTCAATGGATCGCCGATTTCTGGAGTCACCATGGAAACGCGTGGTGGAAAAAAAGAAGACGCTGTACTTCAGTGAGACGGAGTGTGAGATTTTAATGACAGCGTATGAAGATTATACGTCCATCAAAAAAGTAACACGGCTGCATCATAAAAAAAAAAAGAGTTTCTGCGTGTAGAAAAAGAGCAGACAAAGTAACCGCACGAGTTTCTGATCTCATTTCTATTTTCCTTGTGACGCACATACATATATAACTTATCCAATTTTGCCAATTTAAATGAATTACTTCTATCGGTAACAAAAAATTGAGTTAAAATTATTCAACCTAATTTCTTACGTCTATAAAACTCAATAATTGTTTATACAACTCAAATTTACGTATTTATCTGACTAAATGTCATATTACTCCAATTCAATTAATATTGTTTTCCATCTTAATTAATTACATTTCTTGAACTCTCAAATGCCTAAGATTGAGCCGGCAGATATACTCATTTTTATAACAATAAAAAAAGACGGGGGGAATAATGCACGGAGTGCAAAAATCGTTAAAGAATTTACATTGGTTGTCATTACAATCCTTACCCGTAGGGGTGCAATATAAACTAACCATCCTCTCCTTCACTCTCACTCATGGAGCAGAGACGTAAGCTCAGTACGGAAAAATAACTCGGCGAAACATGGCAAAACACAGTAAAACAGCTAAACAACTAAACACATTTGGTCAAAAACCCACACCTAAACCCAAATCCGTCCGGACAGGCAAAGGGAATGATATCCCACAATCCTTTGCGGTGCCGCTCTAACAGCAGCACCAAAGTTACACCTTCTTAATTGAATTACTTTGAATGAAAGGAAAATAACTGTCTGAAAACTACGTGTAATTTTTAAACCGACTTACAAAAAAATTATTTTAACTGAAACAAATAATAAAGTTAGATCAAAGTAAAAAAAAATTTTTTCCAACATCCATATGTGGTCTTATCACCCTCTCACGGTAGAAAAAGTATTATCTGAACTTCTTCATCCACTAAATCATCTTCAAATGGACACGCCATGCTGCTTCACCTCTCTGTAAACAAACTAAGCTTCAACTAAACCTGCTCCCGACCAGGTTATGTTCAGAGCATGAGTTGCCATGGCAACTTGACCTACCCTGAAACATACCTCCATTTCTGGAACCGAAAACTGAGGTTATCAACTTCCTTAGCCTCAAACTTACCGTGAGAGCTAGCATAACCTGCTTTCTGGAATACCCCCCAGGTCGTAAGAGCTTAAAAACAAAACTCCTGTGTCATTTGAGACGGAAATACTTCAACCCTAATTTTCAAAAACTTCTAAGATAATTACCTTCAAAGAGCACTGCTTATGAAAATACAGAGATATCTTGTCTTCTGATGACTGTAACTCACAGAGACCTAGTGTGCGTTGTGACCTTTTACAGAAAAGTCCCTTTTTTTCTAATTACTTTTCAGTAGGAACAGGGCAAACAAGCTCAGGGGCACAGTTTGTTTATGTGCTCCTCTGGCTAATATCTCAGCACGAGAATTGTTTACTTATAGTGCACACAATTACTGAACACATTAGTAGGCCTATTGGCCAATGTCATTAGGGACACACTTTACATAACATTTAAGGTTTAGAAAATGGCTGTCTGTTAATGATAATGGATTACATTGATTAAAAATGTTATTGTTCTCCACACGCAATGTGAATATCCATCATTTCTGTTTGGAAATGGTGAGAAAGAGATAAAGAACATTGCTATGGTTTAAATGTGATGTCAGCCATTACAAAGAACACAAAAGAAATGAAGAACAACAATTTGAAGCAAATTGTGTGTTTACCTGTTGGCAGTGAAAGAAAACGACGCATCGTGACACACAACTGTGGTGAGGTGAACAATGAATCACAGTGGTTAATGGTTTCTCTACGGAACCAGTGTGTCAAACCAAAAAAATGGTTCCCGCAGGTGTACTTATTGTAATTAGAGGGCTCAAAGCTTTTGGAAGAAAGAGACGGCTCCGCTGGCAGCAGGGGTTAATTCAGAGGGAGAGCAAAAGAGGGAGGTTCAGGTGACGATGAGCAGAAAAGAAAAATAGCTGTAATTTATGAAAGTTGTCCCTCAAAATAAGCCAAGAACCAACGCATCAGTAAAACGGACCCAGACGTTTTAGTTCATTGAGTTTACTGTGACAGATGATTCTGGAAAACTTCATTTGGTCTGCATGTCATAGCAAACCTGTCTCAGTGGATGAGCTTTTTAATTACACATTTTGTTCTAAAGTGCTTCAAAAAAAGAGGCTGCAATGTCTTAGCCACACCTCACTCTGCAGACAACTATATCCTTCCATGAATACAGTCAAACAGAAACAAGCACGTTTAGGATTTGGAAGGATGACTCAATACAATTTTATGATATCATCTAGTAAAGTCTTTCTTCAGCATTTAGGCCACCATGAAAAAAAAAAAAAAATTAAGAAATTCACGAGAATAAAGTTGGACAATTATTAGAAATATATCATAATTTTGCAAGAAAAAAATCACTAAATTAGAATAAACAAGTCAATTTTTACAAGAATAAAGTCATAGTTTTATGTGATAAAAGTTGAAAATGTACTAAATTTAAGGTCATACATTTCTGAAGTGGAAGGTTACTTACCAAGGAAAATAGCAACAACAGCAAAACACTTCCAATATTGTGGTTATATGTATATGTGCCGTACCAAGATGTACGGCGCTTTGTAAGCTATTACTTCAGTCTAGGTTCCACAAATATTAAACTACTAAGTCTTTGAGCTAGTCAGTATTGATTCATTGTAATAAGGACATTTAAAATAATTTGCAGGAAACCGGGATTCTTCAGAAGAAAACGTCACATAAATTTGGGAGAAATTTAGTCTTTCGTGGAGGAAGAAATGGTTGAAATTGGCCAGCTACAGGGAACATCGTTGGTTCTATCAACAAACTTTAGCGCTGTTTTGTGGTTTCCCAAGAGACATTGAGAGGAGTGGATTTCCGCCAGGTGCAGCGTTTACGCCGTCAGCGATGGAGTTGCAGAGGTCTAAATGCATTATGGAACATGGGAGTACTATGAGAAACTAAAGCCTATGGCATCACCATAAACGGCTACTTTGATGGATTTAGTCAGCACATATGTGGTTGGAGGTTTACACAGCCAACTTTTTTACAAAAATGCATTTACTAAAACTACAATGTTTTTCACATAGTTTTATGACTTTATTCTCATAAAATTACAACTTTTTTCTCATACTTTTACAAATTTGTGGGTTTTTTTTCTTTTATGGTGGCCTTAATATTCTGTCGTATCTTTCTTTCTTTTGAATCATGATGTTTTTACCTTTACTTCATTTCTTTTCCTCCCACTCTAGGCTCTGGCTGAAACAAAATGCAACAAAAAATTCTTAAAGGCCCCCATTGACAATTCTTTTAAATATAAAAACATTACCAGTAATGGTTTTAATTAACATTATGACAATTTTTACTAAAATCCGACAACCTAAATGTCTTAAAGAGCCATATTTTATCTTTATCTGAAGCCTCCGTTTCAAAAATCTCTTTTACATGGGTATGGCCATTGGTGCTGAGGTGAGTAGCCCCAAGCTGCATCTTGCACAAGCGAAGAGCTTGATACAAGGGAGTGTACAAACAACACAGACTGACAGTCTCTATTTTCAAAAGTCTCTCTTTAGCAGTAAAGAAATGGTAAAAAGTGACATTTTTGGTTCCAAAAATCAACATTTTTTGAACAATGTGCAGTATGGCAATTGAATGTACCAGACTCTGCTGTTTAATACAATTACACATGACAAAGAACTTTGATAAGCCCTTGACAAAGGCTTCAAATTGCATTATAATATAGGCTGCATTACAGCAGCAAGCAGACTGATTTATCTCTGACTCTATTGTCTGACTTAATCTATGCCTTTTTATGAAATAGGTTTCAAAATAAACCAGCTGATCACTGTCTAATTTATAATCTGGTGCACCCTATACTGCAGAAAATACGGTACATACATTTTCAGGAAGTACGTAGTCTAAGAAAAACTTGTAAGGTTGTCTTTCTGTGACGGTGAGGCCAGGGGGAGAAAACCCAGGAGCAGGAAGAAGCAATCCAGGTCCAGTTCTTACTGGAAATGCTTTAATGCCAGAAGCTCAACCACATACTGAAGTATGACAAGCAGATGCTCTGACACAGAACACAAAACAGCCACAGCTTAAATAGAGACACTATGACAAAGCTAATGCAGAACACCTGTGACAGGAGGCCTCAGAAATGGGGAGGGCCTACAGGAAGGATCACAGCTGAAACCCAAGACAGGCCTTTCCATGACACTTTCAGAATACCCACGCAAATAGTACTTACAAATCAAAAAGCTTTTCTTGTTTCGGTTATTATTATCATTATTGTTTTCCCTTACTTACTATTTACAGCTACATTATGACTGTTTTTTATACTAAACACACAAAGAAACAACTTTTGTAAAATTGATTAAAAGTGCTTTAAGAAAGAAGCTGGGGACAGCATTTTATTTTCTTGACTGCAACATAGCCACCTTCAGAGGAAACAATTGAAAAAATACAAAAAAAAAACTAGAGCTCAGAGCAAAAAAAAATTAAATATCTTAAGGACGCTCAAACCTGTTTTTTTCCTGCGGTAATAGACCAGCTAAATGCTTGGCCTGGGAAAGCTCGCCACTGTGCTGTCTGTTAAAAACTGGACTTTTGGTTGCACTGTTGACTTAGCCTGTTTGTCTTAATGAGCATTTGCTGCTTATTTATGTTGCTCACAAGTGTGTTTTCAATGTAAACTATTAATTGTTCAGACATACAATTGTGGGTCCTTTAAAAATAGTATTTTTTTTTAATTTTATACCAATGCTAATAGAATGTTTTTTGACAAAGTAATAGAATATGTTGAAGTTAACTGAGTTTTATTTGTCATGCAGAAAAAAAAATAGTTTGTAACAACAGACAAGTGCTTTCAAGAAAGCCTTTTTGTTGGATGCCAAACTGATTATGAAAAATTAAAAGTATGGGACTTTTTAAAAAACAGCTTAGGTGCTAAACTTTCTATTTGAAAAAGCTTAATAATATACTTCATTTCTTTTATAAAACAATGCAAAAATTTATTTTGTTCTTTGTTATTTTCATCAAAAAAACGCTTCTATAATATAGCCATGTAAACCAAAGTTACTGCTTATGAACAAAATAAGGTTTGGGTCTCAAAAACACAAACATAATCAGAAGGTTCCATCCAGCTGGATTCTGGCTTGGGTCTGCCCGTCTTCATGCAAGAATGAAACCATATTTAGTGGGCATGCTGCTGCCTCTGGAGCCCATCAGATTTTGCAGACGCACGCACACTCAAGCAGCTAATAGATTGCAGAGGGTCACCTTTTCTTGGTATGTTTGACAGCATCTTAGCCTGAAACCTCATCGGAGAGTTGTTCATTTGATTTGCCTTTAGGAAGAAAAATCATGCACTCTGCTTAGTGAAGCAGATGTTTCACAGTTCACAGACGCAGGGAACATAAAATAAATATTTTCCACAGAAGCATTAACAAAAGTTTCTTTTGCATCCTCGTGTGTGTCTCTCTCTGGCACTAATTTATGTCAGTACCTCAGATGCCAGATGGTGGAAGTTATCATGGGAATAGGATAACTGACAAGCAGAAAAGCCTTTAAGACAAATTATACACAAGAAATTTCTATTAGCTCAGTAATTAAACAAAAGAAGACCTGCACAAAATAACTAATCCTGACCAAAACTCCCCTTTTTTTTTAGATTAAATGACTTAGCAACATAGGATTCTTTTCAAGCTAAATGCTTCCTTCCAGTTTTATAAAATAAAAAAATAAAAACTTGAAAATATTTTCGATTAATGTTCAACATGTTGACTGCCACAATGGATTAAGATATCATGCCAGAAGCCTTTTGATCAGAAGACTACTTCACTAGTGTTATTAGAACAGGTGCACTCATGTTATTTTAAAAGCACATCCACCGTTTATAGCATTTATGGTGCTGCTGTCAAAGCTGACGGCTGTAATTATCAGTACTGGAGACACAAAGCTGTAAAGCCTCTGATTCTGCAAAAGATCTGAGGACTCGTGATCAGAAAGTCTTTCAAGTCGCAGCGTTTGATTTTGCATGAATTTCAAATGCAGTTCCGTGGTGTGGATCATTGTTCATCCTTTAGTTACAGTAATTCTTCTCAGGGCTTTTACCTGAGTCTACTGTGAACATGTCCAAGAACCAGCAGCATATCTGCCATGATGATAAGCATTATTTTTATATTTTGTTAAAGCATTTCACAAGTTTTTATCATTTACAGATTTTTTTTTTCGCACTATAAGGCTGCGTTCACCCCAAACACAATTCAATTCAAATCAGCAGCCGCTGCCTCTCTTTCAACGCAGGTCAAATTTACTGCTCGATGCTTGCCCAAAAATATGTTCTTAACTTTGACTCTCCAGATGCATGTGGAAAGAGCAACCATGTAAAGGTTTTAGTGTCATTGCTACACTCCACCCACTGAGCGCTCATCAACACAGGCTGAAATGAAGACCCTGATTGGTTGATACAATTCGTCTTCTTTGCCTTTCTTCAGATATTTGAACTATCCACGCCCTGCAGTGCCAAAACCAATGCTGAAAATGCACTGCTGCCAGACTGACATGCCACGCCCGATGCTCAACTCGTGCCGCAGGACCTCTGCTCAAGTCTACACACTGACTTGACATTGAACCTGGACGCCCCTGATGAGCGATTAGCAATCTGTGTGAACGCATAAGTTCACAGTTTTTATTTTTTTTCCAAAGACCACAATGTGCCTTATAATAATTTAATGTATTACTGAGTGTTTTATGTATTCTGAAGACTTTCTTTCAAGACCTTTTTTTGTTTTCCTATACTTTCTTAGCAAGACAGTTGTTGGCTCATCTTACGACTCGTTTTTGAATTAGGTTTATACATTTAACGCATAAGCATTTCATTCATGTAAAAAATGTCTGTTCATTAACAGTGTCATCACTGCTGTACAGCAATAAGCCATCGGTATGAAACAGTTTTTCATATTTCCTTCCAAACAACATAAATAGTCCGGTGCTGCAGCAAAGGATCATCTCCCTTCATTATTGAGGTTCTCCAGTGTACTGATGCATAGTCTGTACTCCCTACTTATTCAGCATTTCAGCACCGTATTCCCTAAAAATACTTCACATTTTCCAGTGGGTGAAAAAAACACACACACAGACACAAAAACAAAGCCAACATCTCTGCAATGGGATGACTCAATCCCTGGACATCTGCTGATGAAGACTCCTGAGAGATGAGCCTGTGGAGAAGAAAGTATGGCTGTTTATTTTAGTCATTGCCTCATATGTGTTGGGCTGCACACACCAAGACCTGGTGGAACAGATTGCAAAGAAAACCAATCTCCTGCGGGGATGGAACATTTCTTGGTGTTTGTGCATAAAACTTGTGGTTAGATTTTTTTCTCTACTTGTTAATTATGAGAGAGATCTGTTTTTAAAGACAATCACTTTGACTTTGTCTCTTTTGCTTTTTCTCTTCTGAGTTCATATATAAGCCCAGACACAGAGGTAGAGGTTGACAAAAGACAGTAGTTCCAGTTGTGTGCTTTTTGTACACAGAGGTGGCTTTTTTTATACGCTGCTACACTAAACTCTGTTTACATGGCAGGTATTGTGACAGAAACCAAAAGTACAGACCGGAGGACAGGAAACCTTCTGTTTACTCCTGAAACATGGTTTCTTGGTGAAGTGTAAATCTTAAACTCCTATCCTGCTATATGTTCCGTTAAGTTATGGAAATTTTCTATGACAGTTGAAACCACAGTTTTTTTTTTCTTGAAAATAGCATACAGGAAAAATTCAAATCTACTAGTGTGTATTAGGAGGATTGAAAATGGAGGGACCCTGTTCTTAAAAAAAATAATAATACGGGAAGTTGTAAAACATTTTTTATTTCTTAATTTATTATTTGTACCGTAGTAGCTATGCTTGCTTCAAGTAGCTATTGCAAGAAGCAAACATTTAACATGGGCAGCATAAATTATTTGCATGTATAATGAATCTAGAAAATCAGAACAGTATTGACAGAAGAAGGTGGTATAATACAAAATACACATATTTGTTTTTTATTAAGGTCATAATCTGCATTCCCATCACATGCACATGTAAAGATGCAATTAGCGGTCCTGGGTCATGTTTGAGCATTTAGCATATTGCAGTTCTCTAGCAGCATGCGGTTAAAATACTGACGCATAGTGAAATTTCCAGAGTTCAACTATCAGAAGTTTGGCAAAGAATTTGCATCATGTTGTGACACGTTGTGACACATTGATGATGCGATCAATGGGTGGTGTCCCAAACCAACAGAGAGGATGTGATTGCTGCCATTTGTTTTCCTGCTGAACTTTATGATGTTCTTCTTTATTAGCATAGAGACAGCAATAAAAAGTTCTTCTAATTTTATTCTTATTTTTTCCCTCCTCACACCAAAGCGGCACACCAAATTGTCAAATTGGGGCCGTCATTGCTCCTGCAGTAGATGGTGAACCTCATTGTACTGGGAGAGTCTCTGAATGATCCCATGAACCTAGACATGACGATGTTCTAACCAGTGTCCTTCTATATCTCTTCAAAATTAATATATATATAAATATATGTAAGTGTATGAATCCCCAGCTAAATGAGTCTGGAAGGAGTCATTATGGAAGTGAAGTGGTTCAAGTCCTGGCTGACAGATATAAAACAGAACACCGATGGGGGACCTTTCTGTGTGGAGTTTGCATTGCAATTGGTTACTCTAAATATCCGCTAGGTGTGAGTGTGCGTAGGTTTGTGATTTGTGGCCCTGTGGCAGACCAGCAACCTGTCCAGGATGTCCTCTGCCTTTGTCCACAAGTGGCCGGGATAGACTCCGGCAGTCCTGTGACCCCGTGTTTAGAACATGAATGAATTGATAAAAATCTATCTATCTATCTATCTATCTATCTATCTATCTATCCATCCATCCATCCATCCAGATAGAATGACAGTTAAAAGTAGAGGAGGCTTCCTTTCATAAGCCTCCAGGTCTGCTAGGATTTTCCACTCCCGTGCTCTACCCAGCTGTCCAATGTCAGCTGCATTGGTGGTGTTGAAGGTGGCCTGGCCCTCTCAGAAGAAAGGTTTTAGCTGCCGATGAGATGATGCTTGAGGAAGGGTGTTCACGCTTGTTCGCTGTCTTTCCAGCACTGTGGCCAGATACCTTAGCACCACATTGTGTCGCCAGGTGTAACGGCCTTGACTGAGGCTGATCTTACATCCCACCAAGATGTGCTTCAATGTTGCTGGGCTTTGACATAAAGAGCATGAGGGGTCTTCGCCATACCACTGGTTAAGGTTTGCAGGAGAAGTGCAAGACGTCATAGGTAGCCCTAATTATAAAGCTTTCCCTGGACGCCTCCATCTCCCACAGGTCTTTCCAGGAGAGCTTCCTCTTCTCCACTCCTTCCCACCCCATCCACTGACCTTGCTTTGCCTGGGCCACGGCTTGGGCACACCTCCCTGTTTCCTCTTCCTGGCGTATCTCTTGGACCACAAGTCTACGCCTCTCAGCTGGGTTGGCCTTCCTTCAGGAAGGTGCACTAGATGAGAGGCCAAGACCATTCCTGCACGCATTCCACAATGTCTTTGTGTGTGCTGCCTTACTTCCTCCCAGTGGCCAGGATGGGAGCTGCTTGGACAACCAGTGAGTCACAGGTATCTTGGAGTGTCATCTCTAAATAATAATAATGGATTAGATTTATCTGTGCTTTTCCAGACGCCATTATTCGTTCAGTCCTCATTCATACTTGGTGACGGTAAGCTACGGTTGTAGCCACAGCTGCCCTGGGGCAGACTGACAGAGGCGTGGCTGCCAGTTCGCGCCTACAGCCCCTCTGACCATCACCAGGTCATTCACACACATTCACACACCAGTGGAGCCACACTGGTGGCAAGGAGGGTGAAGTGTCTTACCCAAGGACACAACGACAGTTGGCTGGGGGGAGCGGGTATCGAACCGCCGACCCTTCGATCATTGGACAACCTGCTCAACCGCCTGAGCCACTGCCGCCCTTTTGCTAACATCCCCCTGCCATAGAGTCTAATGGTACTAAGACACCTAGGAAGGCCAGGCCACTTTCTGGCATTGATCAGCCTCTCCAACTTTTGTACTTTTGACAGTGGCACTTCATACAGGGTTAATGGGCGTGGGAGTAAACCATACTGCATGCACTGACAGTAGGATATATATATATATATATATATATAAAAATTTATATATATAAATTATATATATAAATTAACACAATGTAAACACAGCTTACTATACTACTGTGTTTAAATGCTACTTTATACTTCACAGTGATCAGCAATCGCATCAAATGTATCCACAGTCGTGCAGTCTAGTTCAAAATAATGTGGGCTGATTTTGCTTGCTTCACTTAATTTACAAGTAATTAGATTGTCTCCAGCGTTTATTTTTAACATGGAGAACATCTTGACCGAACACTTGCTGCCTCTGTGAATGTGCAGGTACAAAAGTAAAGTTAAAAGTTAAAAAAATAAAACAGAGGGAATTGTATTCTCTGGTGCTGCAAGATGTGAGATGTAAGATACATCTTTTTCAGTAATTTACACTATTATTTATCTGGTTGTTTGCTCTCCCTGGGTCTCTCTGTGTTTCTGTTTCTGTATGTGAGGTTAGGTATTTCCTAACTTCTTTAATTAAGCTTTCATCATCTGCAAAGACATTGCAGATGGTAAAAAGACATTTGCTCTGTGATCGCGTCCTCTAGTCGCGCAAAATAAATTTAGGTTAAATAACACGATTTGCAGGCGATTACTCTACTGGAGTAAAGTTCCAGTCATGGATGATGTCATCAGCAGGATTCACAGCGATTCCACTCTGATGGCCCTGCGACCAATGCGACCCGAGCGATTACAAATCGCTTTGAAGTATAAACTGGCCGGGACGGGACAACCCTCTCGGCTATTTGACCACCGGGGGACAGTCTACCAGCTTTCCCCAACTTACCCCCTTCCTCATATAACCTCATATTAGGGTGAGGGGGTGGGGGGTTTAGCCTGCAATGCGCCTTGGGGGGGGGGCTACTTGGCAGTGGCCCCCCTCCTATGGTTGCCGTATGGAGTGGGCCCCCTCCCTCTTTCGGTTTTATTTGCACCTCAGACATGTAGGGTCCTTGGTAGGGGGGGTGCTTGAACATCACTGCCAGCAAGCAGCAGATGTCCTCCTAGCACCCTACCCGCCAATTTGCACCTTAGACATTTAGGGCCCCTTGGTGGGGAGGGTGGGGGGACATCACTGTGAGTAGTCAGGGGATGTCCCCTTTGTGCCCTACCTCCCCCCTCAATATATACATTCCAACATAAACACACACTCACACCCTCTCAAACACACATACACGCACACACATTTTGCAAGGAAGGTGGGACCTAGGACCATCTGTCCCCTACTCCTTCCCTGGTGGGGGGTGCGGGCCCCTTGGCAACGGCGGCCGTGTTCCCTGGGTGCCGGCTTCCTGGGCCCGGCAGTGCTCTCTCCGCGCGGTGGGGGGGTTCACATTACACCTGAGCCGGGGGTGTTCATGTCCTTGGGGGGTGGGTCCTGGTCCTTGCCTCTGAGCGCTGGGCCCCGCCAAATTTCCAACTGTGGCCGAGCATGGTCGGGCCATATTTACAACACCCCTTGTGGGCCCCCTTTTTTCCCCGGGGTTCCCCCCTCCTGGGCGGGGGCGGTGGGCCCCTGCCTTGCTCCACCCTGGACTAACCGTGGGCCGGGTGGGTGGCTGCCTGGAGTGCGGAGCGGGTCTCCCTTGGGGGGGTCCTGGCTCGTACCTGGGGTTGGGGCGGGGGGATGCCCGGAACTCCTGGGTGGTGATGGGGTGCTCGTCTGGGGCTGTGGGCTTCCTTCTCCGGTGGGGCCCTGCCTTGGGCTCTCCCGGCGCGGCGGGGGGGCTGCTCCTCTGGTTGGGCTGGGGCGGCGCTCTCTGTCCCTCCGTGCCTCCCTGCTCTCTGGCTCTGGGGGCCTCGCGGCGGTCCTGCTGGCCCTGGCCTGGGTGGCGGTCTTGGTCGCTTGGGGGGCGGTTGTTCCCTGCCTATTCCCGTGTGGCGTTGGGGGGATTCTGGCTGCCGCTGCTGCTGCTGCGGGGCTCTTTGGGTGGGGATGGCTGGGCACTCTCCCTCCTTCTTTTCACGTTCCACCATCCATTTTAGAAGAACATAAACACTCACCTGAGCACAGGTGTTAGCTCACCTTTGCACTAACAGTTTGCATGATTGAATGACTGAAATATTTCACACTAGTTGGTTTGAAGGCATAAGTATGCATGTGAACACTATCTGTGTTGTGTACATGTCGACATGTGGACATTTTTGCAGCTAACAGGTGTGTTGATAACATTTGAGTGTGTGTGTGGACAGGCCGCGCCCTTTTTGTACTACACTTGAACCTTACCGTAATGATAAACAACCAGTAAACTTGTTGATTTATGCAGCTTCATGGTCTTATCCCCCCTCCCCTCGTATTATCACCCTCCTACCCCCCTCTCTCTCTAACATCCCTCCCTTTTCTTCCCTTCTTTCCTTTTCCGTCCGGTCCAACACCCAAGATTTTCAAACATGGTTGAAATTAATAAAGTTTGGCCCCAATTACAAAAGGGGTTTATTCAGACATACCTCTGGTTTGTATGAAGATTAATAACCCCTATTGTTAAAGTAAAATATGTCCAACACAAGAGGCCCTCAGCTCTCACCTGCCTGCCCAGCTGTTGGACAGGACAAGTTAAAAAAAAATAAAAGTATAAACTGGCCTACATGGAGTCACCCAAATGAGCAGCTGCTCTGCATTTCATTTTAGCTACCCCACAAGTCACCCCTCTGTTTTTAACACAAGCCATCAGGGAGATCATCCTCCTACCAGGGCCATGTGTGACCATTTCAGTTGCAAACAAACACCTCATGTGTTGTGATGTTGTCAAACAGTCTTCCTAAATTCAAAATTACATCATTTAACAATGACCTTCTGTTTTAGACTGAAAGGTTGACAGTTTTAGAAACACTGTTGACAAGAGGATTGATAGAGGTGACTTTGTCAGTTGACAGGTTTGCCTTCTACAGTTCTGCCTCCAGAATAAAAGACAATAAAAATAAATGCCTGTTTTAGAGGTCTTCTCAATAAATTATTCAAATTTACCTCAACATAGTTTTGTTTTTGCATTAGACTAATGTTTTTATGGATTATAAAAAATAAAAAAAGCCATAGTACAATGACATTTATTCTGCAGTAAATTAGGATAAATCCCTAAATCATTCTTGAATGGATACATTCTTTTTACTGAAGCTGTATTGAATGAAGAGCGGAGGACAGCAATGCTTATTATCACAACCTGACATGACAACATGCATACACGAACCTGTCTGGGTTTTGCTCTGATTCCTTTTAAAAGGTTACCGGGAGCAAAGCGAAAACAAGTTGAACCCTTCTGCGATAATTCTCACGAAATGTTCATTTAGTCTTTTTACCATCAAGTAAAGACTTTAAACAAATTATTAGTGGGAAGAGGGAAAAAGTCATGGTACTTTATTTTTCATTTTCTCTGTGTGTTTTTGTGCCCTTTTTTGGTCTTTTCTTCGTCTTTTTACAGAAGCACTTGGTGCTTACGGTCGAACACTTCCTTTCATTGAGTGCTGCAAATGAGTCGGTTATCTCATGGCACAAAGCATGGAGACAGGCAACACTCTGGGAAGCAAGTCATAATTGGAGAAGACACTTTCGATGGGCTGTTGGGCAAAAGGATCACACAGTGTTGCATTACATTCCTCTGTTTGATAGGATTTCTGCCGCTTTACATTTAGCTCAGGAGCAAGGCAGGGTCCACTGCTCAGCTCAGCCACGATGCAACCATTTTCTTTGCTCACTTCCAGAGAAGCTGATTCTCTTTTTACAGCACAAACAAATGAGACATGAGCAATGCTCACAGGTTAAATAGTCTTTCGAACAATCACCAATACAGACAATAATTTACTACATGACAGCTTCAATGGATTCATCATTCTGCGAGTGCTGTTTTTATGGTCTAAGAAAAGTGGGCATAAAAGTGATTACTTATATAATCTCACCCTATTTTATGATTTTTACCTCAAGAGCATCTGTATTTTGCTCTGATTTGTGTCTCAGAGCATCTTGTTATTGACTTTCCAGTGTTTTGTGTGTTAAAAAAACACACTGCAGAAAAAATAACGGCAGGAGTCCTTTGCACGAAAATGTTTTTACTGTTTTTATTGTCGTCAGAATGAGTCGCAAAAATGCTACATCTAGGATTTTATCAGGAATGAAAACCAGGAATCTACACTCTGTCAGCCATCATAAGCGTTAACTATTTTGAATGTTAACAACATTAAATGTTATTGAAATTTAATTTTCTTTTGTTTTTGTGTGCAATATTTTTGCACAGACAACTGCTGTTGGAGGCAACACGTTTTTTTTTCTTGGATCTTGTTCTTTTCCTTCTCCTCGTACTGTGTTTTACTACCTGACCTTTTGGAGGGCCTTTGAAGCTACGTTCACACCGCCCTCTGCAACATCTGTTAAAGCTGCCATTTCCTATGAAAAGCCCATGTAAGCAATTGACATGTGAGTTTCGGGCTTCTGCGTTCAAAACTCGAATTCATGCAAGTTTCTATGGCCGTTTTCGGGCTCCACGTAAAAAATGTGCGGCCATTGAACACATGTTGAAAGTTAAACCAGGTCAAAGTTTGACTCATTAGGGACTCGGCTTTGGTAGTGAAGTACAGATGCCGTCCCCTTATTTCACGGAAGTGTTAGAAAATTGATCATCAAGGAGAAATTAATGATCACAGCTTGGGCCCGGCTGGAATTCTATGACTCAGAGTTTTTCATATATCGGAAGAGAAAAAAAAAAGCCTGGAGCAATTTGGACCACTTCAACATTTCGCACCAAGCCTCTTCTAACTGCAGGTCACGGACATGCGCTATTAAACAGTAGAAACAGAAGAAGAATCCCCTCCGTGCATGTCCAGTGTATACATCATGTACTTGTTTAGGGCATTCTTGATTGCGCGTCCCATGCCCGATGTGTCCATGGCTTAAAAGGACCAGCAGCTTCCAACTGGCTTAGATGTCAGTTTTCTCTTCACACAGCGGATCTGCTGATGCTAACATTTGTCAGGTTTGCCCTCTACAGCTCTGCCTATAGAATAAAAACAAGTATATATATAAAAAAAATGAAAACAAAGGTTACACTAAAAAAGCAGAATGAGATTGTGAGCTTGACCGCAGACGTGACAAAATCCTTTGGAACGCAGTGACTAATGCGCCTGATGCTTAGCAGTAGCTGCAAGTGCAAACACTGGATCCACGCGAGAGGGCCGGAGCTCTGGAGAGTTAAATGTCAACGATGACTGGATGTGACAGAGCCTCGATAAAAGCGAAAGAACTACACACAGCATCAGGCAAGTAACCCATTTGGTCAGTGCTGAAAGAGAGGAATTTCCTGTTTGTAGATAAAGGAAAAGAAATGCAGATGGCAAGAACACCACTACTTAATCATCTGTCACAGTCATCACCCTCACACACTTTCCTCAGGTGAAAGCTCAGACCAGAACAGCACTGCAAAAACTCATGACTCAGTTTTAGTGCCTAATGTAAAGGGCAAATGCCACAATACAATAGTAAATTACTTCTTCTCCAGTTGATAGGGCTATGAAATAATGATTTTAGAAAGGTTTTATTTGTATACAGATTAGTTTTGATAGTGCACTTCCATCCTTGGGCACAATTGCATCATCTAAGGGGGAACATTGTCATCTTTGTTTTCTGGCTTTAATGCAGCTCAAGTAAGATATTTGTATTTTACCTAAAGAAATCCTCAGAAATAACCCACTCCAACAGTTTTTATAAGCACTGAGCAAATGTTCATTACATAATAAACTGCATGATTATGTCATTCATAAATTTGGTCTCGGATAAGATTAACACGCATGTTCAAGCTCTGTTCCACAAAAAATGTCAGAACTGGAGCGAAACACACAATGATGTAGTACTTCTTTGTACGTGTAGGAAAATATTTAAAATCAAAATAAAAGACTTAAAAATGAACAAATTTTTAAATATGGTCATTGTGGTGTAAAAAGATTGTAATATTATTCAATTTTATTAACATTCTATTTTGAGTTTGATTTAAATACCTTTTTCAAATCATTCTAGCACATTTTTATAGTTAAGTGTGGAAGAAAAATTAAGCACTGATACTTACATGTACTTTGAGAATTTTTTAGTTTATTCTACATCTTTTGTCTGTCTTTTTTTTTCTTTTGTCAGTCCAACTTTTTTTTTAAATCGAAGAACCTCTTTTACAAAATTCTGAAAGAAATGTGGTACAACAAAGCTTCCGCCAGTTTGTGATGTTGCCGTTCTTTCTCTCACAGAGACAGCAGACAAGTCAGTCAAGTACAAGCGCCATTTTCAGAGCCTTTGTAGAATGTCGTCCAAATGAATGTAGAAGAGAGATGTTATCCCTAAATGCCTTTTGCTCTGTGCTATCATAGAAATATCAACTGACTAAAAAATCCTCTTATTATTACACAGCCCTGCATTCTGAATTGTTACAGACAACATCAGAGTGTTTTTCTTTCCACCGCACATGTAATGTATTTGTTCTTGACAAACAAATTCCCAATTGGACTTGATTGAAAACGTGTTCCCCCTTTAAAATATTTTGATGTCCAACGCCTCTTTTTAACTAGTTTGAGAGCTTTTCCAGTCATTTTTTAATTATGATTATGTTGTTTTTATCGAAAATGAAAAAGCCTGTGTTGTTTTCTAGAACATAGTTTCTGCAGAGCAGCAGGAGTTCATTAGAAATTCACCTCTGAGTTGTGGGCGGGGCTGTTGGCAGAGAGCAACCATGCCCCGTTACTGATAACTTAGCTATCTGTTTACATGCTCTCCAGCTTGCTCACGCAACAAAAATGGCAAGCAGTATTGGAGCCGTCCAGCTGTACAGTATGAATCTAGTCGTTTACAAGTGGATGAATCAGAATGGAGTGGAGCAAGGATCTTTTGGCCTGTCAGCGTATTTTCTATGTCACAAATATGCTTTTTTTCAAACTGAGTTTTTTTCAATAGATTCACAACAAATTGAATAAAGACATACTCAGAAACACATATCTGAGCTTCATTTTCTTACTATATGTCCTCCATCATCAGAAAAATGCCACAATAAAAAATAACAACAACATGATTTTCATCGGAGTGGGTCTTTAAATATTTCAAAAATGACGCTTTCTCAAATGAAAGAAGATTCTGAAGCAAATGTTATGTGTCAGCTCATGATGAAGTGCAGGTTTTGGAGGACTGAAATGAAACTGATCAGAATTCTCTGGTGTCCGGCTTTCCACAAACTTTAGCTTTTTCTGTCAGCCTGAGAACATAAGGACTTTTGCAGAACAGACCGCTCTCTGCAACATCACCGTTTTTCCCCGTTGCATCAATCATGCTTATGTCCCATAATGCAATCAAAGGCTTAATAGCAAACACAACCCAGCACCACAATGCTGATGCAGGCCATTTTTCTTGCTGGCATAAGTGGACACGTAAATAAGTGAGTTAGGTTAATCAGTGTCTTTGGCTCGAGGGATTCACGTGCTTGTGCGTGCATCTGTCCCCATCATCAGCGAAGTATTGATCATGTCCAGTTGCAAGACTATGCTGGGAAGCCTGCTTGGTAGTTTGACAGGTGTCTTTGGTGGCCAACCACCTTTTGCACTTTTTTGTTTCTCTTTCATCTCGATTCATCACTGAAACGCAGAGCCTCAGAGGGCTGTTAGTGTGACAGGTGCCCTAGTGGATATGGAAAGAACAAGTGGAAAGGTGAAATAAATGACTGAATTCTTTCCTGCTCCCTGTGGAATATGTCACTGAACTCAAAGCCACACAAAAAACACACATTTGGGGAAAAAAGTGATAAAAAAGTATAGACTTTCAGAAGTTACATGGCTAATACCTGCTCCGGTATCCGAGAAATCCACGGAGAAGCCAGTGAAGCATCTGTGGGGCGCACACAGATGAGATTTGAAATCACTATTCAGAACGCAAACGCTTTTTTAATATAAGGATACATTGCAATGATGCAAAGCAGTCTTGCGTGAAATTGAAGAACTGACATACTGTGTTTTCATCACCTTTTTTTTTATTTGTCACCTTTGCACAGTTCAGTAACTCTTTGAGTCTGTCACTCACAGACGCCGAGTGGCGATGGGTTATTGTAATCCTCTGTTTTTTTTCACATTTCATTGAATGAGGCAGCTGACTGAAGCGTACCTTTATCACACCTGAAAACTTGTGTCTGGCTCCAGAAGGCTGAATCCATCTGACTGAGGGAGAGAAGCCTTGCTTTGACGTGTTACAAAAATATGTCCCGGAGAATGGGTGATAAAAGGGTTTTGGGAAGTGACTGTCAGCAAAAATGAATTTCAGCACGAGAAGACACAACACTGGCAACCATCCATTGGTTCACCGCATCCTGGCAGTTATTTACAATGACATTGTCTCCAGTGCGGTTTTCCAGGACTTTTTACAATGAAAAATTGCAGAACTCCAATCTTGAACATTCTGCTGTGTCTTTTTTGGTTTGTGTACAAGACAAAAAAAAAGTGAGAAGGAACTGATTGATAGAATAGTTCCGAAATGAAAACATCAATTTCGAAAACTAAAAAGTACTTCATAATCAGAGTTGGGCAAAATTCTTCCTAACTGTAATACAATATACACAACTTGTTACTGTTGAATACCTCACTTCACAATAATTCTGTCTAAGACATGGAGACAATTATTTACAGAATGCATTTTATTATTGCTACAAGTTGGGGGTTAGCAGTACAAAACAGGGCAGAGGTAGAGAGGTTGACCTGTGATTGGAAGATCACAGGTTTGGTTTCTGCCCTACATGCCCATAGGTCAAAGGGTCCTTGGGCAAGACACCGAATCCCATGTTGCTCTTGGTGCTAACAGGTTGGCGCTAATGTTTGGTATTGTGCAAATGTGTAAATGGGACTGTGACTGTAAAGTATTTCGGGCTTTCTAAGAAAATAATAAAATTCATTATATGTATACAGTAACTAATGTTACTGAAAACTGACAACCAGTGGTTTCCCCACCAAACTGCTGCAAAAAGTAACGTTTTACGAATACTTCACAAAACACTTACCACACTCACAACAATACTGCGTTTCATTTCTATAACCGTCCAAGAAACCCGTACAACCCACAGAACCCATTGGGGTCAACCCCACCTACAGGTGCATGTGACTAAGGCTGAAGTTTGTTACTACCATTCTTTCTCCCAAAGTTTTGAATTTTTTCAATTCTATGTTAAAAAATATAAACCTTTGTGCTACTCTGCACAAAACCTTTTGAATGTCTGTTTGCATTTTAGATTTTAGAGACTCGATGTTTAAGGGTCAAGTACTTTGCTAAAAAGTTTCTGTGGAGTCTGCAGCAGCAGCCCTTTGGTGATGTCAGTGGAGCAGTTTTGGCACAGATCCACACAAAGATTTGACAGATTTCAACCAGAAGCATGTGATTCAAGTCACTACATCGCAGTGCCCTGCAGCGCTGATGTCCTGGTACCTTTACTGACAAAATGCATTTCTTTGCTTATCAAAGGGGCACCTGTCTGTCACACAGACTAGAACTCTGACCTACCTCACAGAAATAATAATAATACATCTTTTCCTTGAGTATTTCTGAAATATTCCAGATTAGTTGACTTGCATGTACAATATATTTTATATTACAGGCTTAAATTATACATATGCAAATTAATATTGTTATTATTAAAATATGCAATTAATAGTTAGCAATTGTTACAATATCCAACCAAATCATCCCCATGTTATTGTTCTGGTTTTGATAAAGGACTGTTCTGAGGCCTTTAGGTGTTTATTATAACTCATTATAACCGTAAAGTGTTGCATCACGCAAAGCTGCTTTTCTCTGTGACAGGACCCCTAGAATTACAACGGTTGGGTTACGGTAGTGGGAAGAATGTAAACACTAAACACTCTGCTGTTAAAGAGTTGAAGAGGTTTCTAACACAATAGTGCACGATGTACAAAGGTACCTGTAAAACCAGAAACAAGCTATCCACACAAGAAAAACAAACAAAAGGAACACGAAAAAGAAAAGGTTGCACTGAATTATTAGATAGTACAGCCTTGTAATCCATCAGGATTCAGTAGAATTAGAAAAATGGTCACACCTCTGCTAAAGCTTTTCTACAAAAATAAAAAAATATGGTTACAGCTGCCATATCATATGAAGTTTCAATTCATCAATGTTGTGTTTTATGGATGAAATTTGTTGCTGTAGTTGGGCTCAAACAGCAAATTTAACTTTTAGGTGTATGGTTCTTTTTTTAAAATGTGAAGCTCAATGCTGAAAATAAAAGGTGAGAAAAAAAACTTCCTCTTTTGTTAGAAACTTAAGCCCTGTTCAGAAGCACATTGAAAACAGATATTTTTGTTTTTTCAATCCTCTGACTTTCCTCTTCTTTTGTTCTGTTTTCCTTCAAAAGCTCCCAGTCGTTCTCATTCCATTTTGGCATATCCCATCAGACCTCCTATCCCCACACAGCATTCCACACAATGAATTTACCAGCTTTCACCAAGCACCTTCTTTCTGCTGGCTAAACCCATTCTTCTGTTTGTGCCCTACTTCCAGCTCAGTCCCAGAGGTTTGTGTTCAAATGCTTTGGATGTACTTGTGCAACATTTAAATGCAATTTTATCTTGGAAAAGCATAGGATATAGGAAGGATAATTTTACCCAGTAAATGAGCTGGGTAAAACAATTTGTTTAATTATATTTTAAGCATTTATGTCCCAGAGCAGGACACAACAGACTGAGGAAATAGGGATAAGTTTGGAGCTGAATGAGCATTGTCTTTTGTCCCCTACAAAGCTAGGTTCCATGACCAGGGTTTGGGCCCCAGAGGTACCCGCCTTTGACTGCCACCCGAACCACATTGCATCGGCCCCTTTTGAGGTCTCCTAAGGGTGATGGGCCAATAGGAGAGTGGCCCCACTGCTCCTCAAGCTTAGGCCTGACCGGGAGTTCCTGAGTCACCAGGCGCTAGCCTGCAAGCCCCAACCCCAGACCTGGCTCCAGAGTGGTGCCCTGCTGGGGCCAATCTGGGCGATGTAGCTGGGTCCTTATTGTACTTCTCATCAGGCTTGAATCGTTTCTGTCTGACTCTGGCCACCCAGGACCTGTCTGCCATTATTGGAGACCAATACCAGGAGGGGGCTTAAACCCAGACAGTTTAGTTTGGGATCATCACTCGAAAGCCTCAAACCACGCTATGGCGGCTCACGGGAGTTTGGCCGCCTCGGTGGGTGGAGTCCCTGCCCCAGGTAGAGGAGATTAAAATCTTGGGGTCTTGTTCCCAATTGAGGGAAGACCAGAGCATGAGATTGACAGGCGGATCAGAGCAGCGTCTGTAGTTATGCGGTGCTTTACCAACTCGTTATGGTGAAGAGAGCTGAGCCGTGAGCAAGCTCTACCACCGTCGATTCGCTCCAATACTCAATTTGGGTGATCATGAGTCGGGCTTCGTGACCGAAGAACAAGGTCCCAAATACAAGCGCTGAAAATGGGAAGCCCCTCCGTATGGCTACGCCCTTGAGATAGGGTGAGGCCCGTCACCCACGCAGGAGAGCTGAGAACCCTCCACATCAAGAGGAGCCAGCTGAGGTGGCCTGGGCATCGGGTCCAGATGCCTCCCTGGGAAGTTGTTCCGGGCATGTCCCATTGGCGGAGCTCCTGGGGGAGGACCCAGAGAGAGGATGGATGGATGGATGGATGGATGGATGGATGGATGGATGGATGGATGGATGGATGGATGGATGGATGGATGGATGGATGGATGGATGGATGGATGGATGACTGAATGAATGACTGAATGAATGCATGCATGGATGGATGGATGAATGACTGAATGAATGCATGCATGGATGGATGGATGGATTTTCCCCCTGAAAAAGGGCTATTGTCATATTGGATTGTTTTATTAAAGTCCCACTTTAATCATATTTTGGATGTATTTTTAAAATGTTCCCAGAGGTCTATTTATTATGATTATGTTGTTTTGACCAATATAATAATATTTTTTTAAAAACCTGTCATTATCTGTAGACATAGGTCCTGCAGAAAGAGAGAGCGGCAGTAGTTTAGAAATTGGGCAATGAATTGTGGGTGGACCTTTGACATGAAGCAATCCCACCCCACATCCCCTCCACATTGCTGAGAGCTCTCTGTTTACACGCTGTCCTGCTAGCTTACAGCCTAACAATTACCGGTGCGACAATAGCGATGAGTGACATTGGAGCTATCCAGCCGTACAGTTTAGATCCAGAGTCCAGCTGAGACGAGGAAAACAAAGACGTACTTGAATCTATTTGTCTTCAAGTGGAATGCTTTAGAATGGAGCAGAGCAGGGAACTTGTGACCCTGTCACAAATACGCTTTTTTTCGAACGGCAATTAGTCTGCTCCTGAATAACACTTGTAAAAAGAAATACTGAGAAATGCAATTTTAAGCTGAATATTTGTGACATAATAACCAAATGCAAAGCAGTCTTTTTTTTCAATGGTTACATTTTCTATTTGCTCATGTATTTGTTTACTGTTCTTTAAAATTTATTGTGAAGCTGTCACATGTGTACAGTAAGAGCATCCAGGTCTTACAAAGAGGTCATCTGAATGTGAGACTCAGTGCTTCACTAATCATCTTTTGCTTCCTTCTCTTTTGCCAAAGCTTAACATTTTATAGCGGGCGCTGTATGGTTATTTTGCTCATTAAATAAAATATCTCCAGCAACATTTGCCACCTAACCTTTCAATTAAGAGAAAAACAGAAACCATTTAAACACTTAGCCTCTTCTGCAGCAGTTAATTTAGCCTTTTCAAGATGATTTCATTATGTATTCTTTTATACTCAAATGAATCTTAAATGAAAGCACCCTGTGATGTTCAGATGTAGCGATGAATGGGAAACATCTTATTAAAACGGTCTTTGTGATCCCAAATATGCAAATAGTAATCAAAAATAACAAGTTAGCCATAGAAAAAGATCATTTAAATAGAAAAATGCAACAATTTTTCCATCCAGTCACTTGCTTTGAGCGGTGAAAGGGCAGCATTTGATGGGTGGAGGGAAAAGCTTGTCAGTGCAGTTGAAGGTAGAGACTGGTTGCGTGGACTCAGAAAAGCACTGTTTTCATTGACTGTCTGTGTGTGTGAGATGCGATGTGACAGCTGAGCAGAGCCATGAGGGCAGTGGTGAATTCACAAATGTTGGCCCCGGGGACCCACTGGTCCTGGTTGGGAGAAAGGTAGTGGAAAAGGGTGAGCGGGTGATGGCGTGCACTGGAGAGGGGAGAGCTGAGAGGTTATCAAGACCTATAGAGAGGATACGTAATGAGCACTGCACAACTTACAGTACATTTACTGAACAAATGCTGATGCTAACTGTACAATTTTGAAACATTTACTGGTGAATTTTTTTATGACACTGCACTAAATCCAAAATCATTGGTCACTGTAATTTTAAAAGACATTTTTGAGTTTGAACAAGAACTAACAATTACAGTTGTATTTTTTAAACATTTTATGGATGTCTAACTGTATTAAAAGACCTATTCTGATAAAAATAATTTAAGATTAAAACTCTTTTTCTGGGAATTTCTTCATTAAATTCATTGTGAAAAAAAAGCATTTGAGAAGAGAGTATTTGTCATGTAAAAAATATTACAAGCTCCCTGCTCCTCTCCATTCTGATGCTTGCAGATGAGTGGATCCATTTACGTCTAGATGACCCAACTCCCAATGTTAAAGTGCCTAGGATAGCACAAGTTACGGCATACTTAGCCCTGAAGCACCCATGTGAAAATTAAGGTCTAAGGAAACATTTCCAGAAACTCAGACACATCACTGTAAGTACAAAATAACAAAAAAAAAAAAAAAAAAAAACACAATAAAAAACTCCAAAAAACAGACAAGGATGTCAAGATTAAACATTGTAGTGGTCAGAAGTTCCTTCATGTTCCTTTTGTTTTATGGAATAAAGGAGCCATATTATTTGAAAAATGTGATTTTGTTACGTTGAAACTGTTGTGGCACGATGCTGTGAGGCTCTGCAACACTGAACAATGCATGGGATCAGAAAGGACAAGCAATTATCGTAAGGTGAACTTGCTAGGTTTAGGTATTTCAGTAAGATAAGGACTCAAAACACACATAGTTTGAAACTTTTTGAATAACACAAAATGCAAAAATACAGATTTTGTCCTCTTGGAACCCATGCAGATATCAGTTCATAAGCTTCTGCATATGTGAATGCTAATCCATGTAATGCTCAGTTCTGACTGAGACATAAAAACATTTACAATTGGAGGGTTTTAAACAGGCATTAAAGCAAGTATTAATACCAGATTGCAGGTGACATTAGGCCTTAATCGATCAATCTGTCTCCGTGCCACAGTCTCATTTCAGCACACCTTCTTGCTCAGAAACACATGTATTCACCTCATGCCTCACCAGATCAATCAAGCTGCAAAGGGAAAGCTAATCAGAGAAGCCCCTCCGAATGAGGAAGACAGTGCTGAGAGAAGCGGCGCTTGTATCTGCAGTGTTCACGCGGTTGAGCTGTGGGTGTCTCTTTCACAACAAACCCAAAATAACATCTAGCATTTAAACAGCTGAACAGTTTCTAACTCAGCCAATCGAGTCGATTAATTAAAGGGGCATGTGCTGTTGAAGCTCAAATAAAACATCTCATGTGGACATCTGAAAGACTGATCTTTCCCCTGCTGATGGTAAAACCACACCATTTAGGCCACAGATTTAATCATAATTTGTTGAGGATGTTTTTACGCCAGGTGGAGGGAAATGATAATCAGTAAACCACAGCTCTCCTCCTCCTCGCACTCAAACTGTTAGGTCCCCCACAGTCTTTCAGCTTAGAAAGTCACACTCCTACACATACAAATCCCTGCTGTTACCACACTGGAGCTCTTGTATTGCCTCTTCTCCACATCTTTCTTGACTTGTTAAACTAGAGCTAAACCCACAAACCTTTCTTGATTATCTTTTAGATTTGTAAGCTAGAGAACAAGTTATGAAAGAGTAGCTTTGACTCAAATGGTGGTTTCTTTTTGTGTTTGAGCCATGTTGAATGGAGGACATATATATTGAGAAAATCCATCTTAAAATTGTAAAAAGCTTGTGTGTTGAAGTCACTACGACAGGCCACAAGCTCCCTGCTCCACTCCATTCAGATACATCCACTTGAAGATGACTAGATCCATAAACGTCTTTTTTTTCCTCGTCTGAGCTGACATCTGGCTCTAGACTAAACGGCTAGATAACTCCAATATTTCTCGCCATTGTTGTTGCATCTGTAATGTTGGGTTGGGGGTGTGAAGCTGGCGGGAGGGTGTGTAGACTGAATTGTGGGGTATCACAGCCCTGAACAGGGAATTTCTGATGAACTATCACTCTGCAAAAAATATGTCCTACAAAAAAAAACCTTTTTTTTTCTAAATATGGCTAAAAACGGCATAATCACAAACAAAAGACCAATAGATCTAAAGATGATCACAGAGGGGCTTTAAGGAGGTATTGAGATTGCAAAATATCACTCCAAAATTAACCTTTGCTGCTTCAGTTTCAGTCTTTTTCTACCCATAATTCAAAGTAATACTTCATTCTCAATTGACAATTCAATATGCAGCTTGAAAAAGCATTTTCTTATTTAGGATTCAATTTGAAAAACTATAAACCATTCCTACATTTTGAACACCAACATTTTCTAATTAAAATCTAAACCAATAGCATTTTAAAATCTCGCGGATTTAAATAATTTAAATGAAAATGCAATTTGAAATTTAGAAATCAACTTAGAACTATGTTAGGCGTATTGAAAGGCATACAAATTAATTATAGAACCATAAACCTGTGACAATTTAAATTCCACTGATTTTGCTTTTACTTACATTTTTATGTAAAAAATGCATAATACTGAATTATAACTTTTCATTTTTATTTTTAAATATCAAAATTAATTTTCAAATCCTGTGATCAAATTGAAAATTAAATTGTCAGTTGGAGATTGAATATAATTTTTTTCTTTTTTTTTTTACATGTTAAGTGATTCTAAATCAAAATGAAAAATAATGACCACTTGGCTTGAATATCACTTTCACCATTACATCATAGAGTTCTCTGCCCCGTCCTTGTCTGTTTATCTGTTCTTGCAACCCCCAACCAGTCAAGGCAGATGGTCACCCTCCCTGAGTCTAGTTGTCTTGTGGATCTGTTCCTGTTAAAGGGGATATTCTCCTTCCAGTGTTACCCACATGCTTTGGATTGGAAATCTCATCAGACCAACAATGTTAAGAGTCATATATATATATATTTTAAAAAAATTAACAATAATTATAAATCACAACCAAATCTGCTTTATTATTTTGAGCTGGGGGGGGGGTTTCAATAAACAGACATTAAAAAGGCTATAAGACAACAGATGCAGTTTTAATTCTGTCAAAAGTGTGAGCAATATCTTGCAAAAAAAATCTCCTTGAGTTCTTGGAGAGCCAACAAGTCAGTCCCCTCCTGAACCTTTTGATCATTTTTTAGCAGACACTGAGCAGTCTGATGCAATCAGAGCTGCTTGATGGTAGGTGTCTGTCAAGTCATAATGGAAATTACACAGCAAAATCATATTTGAATGAGAGTTTCTGACTTCATTCATCTGAAATGCTGCAAATGAATGTTATTCTTAAGGAGCATTAAAATGTATTTTTAAACGCTGTTCAACACTTTGGGTCCTTAATCCCCAGTTTATTTGTGCATTTGTGTGATTGCATTTGTTCATTTCGATGTGGGGGCTGAAAACTAAAGGAACATGCAAAGTCTAATTATCTTTGGCAGGATTAAGCTTCTTGAGTTGTTTTAAGTAGAAATTAAATGTATTAAACCATGCATAATTTCTACACATGATTAGTTGTTAATCAGATGTTTTGTTACTTTGACAATCTCGGAAACTTTAAAAACCATTTACTTTAAACTGGAATGCCCATGAAGCACTGGTGAAGATGGGTGGGCATAGAGAGAAAAGTGGTATTTCTGAACGCTTATTTTTAACAGGAAGGCTCCTTTCTTAGTGAAATGAACTGAAAGCATCTGTCTCCATTTTAATGAACATCGTACTGCAGCAAACTGGAAAAGCTAAATACTTGGTGCCTCATTTATTGCCCTCTTTTTCACATTTCTGGGGAAAAAAAGAGCAGAAAATGCATTGCATCAGAAGTGAAGCAACAACTGATTGTTTAAAATTTTGGCCAAAAAGAATAAAAGACCAACGTGTACACACTTCTATGTTGGAAATTTATGTTCTGACTTATGAGTGAAGTCTTTGTTAGTGGTCCCCTTATTTAATGCAAATACGTGTATTTCGTGTTTTTGGTTAACTTGCTTACATGGATGTTATAAGTCTGATTATTGTTCTCCATCTTTGTACGGATGCAGTTCAAATGTTAAGTGATATCATGTTTATTCACTGTTTGCATCTCTGTAGGAAATAAATTATCTGAATTTTGTTAAGCCTCAAATCACTTTTTTCTATTTCTTGAATCTCTTGCATCTCCTTTTACGTAAGACTTCTGTCAACATAGACAATAAACAGTGCAAAGGGAGAGAAATATATATGTATTTTCTTATTAATATACATCCAATGTAAGAAAAAGCCAGAATGTGAATGAGCATGTATACAGAGCATGTCTTGTTTAGCTTTATTTTTATTTATTGACCAAAGTATATTGATACAGAATGAATCAATACTAAATTATAGTCAGTGACACTATAGTAGCTTTTACATTTGACATTTGGTTTCAACATACAGTATAATGTCCATCAAGTGAGAAATGATTAACATTTTGTCAAAATTGTGACACTAAACTGATTAATAGTCAACAGTGGCACCATTCAATCCACCAATAATGGTATATACATCATAGTTAGGAAATGTATTTTCTGTGGTTATAAGCTTGGTGCTGCTTAATTCAATAATGTTCATGTGAGAACAGAGAAGGACATGACTCCCTGAAGCTGCTCTTCCGTTTGGCAGACATTGAAGAAAGACCTCCTCCCAAAATGCAGCCAAAGCTTCATAGGGTGGATTTCTAAGGCTACCTTCCAGTATCACATGTTCAAGGAAATACAAAAAAATCTCTCTAATTATTAAAGGAGGGTTGGTTGGGGACTGATCAGTTCAAAGGACTGAGAAGGTCTTGCTGTTTTTTTTGGACAGAAGCAGCAAAAAAAAAAAAAAAAATGGGTCTATGTGTATGAATTCATATTTCCATTTGTAAATAGTTTTATTAGTTTTGTGCAAAATTTGGTGTTTGACCCATGCCTGAGGGAACAACGAGCTGCGGTCACAGCTGAAATCAAAACCTTAATCTAACCCTTCATTCTACAAATCAAGCAGGAAGGGGAACTGGTTGCTATTTTGCAAGGACCTCAACCTTTGAATAGACAAACTCCCAGCATCAGTTTGAACACCTCATCTATTGTATTATATTCTAGTCTATCAACTTACTTTAAAGAAACACAAATGTTTCAAAGCTTCTGAACAATCAAGCCAATTTAAAAAAGTATTTTGTAAAAGTCAGTCTAAAGCATTTTTACTGCTTGTGCCATTTACCCAGCGTAGAAAATATTTTACATTGCATTTATATTTACAAATATAAAAGTGTGTTTGCCCATATTTGCCATTGAAAATGGGTATAGTTGTTTTAAAGATGTCTTAAAAGATGTCTGCCCCTCTTTACGTGTGCACTTGCTGTTTGATGTACAACATCATTTACTGAGCCATTACACAGCCTTACGACTTCAACGAGCTCCCACTATAAAAAAATAAATAGAGCGTCCTTAATTTGGTTCAAGAGCTGTTCATGAGCAGATGAATCAAATTTCTTGCAGTGACCCACAAACAAGGCTAAACTATTTTTTGATTATCAAAGTCATTAGTTATTTGATGACAGATACGTCCCCAATAATTATGATTGTGTCAAACCACGCAGAGAACTATTTAAAATATTAGCATCAAATAAAAAAGGTTGATTGTCAAAGCGAAACTAAGTAATTGATTATAATTAGTAAGTGATTATCAAAGTATTGGATGATTTAAAGACAAATTCTAATTAAAATTTTATTGTTGTTGCTTTTGGTTCTTGTCCAATTTTTATGATCATGGAGGACATGTATTAAAAAAAATAAGCTTAAAATTGCATTACTGACAATTTTTTTTATTCAAATATTTGTGAATCAGGAGCAGAAAAAAGCTAATTTGTAAACACAGAGCTATCAGCAACAGTGACGGGAGGAGGGGGCGGGGCTACTCTACTCCAATTTCTAATTAATTGACAACAGATGACATTTAGCTCCTGTGCTAACTTATGTTGAAGCAGCTGCTGAAACATTTATTAATATGTCCTAATTCAAGTAAATAAATAAATAAATGAACTCCTGCCGCTCTGCAGAAACTATGGCCTAGCAAACAACACAGGGTTTTTTTTGCAATTGTGGCTAAAAACAACGTAATCATAATTAAAAGACCACTGGGAACACTTTCAAAATATGATCAGAGTGGGACTAAACTGCTACTAACCCTTGTTTAGATTTGGCAAGTCTGTCATATTTAGTGATATCAAAAAAATGAATTGCACAGTTACAGAACATGTGATTTCTGACCACTGCACCAACAGACAAAATACTGTGAACAAACAAAGGCAGAAGGCATTGAGTTTGTTTGACCTCCTTGATAGTTTTCAGGATAATTATTTCCGTAGACAACAGTAAAATAACATTTTTCAAAAAGAAGAAAAAAAGATATTTTTATTTGTACCAGGAATCTTTGTTCAGACAGTCCGATCACACCTATAACAGCAAAATCCCACATCTGGTAGGAGACACAAACGTCAGTGCCCGGTCCAGGAGTCTAACTTGTTATTCTTACAAAGAAAAGCAGTGTTCTGCTCATTTGAGGATTGGTTCAACATCCGGGTCACATTCGGCCCCCTTTCAGCTCAGATGAGGATCAACCTTTTCTTTATTTTGCGATCAACAGAGTGGGGGTGGAATCAGACCCTTTAAAGATTTCGACCGTTGAAGTCATAACTACAAGGAAATCCTGACTGAACCCAAAAGGCAAATTCACAATGTTTTTTTTTCTTTGTCTTTTTACACTTTAATGGGTTCTATATTACATCAATGCATTTTTTAAAAAAAGGTGAAAAATATATTTAATTTGCTGCTTACCAGCTTCCCGGCATTATTACCAATCAAGGAAAACAGAAAAAAAAATGTGAAAAATACATAAACACAACAGAGAAAAAAGGAAAAATTTGAAGAAAAGAACCTATTTATGAAGTGCAAGTGCTATTTCATGTGATGATCTGCTCATGCCTAATGCTTATTTTCCCTTCTATAACGTCAAAGCCACAACTGTCAGACGCAGCTATGCCTTCATGTATTAAAACAAGGTTATACAGCTGTGGGACTCTACTGGTTATCCTGTAGTATTTTCCAGTTTGGGGCTGTGCTTGTTTGAGGGTACTTGTGCTTTATCATCCTGCAAAGTAATCCAAGTTAGCACTCTGGTAAACTGTATATTTGCATCAGTGTCCACTCCTGCATAGCTCATGGTTGGGGGACAGGGTCAAGCTAGGCCCCTAAAGATTGTTTTTCTTTTTTTTTAATTGTGAGAAGGTTTTGCAGCCCCAATAATAACAGCAATTTGAACAAATACTGACAGACAGGTGTAGCAGTGGGGCACTAATCCCATTTGCAAGACACTAATGGACAAGCATCTGCTTGGGTTAACTCGCCAGCATTTGCATTCATATTTCATTCGTAGTTGTTTCAGTCTTTTCTGTTACTTCCTGACTTTGAATTTGTAATTCACTGAATATGTTTTCTATTATAATTTTTTTCCCTGCTCCCTTGCTGTACAATGAGCACTCCAGGTTTTAGGTGCCAATCAACCAGCTATTTCAGTTTCTCTTTACTTGGATGCATAAATTGAATAGATTCGAAAACTTTTTTTTCCCCACTCATTTTCTAGTTTTGATTTTCTTAAATTCTCCGTCTCCTGCATTTTGTTCTTCCATCACCCTGAACTCCGACATTTCAGATAGTTTTGTCTGATCCAAACTCCCCTCATGTCTTATTGTAAAATTAAAGTAGGCCACTTGTACATTAAAATAAGCCATGCATATAAAAAAAGGAGAGAACATCTGAATGAATGCATATCTACAATGGGCTTTTAACTCATTCGTCTGTGCAGCAAAACCGAGAAAGCCTAATTCTATAAACGCCGATGGGAATTAGTGATGCGTTTTACCAAGAAACATGACTAATTCATTGAATTTTAGTATTACAATGCAACAAGTGAAGTGTAGGGCTATTGCTTCTTACAGATAATTTTTCACAGCTCTCATGACCTGGGTAATTTCATTAAATTATGAGGCATCTATGGTTTTACAAATGGTTTTGTTTTGCCTTTATTTACATGCGGATGGTTGCGGTAAATCTGAGCAGTTTTTATTTTTTAACGCCTGCAGAATCATTTAAAGCCTTAAGCCTGTGTCACATAGGAACTACGTACATTTTGCACGTATTGCACTGATGAAAATTGGTCATACGCGAACAGACATGGAAAAAGTGAGAAAAGTTGTGGTCTTTACATTAAATTTTCACTGATGTGTCATGAATGCACCGCGGTAGAAGTACGAATAAACCACGCACATAACACGTAAATCAATGTAGCGTGATTATTGCGATGTTTATACGCAATTCATTAGTGGTTTGTGGGTCAGTTACGTAATTTTAACATGATAGGTGCACCGTATACACGATATAAAAGTAATACATCGGTGTTATACATCCATCAGCCATATATGGAACAGTCGTGGAAAGCCACAAATTTTTTAATGCATCATGCAAAAATGATGCACAATTGTGTATAAAATACGTAAAATATGTGTAAATTGTGTAACTCTAAACAGACCAAAAATTTTGAACAACTCAAAACCAAATTCACGTAAAGACCCATCGGCCAAAACAAAAGACCTTTGCGCACATCAACGGATGATGAATGCAAGAAAGACTTATGAATTTCTGATATCATACATCAGTGCCCACAGTTTTTTGGCATGTGAGCTACTTTTGAGACTACAATGTCTCAAAGATCTAAAGATCTACCTTTATATATATATATATATATATATATATATATATATATCTTGAGTAGTAGCATTCTAACAGCATTCTGTGGCTGGTCTCTCTGAGAGAAGAACATAGCAACCTCCCTGAACAGAATCCAGTAACCATCACAGTGGCAGACATCCAAGAAAGAGTCTCAGGTATGAAGAACTGGACAGCACCGGGCCCTGCTCCGAGTGCTCCAAATTACCACAGGCACCACTGTCACCTTCACTTTCCAGGCTTTCTCCAGTTCTCTCTGAGTCCCCATTTCTCCAGTTTCTCATGTTCCTTCTTCCTGATGTTACCATCGCCACTGCCACATCCACCAACGGCTTTCCTCTGTTCTTTATCCACCACTACAATGTCTGGTTGGTTCGCCATTACCATCCTCTATCAGTCTGATCTGGAAGTCCCACAGTGTGATCTTTTGCCCTTCATTCTCTACCACCTTGAAGGTGTTTCCCATTTTGACCTTGGGGTTTCTGTGTCCATATCTCTGCACACATGTTCCTGCATATTATTCCAGCCACTTTTGATTGTGGCGCCCATGTATGCTTTACCCAAGCAGCATCTTACATCCTGCAGTTAAGTGTGCTGGATTGTTTCAGGTGCCTCTTTGCAATACAGCCTCACCTGTCTTGTCTGGTGTGGTAGATCTATTTCATCGATCTGGTGCTTCAAGGCTTGTTCCTGAGCTGCCAGGATGAGCGCCTAGTGCTGTCCTTAGGCCAGCCCTTTCTAGCCATTGGTAGACTTCTTTGATATCAGCCACTTCAGTTATGGTCCGTGGTACATCCCATGGTGGGTTTGTCCTCCCATGAGGATCTGTCCTCCAGCACTGTATCCTCTGCTCTCCATTGCTCCGAGACATTCGCTGAGCACACTGTCAGTTGGGGCCTTGAGCTTCGATGTACTCATGCATCTTGATGTTTCATCCTGATAGTGGCTTACGCCACTAGTCCTCGCCTCCTTCCTCTGCGGCTAGCATACAGTCTCAGGGTGCTGGATTTGGGGTGGAACCCTCTCCATGCATGGTGAGGAGCTGTGTTTTAAACATCCGTGGTCTGTATCTCTTCCTTTGGCCATCTTATTATTCCTGCAGGGTATCTGATAACTGCAGTGCGAGCTGCTTATTGCCCGGTCTTATTCTTGCCATTGAGCTGGCTTCTCAGGACTTGCCTCACTGCTGAGGTATTTAGCTGCTGCAGCTTTCCTTGTTGCCTGCTCGAGAAGTTGCCATTTGCCTGTGGAATTCCAAGGTACTTGTAACTGTCCTCGATGTCTGCTATTGTTCCTTCTGGGAGTGAGACTCCTCCTGTGTGGACTACCTTGCCTCTCTTTGTCACCATCCGCTGCATTTCGAGCCTCAATGACATCCCAATGTCAGTACTGTAGATCCTGGTGGTGTGGACTGAGTCAATACGCCAGCCTTAGCATAAGAGCTTGATGTCATCCATGTAGAGGAGGTGACTGATGTTGGCCCCATTTCTGAGTCTGTATCCAGCCAGTCTTGTTGATTATTTGGCCGAGGGGTTCAGACCTGCAGAACAGCAGTGGGGACAGAGCATCACCTTTGGTATATCCCACATTTGATGGACACTTGTGCAAGTGGCTTCCCATTGGCTTCAAGGGTGGTTTTCCACAGCTCATTGAGTTTCCATGAAGGCTCTTAGAGTCCTGTTGATGTTGTACAGCTCCAAGCATTCAGTGATCCATGTGTGTGGCATTGAGTCATAGGCCTTCTTGTAATCAATCCAGGCTGTGCACAGGTTGGTATGTCGTGACTTGCAGTCTTGAGCGACTGTTCTGTCGACCAGGAGTTGGTGTTTGGCTCCTCTGGAGTCTCTACCAATGCCCTTCTCTGTGTGTTGCTTATGAATTGATCCATGTGCCTATTTATCTTGGTTGCAATGATGCTAGACATGAGTCATGTTGTGGAGAGACAGGTTATTGGCCGGTAGCTGGATGTGACTGCACCTTTGAGGATCCTCTTCTGGATCAGGATCGCTCGCCTTCTGTTAGCTATCATTCGGGTGAGTCCCACTTTAGCAGCTGGTTCATTTGTGCCAGGCGCCGGGAGTGCGTGTGTTTCTTTTAGCCAGTAGGCATGTATCATGTCAGGGCCAGGTGCTGTCCAGTTCTTCATACCTGAGATTCTTTCTGGATGGGTCTGCCACTGTGGGATGGTTACTACAATAGCAGACATCGAGGACAGTTACAAGTACCTCGGAATTCCACAGGCAAATGGCAACCTGGAGCAGGCAACAAGGAAAGCTGCAACAGCTAAATACCTCCAACGGGTAAGGCAAGTCCTGAGAAGCCAGCTCAATGGCAAAACTAAGACCCGGGCAATAAACAGCTACGCACTGCCAGTTATCAGATACCCTGCAGGAATAATAAGATGGCCAAAGGAAGAGGTACAGACCACGGATGTTAAGACACGAAAGCTCCTCACCATGCATGGAGGGTTCCATCCCAAATCCAGCACCCTAAGACTGTATGCTAGCCGCAAGGAAGGTGGCCGAGGACTAGTGAGCGTAGAAGCCACTATCCAGGATGAAACATCCAAGATGCATGAGTACATCAAGCTCAAGGCCCCAACTGACAGTGTGCTCAGTGAATGTCTCAGGCAATTGAGAGCAGAGGATACAGTGCTGGAGGACAGATCCCCATGGGAGGACAAACCCCTGCATGGGATGTACCACCGGACCATAACTGAAGTGGCTGATATCAAGAAGTCCTACCAATGGCTAGAGAGGGCTGGCCTACAGGACAGCACTGAGGCACTCATCCTGGCTGCTCAGGAACAAGCCCTGAGCACCAGAGCAATAGAGGCTCAGATCTACCACACCAGACAAGACCCAAGGTGTAGGCTGTGCAAAGAGGCACCTGAAACAATCCAGCACATAACTGCAGGGTGTAAGATGCTGGCAGGTTAAGCATACATGGAGCGCCACAATCAAGTGGCTGGAATAATATACAGGAACATGTGTGCAGAATATGGACTGGAAACCCCAAGGTCAAAATGGCAAACACCCCCGAAGGTGGTAGAGAATGAAAAGGCAAAAATCCTGTGGGACTTCCAGATCCAGACTGATAGGATGGTAATGGCGAACCAACCAGACATTGTAGTGGTGGATAAAGAACAGAGGAAAGCCGTTGTGGTGGATGTGGCAGTGCCAAGCGATGGGAACATCAGGAAGAAGGAACATGAGAAACTGGAGAAATACCAGGGACTCAGAGAAGAACTGGAGAAAGCCTGGAAAGTGAAGGTGACAGTGGTGCCTGTGGTAATTGGAGCACTCGGGGCAGTAACCCCCAAGCTGGAGGAGTGGCTACAACAGATACCTGGAAAGATCTCAGATATCTCAATCCAGAAAAGCGCAGTGCTAGGAACAGCTAAGATACTGCGCAGAACCCTCAAGCTCCCAGGCCTCTGGTAGAGGACCCGAGCTTGAGTGAGAAACCACCCACGAAAGGGTGAAAGGGAAATTATATATATATATATAGTATTTTGAGACTACTGTTTAATAAACATAGTATTATGAACTGTTAGTACACAACATTGCTTATGTACTGATAAATCAAAAACTACACAGTAAGAGTACACAAATATTTGTGAGATGATATTTCAGTATTAACAGATGAGGTGTTTTGTTACAAAATCCCAAAACAGTGATGTATTTCATGCTCTGCTGTAAACCGTGCAATGGGGGCAACACGGCGTTTCTAAAGTGCTTGCTACAGAAAAACACTGTTGCAGACGCACGCGGAGGGATACGGGCCTCAATAAACACTCCAGTAGGCCAGGGTGGTCTTCTGCCGGGGACTTGACGTGCTGTGGGGCAGGTAGTGACTTTCTGATGACAGACAGAATTCACGCTCAGTGTATTTAAACACGCATGTGCAGTGACTAATGTATCAGAGGATGTTCGATTGGCCGTTCTGCATATTAATCAAGTCATGAACTTCTCTGTGAGGACTTTGATTCGCTGACGGATTTTTCAGAATTATATTTTTATTTTTTTGGTATTTATCTTTGTTGGCCTGCGATCTACCCTCATGTACTTGAAGATTTATCGCCCGATCGCGATCGACGTAATGAGTTCCCCTGTCATACTTGTTTCACAAAAGACTATTGCGCACGGTCAGTATGGGTCCAGGACTTGCACATCACTAATGGCTAAATTGTGGCATAAGGGCACCGTACGACAGCATAACCTGTACATCATAAATATGTGCAACTTACACTGAACTTACAAAAGCTTAACAACACTTTTACTGCATTCATGACAATTGTAGGTTCCATTTTTTTTTTACTCTTCTTGATATGCTGTACAAGCCTCAAGTGAAGTGCTAATTGTGGAACTGCAAATTGGGTGAATTCCTGCCCTTGTCTTAGGATACGGCCGCTACTCTCTACAACCCCCCACGGGCCCGGACACCAAAATCCGCAACTAATACGAGTGTATGTGACTAGGCTTTAGATTGAAGAATTATTTTGATAAAACAAACACTTAACCCTTTGACACTGGAGATGTTGCAGCTGCGGCGAGACATAAATAGAAAAAACTCTTTGACAACCTATTCAACTGTTTATGTGATCTACATGAGTCAGCTGATCCTGAAGCGGAGAAAAGCAGATTTTCCAGTTGGGTTTGCAACAATGTGCAACACTATACCATCATAAAGTGTTGCATAACGGCACAAAGAAATTTTTCATCACAACAGAATAAAACAGTTCACTATGTGTTGCATGTTATTACAAAGCTGCTTCTCTCCACTTCAGAATCTGCTTGAAATACAATACTTGCATAAATGGTTGAAGAGTTACGGTAGTAGATACGATGCAACCACAGTATCTAAGGCTTTAGTGTTAACCCTTGTGCTATCTTAGATGACCCCACCCTTACTTTGAGGTGTTATTCCTATGACAAAGGTGGATAAAGGTGGAAAGATTTCATGTAATCACTGGACACCAGTGAACATCACACATCAGTGAAGAAAAAAGGTTCAGCGCACTGTCTAGTGGGTCTAGATGACCCAACTCCCAAAGTTATAGTTTCATTTACTAGAATCCCGTATTTCTTTTCTTAAAAGAAATACGGGATTCTACTAAATGAAACTTACCCTCCACTTACCCTCTTTTCTTAAAAGAAATACATAACAAAACTTAGCTTAGTCTTTTACTTAACAGCTCTATGTCACCACTTTTTGTTCACTTCGCCTACAAGGCGGCCGTGGTTCAGCAGTAGGGCAGCCAACCCATGATCGTAAGATTGCAGGTTCAATTCCCGCATGTCAAAGTGTCCTTGGGCAAGACACTGAACCCTACCTTGCCTCTGGTGTGTGACTGGGTGAATGGGTCTGTGACTGGAAAGCACTTTGTCTTTGTAGGTGTATTCTACCTACAAGGACAAAGTAGTAGTTACCTACTTTGTCCTTGTAGGTAGAATACACTATATAAGTATACACCATTTACCAAGTATACACCATTTAAAAATATGTAGATGTAATATTTGCTTCATTTTGAGGGATCACAGCTTCCCTCTCTGAACGCTTCTTTTAGCAGCATGATCCTGATTCAAGGCAGAGGCAAAGAAAATCCTTACAAAACTCAATACAGCAGGCACAAAGCAAATCTTGCTGATGTAGATGTTTGCTTTTGTGTTAGTGTCCACAAGCCTTTTGTCTAATTAAATGATGCACCCAAAAGCTGACTAGGCATTAAAACAAAACATGTGGTCCAGTCATAGCTTGTCAAAGCCCCAGAATGTATTCAAATGATTTATACCAAAACTGTGTTCATTCATAATTCATAATCTATGCATTGACTATATTTAGCCAATCCTTCCCTCGAACTCAAATTTAAGTGATGGAAAGTGGTCACATTTTTCCTGTTACTGATTGGAGTTGTGTCTTTTTTGTGTGGTTCCCAGGGCTTTTACAACATTAATGCACCAATCAACGCATGTTTAATGCTTTTTCTGCGTTCACATAACCTGGTATGATTAACATATGCCAGTGTTGCTGTAAATGAAACACTTCAGGGAAAATGTTTCATTAAGAGGCATTTTCTTGTTTATGTACGGCAGCAAACGTCTATAGGAGAAATAATTGATGCATGTGGGCAGCAGAAAGGAGTTTGCATTGATTATATGTGTGATAATAATCACGATGTGCTTGGAAAACTTTTACCATTTAACTTTCACAATAATTAGTGGATCAGTCACTGCAAAAGGAATAAAAAACACACAACAATAGATGGCTAATTATGTGTTGTGGCATTCTATAAGAGCAAGTTGCTATTCTGGCAACCAAGAACTGTGAGCAAAGTTGCAACACCTGCCGAGACCCTTAAAGCTAATTTGGGTGAAATCCTTTGAGTGAGACATTAACTCAGCACAAAAAATATGAAAAACTCAGTTAACATTTAGCCAAGGGATGCAATACAACAATATAAACAAGAGCCCCTCTGGGCCCAGTGAAAATAAGCTCTCATTAGACAGATGGAAATTGTGAAAATAAGATTAATAAGAATAAGAAGACCTCCCATGGTGCAAGGCTGTGGAGGGTAAAAAAGTTCTAGATGTTTCTGTATTTAACAAAGATAACGAAAAAAAAAATTCTTCTAAAAACATGCTTGTATTTTAGCACAACGATCATGGCTTTCAGTGCAAAACATTCCTTTGTGGTTTTAGATTAGTTAACCATTGGTTGTAACTGTGTTTTAAATTGTGTTTATCTTAATAAAGGCAAAAACATGTTCTCTTTTATTACATTTTTGATACATGAGTGAGATGTGTCCCCTATAAAAATTGGATTACGACTGGCTCCAACCATTCAGTTGCAATTTTTTTGTGAGCTGGACGCTGCCATGTAAGAGTCAGACATTGTCAATAGGCTAAGCAGTGATTGGTATAAGACAATGTAAGTCAATATTTCTATGGCAACCACTCTCACCTATCAGGAGTAATAATAATAATGGATTGGATTTTTCTGCACTTTTCCAGACACTCAAAGCGCTTACATTGTGTCCATTATTCATTCACTCCTCATTCATACTTGGTGATGGTAAGCTATTGTTGTAGCCACAGCTGCCCTGGGGCAGACTGACAGAGGTGTGGCTGCGAGTTCGCAGCTATGGACCATCACCAGGACATTCAAACACATTCACACACCAGTGGAGCCACACTGGAGGCAAGGAGGGTGAAGTGTCTTGCCCAAGGGAGCGGGGATCTGTCAATCAAATATTTGGATTATTTAACTTGGTGCCCGGCAGACACCACCTACTTTTATTGAGGCATCTGATTTAACAGTTTTACCTTGAAAAAATAAGACTAGCCAAAATGTTTTTACAAAAATAGCTGACAGAAAAAATGTTACTGACAAATACAATAACTTGAACATATTGGAACATCTAGTTCTCCAATATAGTTAATGGTTGTAAACATTAAATTTGTCAACCCAGCAAGAACAAATCAGAACCAGAAAGTGTTTATTTTTTTGTCAATCTTTAGTTTGGTTACCATCATGGCTTTATGTTTTTAACTCTTCTTTTGCACTCCATGTTTCATCACTGGCATTCATTGACTGCTTTTTCAGTGATAAACATAGTTGAAAATTCTTGGCCATAACTAAACTTTAATGGTATTAAAAAAAAGTGTGTAACTTGCCTTTTGAGGTTAGTTTGTTTGGGACTGGGCCTTCTGTCTGTTTCTTTGTAGGTAAAGAATGGATGTTTAAACCAGTTGCTCAGAGAAATGGGTCGCTATAAAGACTATTATTGTGCAGTGAACATTTTTGTCATTAGTCATTTGTGCACACGAGAGGTGAGGCAGTGTCATCGATATGTTTCACATTGCGCAGTATTCCATCCACATTATATGTCACTAATAGCCCAGCATGAACCTTTGATTTTGTTGCCAGAGGAAAAGGACCTGTCCCCCACATCTGGGAATGCTAGACAGAGAGCATAAAATTAATATTTCATTGAGCTCCAACAGCCATCAGACAAATGTATCTGGACATCCCGTCAATAATGGGTTGAAAGATTGATGGAATAGGATTTCCCTCGTTGGAGCATGAAACAGATGGTGGGAATGTTGATACTATTTTTGGATCTTACTTTAATAGCCAAATGATGCATCACTCTAGTAAATGTAAAGTTAGAAATCCGTAATGTCGCAAACATCTGCTGTTACACAATGCAGGGACTACAAAAAAGTCAGAACTAAAAAGGATTAAAAATAAGATATTAGTGATAGATAACAAATCACTACATTGAAACCTCTGAATTTTATAACTTAAAATGTTAAAAAAAAAGAGATCATTGACAGGGTCTTTCAGAGTCTGTCAACCTATTTTTTTCCCTTTGTGGTGGATTTTTTGGTGTGTTTGGGATCATGTCTGACACATTTTTCTCCCTGCCTTAGCTGTCAAACAGGTGGATTCCTATTTGACTCAATGATCCTTTTGTGTACTAAGAGGGTCATGCTAACTCTGTGGCTGCAAGATTCTCTTAACATGGTTTCCTTCTGCCTGGATATCAAAACAAGTCCCACAGCCAGGAGTTTAGATGCACAGAGTAACCATAGCAACATCATTACAAGTCCAGTTCAGAGTATAGTAATCAATTGTATTCATATCCCCCTGAATATGCTTGTCATCGGAGGTAGTACTTAGCTATAACAATGCTTCTGGACAGGTGCACCCTCAAAGAACAAAGAACAGTCTACTGGTTCACTTTTAAACCAGTTGCTGTGAAATGAGGTGCAAATACTTTTGTCTTTTTGTAATCTCTCAGTTTTGTGGAGATTTACCTTTTACTGTTGTGATCTATAGACTTTTTTTTTAAATTTCATCACTTTAATGCTATTTGGGGTTTCAATTTGTGCAGAAACAGTACAATCTAGGTCATGGGGGTTTGAGTCTCCAGAAGGAGCCTTTTTGATTCACACTTTTGTTTTGTTCTGTTACATTCCTGTTACATGGAGTTTCGTCCATATGGACATGATAGCATCACACAGTTGCTGCAGATTTGTCGGCTGCACATCCATGATGTCAATCTCCCATCCAACCACATTCCAAAGATTATCTATTAGGTTGAGATTTGGTAAATGTGGAGGCTATTCAAGTCCAATGTACTCATTGTAATGTTCAAGAAATCAGTCTGAGATGATTCCAGCTTAGTGACATCATAGAAGAAGGTACACTGTGGTCATAAAGGTATGGACATGGTCAGCAACGATACTCAGGTAGGCTGTGGTGTTGTAACCACTGGTACGAAGGGGTCCAAACTTTTCCAACAAAGTATCCATTACACCACCAACAGCAGTCTGAACCATTGATACAGGCAGGATGGATCCATGCTTTCATGTTGTTGACGCCATATTCTGACCATACCATCTGAATGTGGCAGCAGAAATGGAGACTCATCAGACCAGACAACATTTTTCCAATCTTCCATTGTCCAGTTTTGGTGAGTCTGTGTTAATTGTAGCCTCCGTTTCCTGTTTTTAGCTGACAGAAGTGGTACAGGAGTGTGGTCTTCTGCTGCTGTAGCCCATCGGCCTCAAGGTTGGACGTGTTGTGCGTTCAGAGATGCTCTTCTGCAGACCTTGTTTGTAAGCGGTGTTTTTTTAAGTTACTGTTGTCTTTCTTTCAGATGGAACGCGTCTTGTCATTCTCCTCTGACCTCTGACATCAACAAGGCATTTCCATCCACAGAACTGCCGCTCATTCTATATATTCTCTTTTTCTGACCATTCTCTGTAAATCATAGTGATGGTTGTGGGTGAAAATCCCTTTAGATCAGCAGTTTTTGAACTACTCAGCCTGTCAGGTACTAACAACCATGCCGCGTTCAAAGTCACTTCAATCACCTTTCGTCCCCATTCTGATGCTCGGATTGAACTGCAGCAGATTGTCTTGACCATGTCTACGCTCCCTCCTGGAAATGGCTTCACCTGCTGATGATCAGTTCAGGATGATGTTTTGTCTGTATTGCTAAGGCAACAATAAGATTTTCCACAATGTTTTTCTAAAATATTTAATACACTTTTTATATCCCTCCAAAAATATTGTCAACTGCAGCTTTGCTTCCCTTGACTGTTTCATTTATCTGTTAATATTATATTAAACAAAAAGTAACATGAAGCTGATTAAAGTGGCAGGAACAGTACTCACGATGACACTAATATGACTAAATGTAAGCCAAAGCTGTACCTACATCCACAACAGACAGCATAAGTGCTTCATAAAAGCTTATGAATCTGCAGTGGTCTGTTATTTCAGTGCTTTATGCCAACTGGTATGACACGTGATAAAGTATTTAATAAGAATATCTTTGTTTTTTTAAGGAACCCAACTTTTCTGTCACTTTAATAGCTCCTCTGGAAGAACTTTGCAAACAAACTTTGATATGGACCCAGGAATTCCTTCATGCTGCTGATGTCTGATCCCGAAGCTGAAATGTTTCAATTGACCATGCTTTAAATTATTAATAAACATAAATAATGAAGGTCCTTTTCTGCCTGTTGTGACATTTGTCTTGTAGCTCCATGTGTAAATGGCCTGGAGAAATGCCTGAAGGGCCAATGTTTTTTCCAAATTCTCATTTTAGTACAATGGAAAAAAATGTCATCAAGTCTCTGACACATCTCCTGAGGAATCCTAACCCATTCTTCTTTGGCACATCTTCTAGGCCCTTCCAGATTCGGACTGTGAACTTCAGTTCACCCCCACAAATGACAGAAAAATACAGAATACAAGATGTTTTCCCTTGTTATAAGTAAAAAATCGTCCAATGGCACTAGTTAAGTATATCTTGGTGAGATTTTTTACATTGCTCATATTTATGTACTCTGGCAATTTTATTACTTGATAATAAACTGATTCCCTTTCCCACCCTAATATTTCCCATTTAAAGAGATACAAAAGTCCAATAATCTCCATTTCTAGACAGTGATAATCTAAATTTAAGACTAGAATAACACATTTGAAGGTAAATTTGTCGTAAACATTATACGCAAATGTGTTTACTTTCAAACATCTGTCCCGCTTCTTTCAATCGGTTTCTTATTTGTTGGAGCCATTTGGCTGGAATTTTATTGTATATTGTATTCCATGCACGCTCCTACCCAGATGGAATTCCATGACATTAAGTCTTACATATATAGAGCTTTGAAAGAAAAACCCTGGAGCGACCCTGGGACACGATTTGCACTGCTCCAACATTTTGCGTCAAGCCTCCTCCAACTTTAGGTAGACGGCGAAGCCCCTCCCTGCTTTTGCAATGTGAACATTATGGGCTAAATGGGTGTTAAAGAAAGCTCTAAATGCATCACATCTTTGATGTGTCCATTGCTTTAGATCGCATTCATCTCATGCTCAGACCTTTCAATGGGAAATTAGTGGGATTTTTTTGTGGTTGTATTTTTCCAATGATTGAATTCATAAAATAAACTCCTTAAAGGAAGAACAACACTTTTCCATGAACCACGCATCATATACAAGACATTCCTGCTCCAAAGATGCACTTGAGGACAGATTTATTAGCCCCCCAATAAATATTTCATTTTTTTACAACTATCTCCTAAGTTCTGTTAAACAGAGCTTTTTCTAACATACTAGCTTTAGTTTGGACGCTTACATTATTTAATTGTGTATGTAGAGACATTTTACAAAAATAAAAAACTAGCAGGATCAAAAGTATTAACCCCCTTAAGAACTGACTTTTTTATTGACCTATAGGACAAACAACTCTTGTGCAAGGATTTGTTTTGACTTTGTTATGCTCAAAGCTTGTCAAATCAAGTTACTGTAAAACTGAGGGTCAACTTTCAATTTACACACAGTATAGAAACCTCATTAGCTGTCACTTGTGAACGCATCATGCCAAAAAAAAAACTGTTTAGACTTCAGAAAAATAGTTTTTGATGCTCTCAAAGCTGGATAAGGATATGCAATGTTATCACAGAAATTCCAAGAGTCAAGAACTGGAGTGAAAAGAATCAAGAAATTCAACAAGAGCCACACAGTACAGAACAGGCCTGACAGAGGGAGAAAACTCTGGAAAGACAACTAGTGAGAGATGAAAGAGACAATTAGTGTGAGAACTGTCAAGACCCCAGTGAATGATTTAGCCAGGTTGGAGTCTCAAAGAAGACAACCACTAGAGCTCTGCACAGGAATGGCCTTTGAGGTTACAGACCAAGAAAAACTCCCCTTCTGCAGAAAAGACACCTTCAAGCCAGACTGAAGTCCGCTAAGGACAACCTGGAGAAAACCAGATGCAGACTGGAAGCATGTCCTTTGGTCGGCATAGAGCAAATTAGAGCTCTTTGGTTTGGTTTGATGTCTGGAGAAAGAAGACATAGGTATACAACCCAAAGAGCACCGTCCCCTCTGTGAAATATGGTGATGGAAGTATGATGCTGTGGGGATGCTTCAGTAGGAATCTCATCGAGATGAAGGGAATCTGGAAGAGAAGAGGATCTGTCAAGATTTTGAAAGAACACCTCAAGCATTAAGTAGCAAAACTGGATGAGGTTAGTCACTTTGTCTACTGTAACTGCATCGACCCAGAGCATAGGGAGCTACCTTCAGAAAACCAAAGTGAACCTTGTTGACTGGCCTGCACAATGTTTAGGAACAATGTTTTTCATTCTAAATGGAACTTTTTTTCTTTATTTTCAAACTTTGAGTTACCTTGACAATCTAAAGGACCGGTAAGTGTTTAATGGAAACATTTGATGGTGTAACTGTCACCAGTATGGACATAATAATAATAATAAATTTTATTTGTATAGCGCTTTAAATGGCACACAAAGAGGCTTTACATGTGACAAAGATTTGTGTAAATTACCAAGTCACCCAGTAACAAGTCACCCAGCAGTCCAGTAGAATGCGTTGTTTCAGTTTTTATTGCTGATTCCCTGCACTCTGACATAAATAAAGCAGTTGAGCACGAAGGCAAACGCTGCACATTTCTGGACTGAGAAAACCACATGCCAGGTATGGAGTCTCCACATCATATTAAACTTGACAATGACAAATCCAAACCCCTGAAAGAGCCTTCAGTGAATTTGACATAGTCCCATCTTGGTAGATGTTAGTAGCTCCTCTTGAACTTTATTTTGTTTTATTTGGTGGAGACAGCCTGGAGCAGCTCCTGCATGAGCTTGAAGTAATGTGGTTTACCCTGACAGTGACGATAACGGGTCTGGGCTGAGGATGAGAACAAAAAAAAAAAAAAAACTCTAAGCTCTCCAAAGAGCTTACTCCAGAAAGTCAGGAGAGCAATTCCATGTCAATATGAGATTGGTCTTTGATTTATTGAAATACACCCAACTCTAAAAGATGCATTTTATAAGTGAAAAAAAAAAAACGTTGCTCTCTTTAGTCAGTTAATCCTATTAAAATAACATAAATGGATTAATTTTGAATTGATTTGTATCATCAGCTTAATGGCGTTTGCCAACAGCTGAAGCCTTTTGCAGTTAAACAACTTTCCTAAATTAGAACCAGTGAGTAATTGAAAAAGGAGACTGCATAACCCTGTAAAACACACTATGTCACAAAATTGACAGAAAATTCAAATTTTCTTGGAATTGAGATGTTTTTTCCCCTCTTTGATGAAATCCTCCAAAAATATTTTGCAATATATTTTTTGTATGAGAAATAAATAGCATCAATTATATTATGTTGGGTGATTTTGTATGTTTTTGCTCACAACGTTAGTTCAAGATAAAATTAATTAACCTGAGTGTTCAGGGAAAAAACACCTTTTTTACCCACTGACTCAAGTTATATCCACACATTTTTGACATGATTTAACTGTATCAAAAATATTTTATAAGCGATAAATCTTGCATGTTTTCAATACAGCGAGAAGTCATTTAAAAAAAAAGAATGACAATAGATGAATTATTCTCACCATAAAGATTTGAATATTGGCAACAAGTTTCCCGCCAAAAGTAAATTAGATTTCATAGAAGCAGCCATTTTAAAATGAGCAGGAAAAGCCCTTCTACTGCCCCTAGAGGAATGATGTGAACCACAGGGCAGTAAACATGAACAAAAGTATGTATGGGTTTTTAATAGGGGTGTGTATTGGCAAGAGTCTGGCGATACAATATGTATCCCGATACGCGCCCTGCGATACGATACGTATCCCGATATTTTACCGAAACGTGTTTTCTTTCTGTTTTTTTTAAATATGACTTTGAAAAAAACTCAACCTGAATTTTAATGTCTTCCACTGTAATAAAATGGTCAAATTCGGTTTAATGATCACAATGTTAAGCACTGCAATTGTATCTCATATATATGAGTTACGTTTACCAAAGCAAATTCATAGTGCTTTTATTTTGGTAAGTTAAAATATAGAAAGGGAACAGTCAACATTGTCTGATTAATTTTTTTTTTTTTCAGTGTAAGAAAAAACAAAGAATGAATGAGCCTTAACCAATAAATTTCCATTGGGGAAATAATGCTGTTTATTTTCAGCATTAATGTAGCTTCTCTAGTGCTTTTAAACAGTTCAGGAGCCTGAATGGTGCTTTAAAAATAAAGGCTGGGGGACACACACTGATTCTTTCCAGAAACAATAAAGTGTGATGATGAGGCAGCATGACAGAACAAAGGAAAGTTGCTTTAATGTGACAAAAAAGGGGCTTTGTATGTTTACATATCTGCTCTGTTGCACCTTTGCAGCCACGCTTCTCACACACGGAAGTAAACTGGTAATGCTGATCACCACAATGTCAGCCTTTTTCGTACACATCCCTCTGATCCATTGGGTCCCTAAACTAGAATCCATTGGTTTGAGGTTCTGCAGAACTTTAGCCCGCTTTGCTAGCATGTTAGCAGATGCTAAGCGCATTAGCCTATTAGCTGCTGCCGTGCTCCATTGTCTATCTTATTTATCTGAGCCGCAAAAAAGCACAGAAATCCACGTTTTTATATCTTACTGGCAGCAACATGGCTCAGAGTTTCTGTTTGGTATCCATTCCAAGTAAAAACTTAGTAGTTCATGTCTCATAACAACAGAACAAGCTGCCTCTGGCTGCAGTCTTCCTGTTGTTTTGTGTAGAGTAGAGCTGCTCAAAGAGGCTCTTGTTCTCTGCTGCCAACTAGCGGTCGGAAGGTGAAGTGGACAACAAGAGTCAGACGCTTAAGGACGCTCAGAAATAATTAAATAAATATGGATCTGGCAGCATTTTGAATCGATACAAGTATTGCCAAATGACGTATTGCGATATATTGCCGAATCGATTTTTTCTTACACCCCTAGTGTTTAATAAAGGTTTTGACCATGCTAATGAGATAGGGGTCTCAGAAATGCCTTTATTAAATATGATAGGAATGGTTATAATGGATTACTCACATTTTAAAAACGAACTCTGGCAAAAGGGCCTAAGTAAAATGTTGACATCCAGATGAGTCCGTCAAAACAGACTATTCTGATAAGTAGAAACCTTTCCAGATTTATTTTCTAAACATTCTGAGATTCTAAAGAGGGATCTGACTGATTGTGGAGATCTTTCTTAGACATGTTTTATTTCCTCGGTGCATTTGCATCAGTAACAGCAGTCGGATGAGGCTCACGTCTGAAGTCAGATGCAAATTAAAATGTTACTCCTCAAGTTTGCATGTAAATCCAACTAATTGCATCATAAGAAGTTGGCACAACATGCTCAGAACAACTGATTACCATAGTGATGAGGATCTTCAAACTGGCTTTTCTGCAAATGAACGTAGAGCTGGAAGTTATAAGCTACTCTCAGTTTTATTTTTCTAAAAAAAAAGCTCATTATCTTTCATAAAGGTGTTTATGGCTTCAAAGAGCACAGAAAAAAGAGACACATTAGAAATGGAAGAATTCAGACATTCTTGTGAGGCAATTAACTCTATACCATAGAGGTCCATTTCTTAATTACTCCTTTAGGGGAACCATTTCTCCCCCATCCCCACCTATAAAACATCATCCATATGGCACCTTTGGCAAAGGGCATTATTCTGCTCTTGAACAGACAGGCACAGGGTGAACCTATAGCTCTCTGAAATCTGCTGACACCTCACTTCTTGTAACAGCCGGAGGGACAGGGGTAATGGGAAGAGCTGAGCAGAGGGATCACTGGATGCAAAACAAAGCTCTCTTTAATGCAACAAATGTTTTTTTTTTTTTCCCCTTTAATGTGAATCACCCGGTGTGTTCTGCAGACAGAGGTTGGGTAAATTCCAAGACACTGCTTTGGTCAAAGTATAGAAAAGGTAGTAAGGTGGTGTGGTCTTCCGCAGTCCCATTTTGTGTCGTGGGGTTGCTGCCAGACTTTTCCTTCCCTCTTTCCCTGATACTGCTCCTCAGCACTGCAGCACTGTAGCAACAGGATGGATCTCTCCCTTAATGCCTGTTTGTGTGAGGGAGACGGACAAAGAAGGAGGGGGGGGGGGTGTTACAGAAATGAAAATGAAGTCACAGCATGTCAGGACAGCGGCAACATGCAGCACCAACATTGGAATAATAAGTATGTTGCAAAGAGAGCAGAAGCGGCGCAGAAAGGCAGTGGTTTGGACATCGTTCATGCATTTGTTTTAGGAGAGTGCTGACACAGAGTGGCACGCTGCCAGGGTTGAGCTCTTGTCTGCAGTTATAGAGCATATATATCTGCAGGTGAGACTACCCTCAGATATCTTCTGAAGAGATGCAAGAACATTTATCCAACGTCTTAATACTTCATTTGGGAGGTGACATTTTTAAATGCTTTTTGCTCTGTTGTGCAGAAATAAAGATTTAATTCATAGCTCTGTTTTTTCTTCAAAGTTTTCCATTTTCTGTATAGACACAATATTGTCAGAGAAACTGTTAATACTGGTTTTCCCGTTAATGCTATTGCAATTTGAAAATGAGCCTGTTGGCTTTCCATTGTCCGCAGTCCTGAATAATAAATGACACCCACCGCAGAAGAGGTTCCCCTGTTCTATTGAATAAAGTGGGATTGATCCGCACATTGCTACTGGAACAATAGAAAACACCTCAAACGGCAACGCTGTCAAAAGGTTCCATCAAATCTGAACCTGGGAGGTGTCAAAGAAGCGTGTGTGCAGGTTGAGGAAGTTGCTGGGTAAGCACTGAGGAGCACTTAAAAAGACATAGGCCATTAAGCTTTGTGCTGGATGCACCGAATGGGAATCTGTGGTGAGACATCACACCGCCAAAGAGGGATGGCTTAATTAAACTTTCATCCGACAAATATTCATGCACATTTAATGATCTTGATTAACTTCAGTTTTGCATGAATTATAAATATTAATGGACAGGAAGGAATGGCAGGGAGGGGGGGAGTCGGTGTACACATTGGAGGGAAAGGGAAGATTGGTGTTAAAAGGCGGAACTGCATCCACCAGTAAATAGCTTTGGATCCTCCGAACAGCCCCTGGCCAGAAGTCTGTGTGGCCCCATTACAGATGTCTTGTGATGCTTAATGGCTGGAAGAGTTCATCCATGTCTGACCAGGCCTCGGGTAGCTGGTAGCGGGCTGTTTTGGGGGTCCTGTCAGTCATTTTTCCCCATAGGTCCTCACTGTTCACCCTAAAGCGTTGCTCCCATTCAGTCTTTCTAAACGGAATAATTTGGTCAAGTCTCTGCATGAATCACACACCGATTGCTGGTGTGTGCATTTTGTGGCTGCTTCACCATTTGTGTCACATTTTTTGTCCAAATTGTTACAAATTAGATGATCAACGTTCTGCCCTAAAGACCAAGTTTCTAATTAACTGCTGCAGCTCTGCAGAAACTAAGACATAGTTTCTGCAGGTTTCTTTCTTTTTTTTTTGGCATAAAACTGCAAAATCATATTTAAAAAGCTCTTTTAAGATTGCTCAAAAGATGATCTGAGTGGGACCTGAAGAGATCCTTGACTCGGGACAAAAAGGAAGACATACATTTCATGTTTTAATATTCTGGTATTGAATGCAATCAACACCAGAGATAAATTTAAAAAATAAAAATAACACATTAAATCAAAATTAAATAAAGAAGCAACAAGAAACAAAACACAAGATTTTAGATCACATTTATAATGAAACATTAAATCATTAAGGACAGAATATAAGGACAAAGCGAACATGTTTATAGATTTCACCGCATATTAAACATTAAAAGGTTGACTGGAAATAATGGATGTTAAGACATTTATTGACATATAATGGTATTCATTGATTGTTAATAACTTTTTCATGAGACCTGCAGAAAGCAATTTAGTGCTAATGTGCATTGGCTGTTCACAAACTTTTGCAACAGCAGCAAACATGTTTTTGCCTAAAAACGTCCCTGGTCTTTTATCATTTCCATCAAAAATGTCCAAATACAAATAGTTTAGGGGCTACAGACATTTATATTTACGATTTTTCACTTGAAAAAGGAAGCTTTAATGAGAAGAAACTTTTCTAATAAACATGTAGTACCTTCTGTGAAAAGCTTGGGGAGCCGGTTTAGCTCGTGCTGGTTTGCGGCGCCTTCCATCCGTGAAACCAGGGTTCGAATCCGGGCTGCTCCTTGTTCCCTTCTCTACTTCTGTGCCGGTCCCAAGCCCCGTTGCTTTGAGAAGGTTGCGTCAGGAAGGGCATCCGGCGTAAAACATTGCCAAGTTTACCATGCGACTTGTTTGCTGTGGCGACCCGTGACGGGAAAAGCTGAAAGAGGTAGACCTTCTGTGAAAAGCTTACCATGCTTGCATTCTGAGAGAGAAATATGAAAAGATTGCATATTCTTCTAACAATTGAAACCGGTTTACCAAATGAAATAACTGATTCCTGTCTTAAACTCAGAAGTAAACCTGAACGAATGCAAAATTGGCTTTCAATTTGGTGGATCAATACTGCCCTCTGGTGCTCTCTTAAAGGCACTACACCTAATAACAAGGATTTGCCGTAATGCCCAACAATTTAATTTAAGAGATTGAGTGGTCAAATGATAACATTAAAAAAAATGAAAATAAACATATCAAAATAAGTGTGGAATAAAAGAAAATATTTTTTCAATGTCATTTAACACTGATTGTGAAAACATTGGATTTACAGGAGAAAGAACATTTAGGTTTTTCTGTGCCAAAAAAAGAAGATCTTTTTAAATCATACTAAAAAATACAATTTCTGCTAAACTTTAGTACTATTTTATGGATTTTTTTTTGAGAATTCAACATGATAAATGAATTATATTTTAGATAAATTTCCTTTTCTGACAATATGCTCATTATGTAGACTTAATGGCAGCTAAAATATTGGTGTGAAACTGCAGATTTAATGGCTACATTGAACTTTTTATCTAAACCTAAATGAAATATGAATTGCTAATTTTGCATAGGCTAGTTTCAAAACTAATAAATATTACATTCACCGTTTCCAACCTGTGTATCAATGTAAGTATCTACACAAAATACAATTATTGGATTATTTATTTTACATGTTGGAATTTTTGCGATTTTCTTTCCTCTACATAAGGGATGAAACTGAAATCTTCTATGGGTTTCATATTTTTGTATATCTTGCTTCTGTATTTAAATTGCAGCAGGACTCACTATAATACATATTTTTGCTGATTCTTTTTTCTTTTATTTTAACGTTTTACCTATAGAAATCCACAGACAGACAGACAGACAGACAGACAGACAGACAGACAGACAGACAGACAGACAGACAGAAACCTACTACGGATTAACAGGACTAGAACGTGCGACATCGTCACGACAGAAACCACTGACTGACGGCAGTCAGGGAAGGCCTTCCGCTTGAACAAAAACGTGTTTGTTTTTCTTTTGATATGAGCGTTTCCCCTCTGGCGCAGCCACGATGGGAATAGAAGAAGAAGCCGACCGGACGCTCTTTATAAGAAATTTGGATTCTAAAGTAACAGAAGAGCTCTTATTTGAGCTGTTTTTACAGGTGCGTGAGGCTTTTCAGAGTTTTAAAACCCCGTTCCTGTTTTCATAACATGCTAACGCTAATGCTAACACGTACAAACCGATCTAATCACCGTGTAATCAATTTTCTATCATGTATTAGTTTTAGTGCTGCAGTGAATATGTATGTATTTTTTGTGTAACACTGATTTGGTTGCCTCCATATACCGTGCAGTTCCCTCAGTAACTAATTTAAAATCAAACCGAGTTTACCCGGCGGCAGTCATTTGTTTCAGTTCGGTCAAGCCTTTCGTGGCGTAACTCTGGTTGTGGTGGTTTGCAGGCAGGACCTCTCGTCAGAACTAAAATTCCAAAAGATACAGATGGAAGGCAGAAAACTTTTGGTTTTGTCGTGTACAAACATGAAGTGTCCGCCCCCTATGCCATGCAACTGCTTGACGGGACGTCTCTGTTTGGGAGGAACATCCACGTCCAGTTCAGATCAGGTGAGCCGTCTTTATTTCTTATTGCAAGTCAAATAGAATAGGCTAAATGCAATAGCTTTTCAGTGCACAGAAACTGTTTGGAATAGTTATTACTTAGGTCCTCTGCTGCCTGTGATTATTTAAAATCTTTGAAGCTATGTATTTATATTTTGTAGCCTTCTTTGCTTATGCACTTGTAGATCAATGCAAACCACGCCCACGTTGAGTAAAAATATGTGCGTACTCGTCACTTGGATATTTCCTCCCGGCCCAGTTAGCCCTGCATTTATCCAAACAGAGATAATAGTGGCAGAGATCCATTGACCTTCTCATCAAACCTCGTCAACAGTGTCTTTATGGCTGAAAGTGACAGTCATTGTATTTGAAAACACACATCTTAATTATGGATGAGAATAGCTGGTTATCCTGAATAAGGTGTGTGGTTTTTTTTTTAACCAGAACCTAGATTCACCGGGGGGTATTCCAGGAAGCATGTTCAAACTACCCTGACTTTAACCCTGAACTCTGGCTGAAATCCGCCTGAACTTGCTTACTCTGGGTATGTCGGTTCCAAAAGACCGGATATGAGTTAGAGTAATTACGCTCGACTTGGTAACCCTGGGTTAATGCACATGCACGTAAAGTACATAAGACATTCTCAATGGATCGCAGATTTCCAGAGTCAACATGGAAATGCATGGACAAAAAAAGGGAGTGAGACAGAGTTGGAGATATTAATGACGGCGTATGAAGATTATACGCCCATCAAAAAAGTAATACGGCTGCATCAGCAAAAGAAAGAGATTCTGCTTGGAAAAAACAACGGACAAAGTAAACGCAAGAGTTTCTGATGTTATTTCCAATTACATTATCATTAAAAAAAAATATATATATATAATATAGCTTATCCAGCTTAAATAAATTAATTCAATTGGTAACAATTAATTGAGTTACATTTATTCAACCTAATTTCTTACGTCTATCCAACTCGTTTTTATAACAATAAAATGAACGATGCAATGTGGATTTGCAATATATAACATACATTCAGTTATCAAGACTTTGACTTTAACTTCAGTTTTGGCAACTTTAAACAGCACCAGTGGTGTTATATAAACTCATCATCCTGTCCCTCCCTCTCACTCATGGTGCAGACAGAATTAAACATAGTAAGACAAATAACTAGACAAAACACAGTAAAACAGCTAAACAACTAAACACACTTGGTCAAAAAGCCACCATTAAACCCAAATCCGTCCAGACAGGCAAATGGAATGGTATCCCAGAATCCTTTGCGATGACGCTCTAACAGCAGCACTAAAGTTACACCTACTTAATTGAATTAATTTAAATGAAAGTAAAATAACTGTCTGAAAACTACGTGTAATTTTTAAGCTGACTTAACTAAAAAGAATTGATTTATCTTAAGTAAAGCAAATAATGAAGTTAGATCAAAGTAAAAAGTTTATCTTTCCAACATCCATATGTGATCTTATCACCCTCTCACGGTGGAAAAAGTATTATCTGAGCTTCTTCATCCACTAAATCATCTTCAAATGGACACTCCATGCTGCCTCACCTCTCTGTAAACAAACTAAGCTTCAACTAAACCTGCTCCGGACCAGGTTATGTTCAGAGCATGAGTTGCTATGGCAACTTGACATACCCTGAAACATACTTCCATTTTTGGAACTGAAAGCTGCAGCTATCCACCTCCTTAGCTTCAAACTTACTGTGGTAACCAGCATAACCTGCTTTCTGGAATACCCCCCAGATTATGGAAGTCTGCACTAAATAGAACAGGGTTTGGTTGGTAAACAAATGTGGTGGTTTAAGCCTAACACCAGGGTTGGGCAGCACTGGTTTGCAAATGCAAAGAAAATATAAAATGAAAAAATGAATATTTCTTTATACATAATATTGTGTGCAACAATAACTTCTAAAATTGCTTGACATTGTGGACAAAACATTGATCTTCAGTTCAGTTTTGAGAGAAAATTCTTGGCTAGTTCTTGGTAGTACATTTAAATAAGAGGAAGGCCCAGAAAAGAACTTCAACATTAAGCTAGACTCATCAACGAACTATCGGTTTTCTAGTTCAAGATGGGACATTAAAGCAAAAACAAAGTTTGCAAAATAGTTTAAAAAAATTCAAAAAGAGTTTAGGTCCATCTGTATTTTGAAAGGTTTGGGTGACATTCGTTTTTGCTGCTGAAGATCTACCCAATTCACTTTTTCCTCAGTCAAGCTGAAAATATATTTAATAACTAAAAGTACATGCAATATTAAAAAAATGTATGTAATAATGCACTGGCAGTTTAAGTATTAAATTCTCCATCGTGCATTTTCTTTTGGATTCATTGAGCAGAAAATGAAGCTAGGTCATATTCAGCTAACCTAGCTGAATATGAAGTGATTGTAGTACATTGTGTATGCAATGCATCCAGGGATTGCAGATGTTTCAGCTGATTATTTGTAAAATGTTTGGATAAAAACAGTAAGTGCCTTTTACATTAAACCCTAAATGATTATCCTGTTGCTTCTGAAATTAACTTGTTAAATATATTCTCTGGTTCTGTCATCATACATGTGTCATGTCATGTGACGTAAAAGACCCACTCTGATGAAAATTGTGTTTTTGATGTTTTAACATGTTCTTGTGGCATTTTTTTGATGATGGAAGACGTATACAAAGAAAGTTTGAAAAGATCTTATTTGTGACTATAAAATATGCTGGGCAGGTCACAAGGTCCCTACTCCCCTCCATTCTGATGCAAATGCTTGCAGAAAAAGCACACTGAGCCTCCATGAGCAGCTCTACACCACACAATACAACAAGATCTCAGCTAGAAGGAGCTTGTTTTGTTGTTATGAGACATGGACTACTTGGCTTTTACTTAGGATGGGTACCGAACCGAAACTCTGTTCCATGATGCTGCCAGTATCATGTAAAAACGCGGATTGCGGTGCTTTGTAGCGGCTCAGATAAGAACGAGTGAACCATTACAGCTGCACAGCGGCTAATGCACGTAGCATCAGGCAAAATGCTGTCTGCAAAGCGAGCCAAAGTTCTGCAGAACCTCACTGAAATAGATTCTAGTTCAGCGACCTGATGGATCAGACTGATGTGTACAACACTGAGCGGTGAGATACGCGTTTACTTCCACATGCAGAGCTGCAGCGGTGCAGTGCAGACTTTCGTGTAAATAAAGCAGCTCAGCCTAGCTGTACATTGTACAGCTCGAAATTGTAAGAGAATTTGTCGTGAAAAGTAAACCGCGTTATAGCGAGGGATCACTGTATTGCGATATGCATGGTGAGACCTGTATCACAGTACATATCGTATCACCATACTATTGCCAACACACCCTTAGCATTTACATAAGAAGCATGACAGAGCTAAATAATAATCATAATACGATCATAATAAATTATGATCGCAATGTTATATCTTTTGTGGCTCAACATAGAGAATACAGTAAACCCTTGTTTTTCGCGGGGGTTACGTTCCAAAAAGAACCCGTGATAGACAAAATCCGTGAAGTAGAAACCTTTATATTTTTTTAACAATTATTATACAATTAAATCCTCTATTATACATTGAAAAGAAAGAACGGACCATTATACAGGCTCAAGAATTTGTTTCACAAATAAAAGTACTTTAGAAACATTTTCTTCAACAAATATCTTCTGTACTGTTCTGTCAAATAATCATTTGAATCATTAATGTAAACAGAAGACTTCAAATCGCGGAGATAAGCCCCGCCCACCGCGACCCGAGAGTAATTGAATTAAACAGGAGAAACTTTAAAATGATAATAAAAAAAATACAAAGTACAGTGGGACAAATAGTGACTCAGGTGTATTTCACTGCTCTTCAGACTGAGCCGCTGCATCCTGACTCCACTCTGCAGTGTTTTCTTCTTCTGAAGTCCGCGGTGCAGCTGTGTTTGTTCAGGAGAAGAACATAGTGATTGACAGTTGTTGTCACTCTTTTTTCTATGGGTTTTAGAGAAACTCGAAATTGCGAGAGAATTTGCACGTACGTAATGGAAATTTGGAAAGCTGATTTACGTACGTGTACATATTAAACTGCAACATTATTGACGCACAGGTAGAGAAGAAGCGGAGTGACTTTTTTAGCCAATCAGAATGCAGAACACAATGCACAATGCAAATCCGTGACGTAGCAAAACCGTGAAAAGTAAACCGCGTTATAGCGAGGGATCACTGTACTTTTAAGGTTTGTGGGATAAAATATGAAATGAAACAGTTGTGATTTTTTTTAACTAAGTGTTCTTCCTTGAACTTATCGTTTTAGGTAGCAGTCATGGCAGCACTCCTGGAAACTCTCAGAATTCAAGTCCTGCAATTACCCCAAATCCCCACGGCCAGAGGTTGGTAGAATTTTCTTTGACACGACGTGTCTCTATTGTTTGGACTAGAAACAGTAAAGGGGGTCGCTGGTTAAGACTCGTCAAAACGTGCAAATGAAATGTCCCCTTGTTTATTATACTCACAGAAGTTGTGTTGGTCTGTAGAACGCATTGAAACTTGTTTTGTTTTTTTGCATTAAAATCAAAATCAAGTTTATAGAATTTTAAACATGAATTTCTAATGAACTACTGCCACTCTGCAGAAACCATGTTATAGAAAATAACACATATTTATAGTTAAAAGACCACTTGGAACATTTTTATAATAGATTAAAAGATGATTGGAGTGGGACTTAAAGAAGCAAATGAAGTGTTTTATAGCATAGAAACATTTATACAAGTATTGCTGAGTTATGTATTGATTTTTGATGCATTTTTTCTACTCTTTGCTTATATTTTTCATGTCAAATATTGTAGTATGTTGTTTTTTTGGTCCTCTAAATAAGGGACCACAGAAAGTATGGCCACCCCCTCATTAGACGCTAATGGGGATCCCCCAAAAATCAAACAATGTAAAGTCAAACCAGCAATTTTCAGTTTCATGACTTAAAACTTTTAGACACTTTTTTTCTTCTCTGTTGATCAATTTATAATCTTGGTACTAATTTCACACGCATGCATAAAACCCCTAACATTTGGACATATGTAGGATTAAATTTGTGACCTTTATTGACATTGTTCTCGGGCGCCCCATGCCGGTTGAACATCAGATTTGATTGTGTAGTGCAGGCAGACTCACTGCAGATCTGAGCTTTAATAAGTAGTATTGTGCTTTCAAGCATGTTGTGCAACGGTTACGACTGAGTCATCATTCCTTTTACTGCACTAACGATGAACAGGAAGGAGCATATTTCACATTAATTGCTTTAATTTGATTGTCGTATGTTTTTTTTTAAATAGCCAGTTTCTTACTGTTTGTCCCGCTGGACATCATTCCGTCTCACCCCCTTGTTAGAACTATGTTGTATCAGAAAAATTGGAAGAGACGGGCTTGATTTACTCTTAAATATATATATTTTAGAATTACCCACAATTCTTGGCTATTCTGTTTTTGCTCCCTGTGACTCAGGAAATGTTGCTTTTTGTCAAATGTCCTGCTGTTCAGTTTAAAGTTCTAGGTCAATCCGTCCAAAAGGATGCCACCAACTCATAGCCTTCCTTGTCACTGCTTTCCAGTGACAGACAGATTTACAGTCTCTTAACTCACTGTTTTTGCTGAAATATTGAAGCTCTACAGTGTTTGAACATTCATTGCTTTACCTTCATGTAGTTGTAACTCAAAGTGACTCTGACAGGCCTCAGTGACTACTTCCTGTTGAATGTCTGCAGTTCTGGTCTCAAAATATCCAGAGCTAGTACAGCATCACTATGTCTTAACCCTAGGGCACTTTCGCTATAAAAAGTTACATTATCACTTTTGCCAGGTAATTTTTACCCGATATAATATTTACTACAAAAAGTACTTGTCATATTTTGGTTTATTTTTCATGAGGACACGTGATTTTTCCTCCAAGTGTAATATGTGTAACAAAATGGAAAAGAAAAACATAGGAAGTTCCTAAAAACATGCTCAAAAATAACTGAAAAATCAGGAATTTCAGAACAAAGAATTCCTAAAACATAATAAAATGATGCTAGAAACGTGGTGTTTGGTCCACCCATTCCTGGGACATGTGAGACGTCCTTGGTGAAGACACAGACTCCTTGACACGGGACGTATTGAAATTCCTGTAAATAGTTTTGCTCGGATGGTAGTGTAAAACTTCATTTTTGATGACAGGTTGAACTCAGATAAAGTTCCGGAATTCACCTGAATTTGATTCATTGATTGATTAGGTTTATTGCAAACAATTGCAACAATAAAAAAAATAGGAAAAAGACAATAGACACACAAATAAATAGATATATCAAATCTATTTAACCCTATTACACCAGAGCTTTAGCTACAGTGTTTATATACTTCTGACCACCATAACCTGTCAATCATTTAGGCGATTAACATAACTCCAGCGCATTCTGAAGCGGGCATATGTTATAACTCTGTACAGTAGCGATGTGTTAATGAAACACTTATTATTACTCATAGATTACTCATGTGTTGCATATTAGAGCAAAGCTGATATGAAAAGCCGCTTTTCTCTGCGTCAGAATCGGCTGCTTCATGTTTGTTACTTTAGATTAGAAATTAAAAGGAAATGATGTTTTCTTCTATACATTATAATGTTCCCAATTACAAACAGGTTATGCCTATGGCTTCCGGATTGAAGCTCCTTTCAAAGAAAGCCACTGGAAGCAGACGCAGTTCCCAAAATGACCACTAGGAGCTTGTCATGAAAATTCAGTTTACTTCATTTAAATGTAAAATAGTCCCAACTTTTACAAGAGAAATAAACTTAGTCTAGATTATGTACACATTTGGTTCATCTGTGGCTGGTTTTATTCCTTAAAAAAACTATGCGTTTGATTTTATTTTTAATTTGATGATTTGTTTGATGGATAGCTTCTATATTGCACCACCAGGGGCGTGGCCTTTAACTGACTGGCAAGTGTTGGATCCTCAGTTCTAAAACAGGCTAACCAGGCATGTTCCAGCGACTGCCAGGGTTGCTTGTGGCATCATGTTCAGTCAAGATGATGACAACTGTGGAGGAAATTGCTTTAAATCCGCTTTTTAGACACCAAAGAGTCGCATGATGCCACCTAATAAACTTTCTTTTTACAGTCATCAGTATCTGCATGGCGAAACTGTTCAGAATTCCAGATACTAATTCTTTGTCAATGAAATCTGAAATAATTTGGAAAACAATAACAATGTAGTACAAGTTCAAGGAAAGCGGGTAGTGCTGCGTTTGGTCTGCATTAGTAGCAGCTTCTAGTTTTTGATTCTGTGGCTTCTTGTTTTTAGTACACATGCTTGTTCCTGGATTGTTTTCATGATGTGATATTTGACAGGGGTTTGCTTTGCTTTTGCAGAACCCCTACGCAGTTCAGTCCTTCATCATACGGCCTTCAACCTCCAATGCAGAGGTCTTTCTCATCCCCTGATAATCTACAGAAGCATGCTATGGTATGTATGGAGCTGGTTCATATATGGTTCATGGATAGTTTGTGTTCTTGTCTTATTTTTACTAAAAACTTGCCTTTTTTCGATGAGAAAAGAGTGCAATTGTTCAACCAGCTTTGCTGCAACCGTCCATTTCAAACAGGTGTTGCTGTTGGTGTCTTCCTGTTTGTAGATGAACAACGTGACGTGGCAGCTCCACATGCTGAATGACACTTACGCTACACCTCCACAGCAGCAGCCTCCTGGAGGTAGGAGTTTAGTCGGAGGGAGCTCGAGGCACCATGACATCACCCCCTACCGGCATCACCCATCCAAGATGGGCAGCGGGGGCCGCAACCCGGGCTACAGGGACGAACCGACGTACCAGCAGCAGCAGCAGCAGCACAGCCATGGCCAAGGGTCCTACCACCAGCAGAACAACCGCAGCGGGAACCGCCACCCTGGCAGCAGGGGTGGAAACAGACATTACGATGACAAGGGTAGCGACCGCGGTTACCACGACAACAGATGGCGACGATACTGAAACACAAGAGGGACTTTTTTTCACTTATTTTGTGGATGGTTTTTAAAGAATGTCGGGAGTTTTGTTGAAAAAAATAATAATTTGGTGCATTCCGACTGTTTGCTTTTTAACAATGTTTTTAAATTTGAACAGTCTTTGATGGGAGTTTTCCCTCACAGATGTTATTATTTTTAGTCATGGACTTATGTCGTGAGAGCAAGGGCACATTTCAGATATCATAGAGATCTCTGGATTACAAATAATAAAACAAAAAAGACATGGACTAAAAAAAATAAAAAAATAACAGACCCTTTTTTATGTTTGGCAAATTCAGTTAAATGGTGCTAATGAAAACGTTCTGGTGCTTTTCAACATTTTTTTTAACAAGATATTTAACCAGCAACAACATGGCACCAGGTTTTTCCAAATTTTCAATGTGCCGGCTTTGCTCTTCCTGTAAATGGGCTTATTAGAAGTTTTATTTTTGCAGTTTTGATCTGTAAGACGTCTTTTAAAACCAACATTCTTATAAATCTCTTTTCATGACAACATGCTATTGTCATTCATCTTGTTTGCTGTACATCAGGAGTGCTATTTGAGTGTGTGTGGGGGGTGTGGGTTGCTGTGTGTATGTGTGTGCGTGTCTCACACCACATTCACCTAATAGGCTATTGTATGTTTATACTCCATGCTGCAGGGCATGCACACATGGCCTTATCTGCTCCTATAAATGGACCAAATTGTAACTAATATCCTTGTGCGGGCTGTTGTGAAGTAATCTACAGGTGGCGCCACACGCATCCATTTATTGAAACAATTAAGATGTTAAATATATCTGAGCCGCATGAGCAGCTCCTATGTTTGACCTTTCTATTCAGGATGCTTTCAAGTCATCACATGGATCTGACAACTATTCTTTGTCGCCTGACAGCCTGCAATTATACTCAGGTTTATTTCCTCACAATACTTAACAAGTGGAACCGGTTTTGATCAGTTTACAGGTTGCGGGGGTGGGGTGGGTGGGGTCAAGGGTGCTGGTTAATACCCCCCCGTCCTAGAATTAGCAGCACTCGGAGCTTTAACGTCTCATGTTGCGATCAGATTTTCAGCTCTGGTGTCCCGGCTGCTGTGTCTTTACGTCTTTGCTTATTACAGTGGTGATGAAACCATCTAATGTCCCAGCTGAAGTCATAATCTGCCCGGCCCGGAGTGTTTGTGCAACCAACAGCAGGCTCCATGCAGCAACGACAGCAATACCCCTCAATAATAAAGCTGCAAAAGCGCAGCTGCATGTCCATCTTGTGAAAAAGCAGCAGGTATTCAGAGTAATCTTGCAGGAGTCTGATTGCATCCTGATGCTTCCTCAAAGGGCTGTGATCTTGTATGTCCTCAGTTTGGTGTCAGGCCCTCATCCAGCTCCTGCCTGTGCATAACTCTTTAAATTGGTTGATCTGCGTGGCGTCTCTTGCCCCGGGGTGAGTGGATTAGAGAGGCCACTCAGTAGCCGCTGCTGTGTGGATTAATATAGAAGCGAGCCTTCTGAAATGATCCAATTCCAAAAAGCCACAAAGCCTGTCCTGGCCCCCATGCAACAACGCCTCAAAGCAAATCATCTGGCAGCAGCGACTCCTGGTGCTGTGGTAACGAGGCCTGATAATGGCTTCTCTAATTCACCAATAAACGCACTGAATATTAGAGAAAGAAAAAAGAAAAAAAACGTTCAGCAGGCAGAGAGACTGGGGTCTCAATTTTGGCCTGTCAACGGCAAAACTGACGCGCTGCGGGTCCGTGAACGCACCACCAGACATGAACCGGGTCAGTGTTCCCAACCGGGCCCTCGTGGTTCCGCCTCATTTTCCTTAATAATCCACTGTGACTGTACATATAAAATATACAACTCTTCTGTTGTGTTTTTTCTTTCAGGCGACGAGTTTTTTTTAATTTTTTCATTTAGTTTACGATCGAAATTCTGACTTTTCTGGACAAAACAAACAAAGTTCAGATGTAAAAGTGTGTGTTCAAAGGAGCCATTTTAAATAAAAAGTTATGAAATTTTAAAATAAGGAAACAATGAGCGGAATAAATCATTTAGCTGATAAGTCTTGAGAAAACAAAAAAAAACATAGTTTCTTTTGTTTTATGACAAAACATAAAAATGTGCGCACCCCTTCAACCACCACCATTTATTTTTTTATTTATGTAGTCAACCGAAGTGTGTTAAAGTTTAATACACGCTTTTTTTTCTTTGTTTAAGGCTGTATTCTAAATGTTTTGTGGCGGAACAAAAAGAGTTTCCTCGAACTGTTGATTAATAATAAACGTCACCTGCGGTGGCTCACCATAAAGCCCACCAATTAAATACTTAAAAAAACTTCTATTTATGATGATTATTATTAATACATATGATTGTTTCCACTGGGGTTTTATAGCTTGTAAAAAAGTTGTGATGAATGGAAATAAAATAGCCTACACTTTCTTTTAAACATAAAATTGTGAATGCTTTTATTTGTTTTAGATTCACTATAGCCTATTAAATGTTTGATTGAGCTCTCATGTGAAAACTCATTTAAGTAATTTATTTATAAAAAATAAATAAAACTTGTGTTTTTACAGACATTTTTGAAGAAATAAAACGCGCGCATCCTCCTTCCAGAGTTAATCTGATGAACCCTGGATGGATGTGAGTTGAAAAAGTTGAGAAAGTTAAGTGAGCGTGGTGGGTCGAGGAGTGTTCGTGGCCTTGAGTGAGAAAGAGAGAGAGCGCGCGCGCGTGGATCAGCCTGCGGAGATGAGTAAAGGGAGGTTTATATAGCGCGGGGTGTGAGCGCACAGCTCAGTGCCACTGACACGCTCTGCGCAACTCAAGTTGAAGATCACTTCAAAGGAAAAGCAAACCAAAAACAGCATTTCGACATCCTACGATGATCTGTTCAAACGCATGAGCTCCAGCCCTCGCCCTCACAGACCCTCTTAGGCCGAGACATTCGTAAAAAAAGGGACACTTCTTTTCTTTTTGGCGCAGCAGCGGAGACTCGGGGCGCAGCGCGCACGCACACACCATGCACTGCCAAGCCGAGCTGAGGCTCTCCTCTCCCGGGCAGCTGAAGGCTGTCAGGCGACGCTACAAGACGTTCATGATCGACGAGATTCTGTCCAGGGAGACGTGTGATTATTTTGAGAAATTGTCTCTCTACTCGGTGTGCCCTTCGCTGGTGGTTCGACCGAAGCCTCTCCACTCGTGTCCGGGTAAGGCGCATCTGTCTTCCGACTTATAAATAAATACAAACACAGTAAACTAACATTTATAAGATATTTATTTATTGACAGCACTTCTTTTTATATTTATTGTTATTTTATTTTGTAAAATTATAGTTGTTACAGCTTGTTTTTGTTCAGCGAAGCTTTTAAAAAGTCTTACCAATCTGAATATTAAAAATTTAAGGCAATTTTTCTGTTATAACTTGCGTTTTTTTAATTTTGTACAAAACAACAACAACTTTTGTACAACTTTGTACAAAAAAGTAGTAATTTTTTGTTTTTTTTTAGATCTTTTATTTTGTGGATTTGTTAATTTTTAAAAATTAAATTTCCTGATTTTGCACTTCTATTTCCTTTTTTTTAATCTATATTTTTCACCTGATAAACCTCTTCTCTTTCCATTTATTTCTATGATCCGCGTTCCCAAAAGGCAGAGACGGTAACAAGCAGGGATGCTTGAGGGCTTTTGTTAGGACGCAAACGACAAATGCCTTAGGAGGCGATTAAACACCCTAATAAAAGTCCATAAGAAGCCAACCAGAAAACCCGCTAATTCTGTGTTGGTTAATGACACTTGTGCAAATCCAAAGACTTTCCCTGATGACTCTGATATCTTTGGATACACGGGTGGTGCTGTTATCAGTCACAAAATGTGACCTGTGCCAGAGCAACAGCAAAGAAAGAGGCTGGAAAGAAAAGATGCATGCTTGCAAAACCACCTGGCACGGATGGATATCCTGAACTAACCCCAGGCCACATGCATTCAGCATTTTCACACAGGTGTTTAGATATATTATCATCTTGGATTGTCAATCCACCTGAAAGCAGAAAAGAAGATGCTCACTCCAGTAACCATTAGGGTAATTGCTCAAAAGTCTGAAATGACAGCCACTGCAATTTGATGATGACAGTGATGGTTGGATAAAAATAGGCGAAGCGATCCCCTCATCAGTTTGAGACGGTTCGGTTGGATACTGTAGCCCGGGCTTTAGCAGCCATCTTTTCCAATGGATAGAGTAACCCACTCTGCGATTCACGAAAAAGTGGCCCACCACTTATTTGTAGCTGCAGGGGTGTGAGACACAGTATATTCCAGAACATCAATGACTTTTGGGGCTTGATATAGAAGCTGGCAAGCTTGCTGGTCCCGGATGATTGGTTGTTGGGTCCTGCTTGGCCCCTGAACAGCAATGGCTTCTACGTTGTTTAAACCCTGAGAGGTGATGCCTTGAATATCGGAGTGAACACAGCAAGGCTGTTTTTGTTTTATTCAATCATTGGGCACATATCTTCCCTTTATTATTATTATTATTATTAAGTCATTCCTTTCAGTTCAGTATTGTTATTTTGGAGGTATAGCTAGATCACAAACACAAAGCCTCCATTTACCGCCGAATGCAAAGCAATGCGCATCTCCATGTGGTTTGCTCGTCTTTCAGCGCAACCCAGCAGAGCTCTTAGTGGTTTTATCTAAAAGCCATGAGCCAGCTTAAACATCAACTGTGCTGTAATCTCCCATGACAAGATAATGACAAATACATACACACATCCACCTATTATGTGCATGGAAAAAGCCTGATGCTCCACACAAGCTTGTGCAGCACAGGCTTAAGGAAGAAATCCGTGTGAGGAAAAACTTTTTATCCCATCTTCAAGTCTAATCCGCCGCAGACAATAAAGTCTCCATTAAGCAGAAATTGTACTTGAAAAGGCTGAAAAACACCTGTTTGACAGCCGTCATTTTTCCAAGCTCTGCTCTAGAATGTGTCTTTCTCTCAGAAACAAAAGCTACTTTTTTTAAAATAGAAATTCATGCTTCAAGGTGATGGAAACATTTATTTCCTTAGTAGATAAATGTACAATAATATTTCATAAGTGAATTGCATTTTACTATTGTGGGTTCTCCGGAAAGCAAGACGTTCAAATGGAAAGGGATTAAAGGGCAAGACAAGAACTGAAACGGCATGTCCCCCCAGCCGCTTTGTTGCCACTGGATCATTTAAACACATCATATGAAAAGTTTTTGTAGATTTTCCATCATATCAGACAATCACACATTCCTGTTTTCCTTTCAAAAACAGTTTCAGAGGAAGAAAAGACATTATAAAGGAGAGCAGGTGTTTACAAGTTCATATCCTGCATGTTTAGTGGCTTCAACGGGCCGACACATTTCTGACTATGTCAAGGGAATTCACCCATGTCAGCAAAAAAAGAAGAAAAAAAACACACAACAGTCAGAAAAAATTGTTGTTTATTTATCTGCTCTGAAAAGAATTGAACCCTTTCATGCCATATGTTGCTTATTCACGTGCACTAAATCCAGGACTTCATTTTATTTATTATCACCTTGAACAGAATAAAGTATTGAAGAATATTTTTTTAAATAACAGGAAATAAAGTGGATTATGAAGGAGCTAATAAAAGAAAACATTGTAAATTAATGTAATAAGATACTTTTTTTCTTTTTTAATTCTGCTTAAAGCAATGTTTTTAAATTGTAATGCAACGTTTTGAAAAAAGAAATGAACCAATAAGAAATCTTAAAAAAATAAAATAGTATTTATATGTATATATATATATAAATAAATCTATCTACCTATATATATATATTTATTTATATTCTTGTATAGCAACACTGAACACTGAGTTGCGTTCCTGAAACTACAACAGTTTATTTGTAGACTATTGACAGGACACTGGCGCTGTCAACAACATGTCAGAGTGCTGGCTTCACTGTCAGTGGAAAGTCATCGGGACTGCTGACATTTCTTTCTTTGCCCCCAGTCTTCCCCTCTTCCTAGCGCTCAGTCCCGGTGAAGGACTGTCCAGAAACACCCTCAGGCGCTTTGTGCTAACAGGAGATTTCCTGAGATTTGTGAGGTCAAACTAAAGTTTCTTCCTTCCAAAATACACCAGCGGCACTTGACCTGCAGGTAAAAAAAAAAAAAAAAAAATACAAATCATTGTACGTCTGCGTAAAATTCCCAACTCCAGGAGCGCAAAACGTAGGGTCAGATGAAGAAGACAGGTCTGACTTGAGCCAAACGGCCGAGAAGATGACAAACTGAAAGGTAGAAATGGAGTGCAAGAGCGTGAAATATGTGAAAAGACATACTCTTGCTGAGACTTGTTGCAAACTAGCAATCTAACAGTCGGGGATTAGGGATGACCTCAGTGCTTTAGCATGATGTCATGATTAGCCCAAAGGGATGGTTGATGTGTGTGAACAGGAAAACATTGACTGTGACTATCTAAAGTTCTTACAGTAGTTTTTTTGGGGGGGAAATGCATACCTGAAAGTTTATTTTGTTTGCGCGCACACACCTGAGTTTATGAAGAAAAGTAGAAATGAAAAAAGTTTAGAGAGGAAAACCAAGAAGGGATTAATTTTGTACACTTTTGATAGTTTATGAGGCACATTTTTCCTCCTCCCATCGATCTTTTTTGTGTCGCATGTCCTGATCCCTGTCACCCCATGAGCAAATATCTGTTTGCAACTGCAGGGACAGCTTTTCTATTTGAAGTATTACAGTTTAATCCCTTTGGTTGAACCACTATGTCACAACCTCCAGGTCCTTAACCTCTCCACCTCGTCTCCAGACGAACACAATTTTTTTTATTGATTCAGGCGTCTGCAGCATTTGTTGGCTCACATGTTTCTGGTTGAGTATGAGTAATTGAGGAAGATATGGAAATAGGAATTTTTCTTTTTTTTTAATTCATGCTTTATTGCAGGTTTTTCTGTGTCCATGTGCTGATTCATCGTGTGCCAGTGTGGAGTTTTGTGCCGGGAAAGCCGGTTAATTGTTTTAGTGACCTCTGAAAAATCATCAGTCATATGAAGGGTTCAGAGGATCCGTGTTAAACGCTGTTTGCATCACCGAGATCGCAGGCCTCTATGTGTAAGAGGTCAAAATCGCAAACCTTTCCACAAAAACCCAGCTCAATTAAAAATGAACCTGTCTCAACAATTTAAAGGCGGTCGATATTCAAAAGAAAAAAAAAAGTTAGTCCTTCAGGGGGATGTTTAATGTCATTTCAGAGTTTTTTTTATCTTCTTTTTCTGACATGTTTTCCAGGCTCTTCATCACTGCGTGCCTACCCACTCATCTCAGTCATCACACGGCAGCCGCCCAACATGCCCCCCCACCTGCCGCAGCCGACTTCTCCGGGCGCAGTCCACTCGCACCTGCCTTTGATTTCCCCGCAGCTTCCGCGGGGCTCCGAACCCTCACCCAGCCAGACGCCACACAGCATCAGCAGCGAGTCGGAGACGGAGCGCGGCACGCCGCGCCTGAAAAAGCCCAGACGTAGCCGCACTATTTTCACCGAGCTGCAGCTGATGGGCCTGGAGAAGAAGTTCCAGAAGCAGAAGTACCTCTCCACACCTGACAGGTCAGGAAAGTTCAGACAATCACAATCTAAATACCCCTAGAATGTTCCTCCCACACAAAAAAGGAAAAAACAAATCGAGCCAAGAAAAATAGAAGACCTCAAAGCAATGATATGTTAAACATGTTCTGCAGTTATTGGATAAACCTGATGTTCAGGCTACCAAGCTCATATCAATGCCACTCAACCTGCAGTACTGTATATGACTTCCAAAGGGCATTCAAAGTGTGCAGCTTGCACGCACACCCAAAGGTCACAAATGCAAGTGGTCAACCGAACCTCCTCATTATCGCTCCACTCTGTGAGCGAAAAGAGAAGGACAAGCAAAACAAGAGCGCTAAGTCATTCACTGCCAATCACTTCACATTAAACTGTCCACAAAAAAGCAAAGAAGCCAGTCTTTTTTGCTTCCATGCTCAAGGTCATTTTTTCAGACTCCGATTTCAGCGTCAAAACATATTTTTCTGTTTTATTGTGGACCTTATTTTTATATTCAACTGGCGAACTGCTTTTCCATAATAACCTGAACCGAAAATGCAGTAAAAACCTGCCGTGCAGGAATATTCAACTGCTTGTGAACCTTTGCATGAAGCAAAGAGAGCTTTTAAGTCCACCTTATGTTCATATTCATGGAATTTAAGAAAAAAAAAAAAAGAAATTATAGGATGCGTCTAGTAAGTCATGCGATGTGTTGTTAACTTTTTATGTTGAATGCACGGAGATTGTGTGATTGCAAAGTCCTACGATGCATTATTAAATACAGCCCATCCTGGCTTGCCTTGAGGTGCTTGAAAGACTCCGTGTCTCTTCTTGAAGCAGAAGCCCCGTAGGCAGAGCGCAGTTCATTGATCCGAACCAACCACCCGTGTAAACAGCTGAGCCAAAAATACAGCGTCCTGTAAAAATACCGCTCTTCTTTTTTTTTTTTTTGGCCGTGTTTAAAATTAATTAAATATCCAGCTTGAGGAACAAAAACATCCACATGAGAATCCTCTCATAACTTCAAAGGGCACCGCTTGTGCTCAACCTGGGATTTTATGACTCAAAGACAGTCGTACTTTTCTTGTCCTTTTCTTGGCTCTGGGTCAAGGTGGTTTTGAGCTCTGAAAGCATGTGCTGCGTCAAAACAAAACAAAAAGTAATTCACAAATTGGTTTTAATTCATTTACTTTGCTGTTTGATATCTGTTAGTATCTTTATAATGAACATTGTCACCAGCCTCATTAAAATATGTTTTTTGATTAGTTATTTTTATTGTTTTTTTTTTTAGAAATGAACCGGCAGCCTTGCCGTAGCCTGAAGGGAGTGACTCCACTGCTGTTGCTACAGCATGATGCGTTGCCTCTCTTCATAGATAGTCAATGACCATAAATAATTGGGTTCTTTCATTTAGACAATTAATTTTCCATGCCTCCAGTTGCTTCACATTGTATAGATTATGCATGTGAGATGGATATTTGATGGACTTGGTTCTGATGTTTTGCATCACACAATGGTGCTATTTTTTTGTTTTTTTTTCCATTTGATGTTAGCAGGTGGAAACTGCTCTGCAACTCTCGGGGATTTCTTTTTGCGTGTGTCTGTTTTCTAGATCACGTCTACTAAGTCTTAGATTCCCGTTTCACCTTCAGATAATGTTAGTTCCCTGGAGGCTTGGTGGACGTGAAGTAAATAAAAAAAAATAAAACCCTATGTCTGACTTTTAAATACCCGGCAAAGACCAAGGAAGAGGAAATCCTACTTAAAAAACAACTATCGATAAGTCCCTCGCTCTGAACAGGGATGTTTTGTTCAGCCTATCTTACACTTCCTGAGGATTGCGTTTCAAACCAACCAATAGACCAATTAGTCATGGATCGCCACATGTGGTAGATGCGTTTGGGATTTTGTTCTCAATTGTCCAGATTAAAGTGTTGTGACTGGATTTGTGACCTCGGTGCACATCTCTTTAGCAGCAGGTGTACAGTGTCAGACTCGAGCGCTGATGTCGGATTCAAGGATATTAGAAACCTCAGTGTTTTCTATTGGTGTGCACTTCCTCTTGTGGGTCAAAACGAATCGATCCCCCAATGTTTTCAGGCTAAAGTCAGATCCCAGCTGTTTAACCAGTGACAGTTTATTTACCCTGTCACGTCGTTGTTCACATCAAATCGAATTGACTTAGCCAAAAAAAGGAAGAAGAAATGGTGAACATGATGGATTAAATGTAAACTACACATAATCTCAACAGTATTTTTTATTCACGAGCAGCTGCATAAGAAAAAAACAACAACAGTGAAATCAAAATTTCCCCAAAAAACAATCGACAGTTCAGCATATGATACACAAAAACACAATTACCATTAAAAAGCACACATCATTGCACTAATAACATTTTAAGTGACATTCACCGCGCCCGCGTTCAAGGGACCACTCCCAATGAAAAGTCTATGAAAGCGCACATAAATGTGCATTTCGGGCTTCTCAGTTGCACGTGCAGCTAAGCGAGTTAAGTCTGTTTTCTTGCTCTGTCTAAAACACACCACCACCGAATGCGCCTGGAAAGGTAAAACAGGTCGATCTTTGACCTGTCAGGGATTCAGATTTGGTAGTGACGTACGGATGGCGTCCCTTTTAATTCACAGAAGTACCAACTCTTTGAAAATTTACTATGGAGGAGAAATTAATAATTGCGGGTTGCAGCTGGAATTCTATGACACCAAGTCTTTCTAATATTGAAATAGAGCTATGAAAGAAAAAGTCTGGTCTGTAGCAAGATTTGCAACGCTTTGACATTTCACACCAAGCCTATTCCAACATGCATTAGTATCGGGTAACGATAGTCCAGTCTGAACACCTGGGGCTAGTCATAGATCGAGCGTTTAGCCCGGTGTGAATGAAGCATAACACTCAAGATGACAAATCATAAAATGAAACAAAAAGATGATCAGAAGTTACAAAAAAGACAATGAGGATAGACAAGATTTCTGTTTTTGAATGAAGTTTTTTTTTGCTGGAGTTCAGGCATAGAGAACATGAATATGTGATCTTTTTTTTTAATAAAGATGTCGTACATGTTTTTTTTTCCACTGAATATTAGCAGACTTAAATAGATTTCTGCTTTTAAGACACTGATGAAAAGCTGAATGACATTAACCCAGAATTCCCCCTAAAGGCTTTTTTTTAGATGTTTCTCTTTCCCAATGAAATTCAAATTTTCCGATGATGTAATTTCACCCTGATTATGTAACATCTGTATAACTAAAAGTTGAACTGAGTAAACATTTTTCTTGTGGGATATTTGAGTCTGAAAATAAACAGCAGAGGTCAAATGAGGTTCGCTAAAAGCAAATCTACATTTAAGGCAAACGATGAGTCAGTTCAACCGCATCGGTATTTTAGTGATGCACTGTAAATGAAAGACGCTGGAGGGTTATAAACGTGCTGTTGTGGATGGGAACAGTCCCTGAGGCTAATATGCAGATGGCTTTTCTTGTGGTTCTGTAGGTTAGACCTGGCCCAGTCCCTGGGGCTCACACAGCTTCAGGTGAAGACTTGGTACCAGAACAGGCGGATGAAATGGAAGAAAATGGTGAGTTTGTTTTTTAAAATAATCCTTTTTCAACTTATTAGGACCATATTGTTTTAAAATTCTTCTCTCTTACTGCACCTTTGAGCAAAAATGCCATATGCTCAACATGACCACATTTTGTGCATTCCTAGGTGAAAATGAATATTTGGTATGTAAAAAATCACAGGAGAAAAACCATAAAAATATGGATGGGGCCAAAATATCTTAAAGGGGCTAAACAAAAGCAAATGAAACTAAAGCTTTGGGTCAAGTTTCACATTTTTGAGCAATATGGGAAAATGAACCTCTTGTTCTAGTGATCTTTACCAAATCTCACACACATACTGCCAGATTAAACCTACAACCACAACCACATTTTTGTTGACCTTTGACCTAGGGAAGTGGCTGCCATCTTTAATTTTCCAAATAAAAAACAACCCCTGAAGTACCAGTTGCAAATTTAAAATGGGGATTTTGATCTGTCGCCTCCTCACTCCTCGAGTATCACTTGGAAGTTTTGATCTTGAGCGGCGTTTGTGTGGCGCGCTCGTAAAAGTAGCTTGCCCAATTGCGTGCACGTTAATGGGAACATTGGGAAAATGTAATACATGAATAATATGCTCGAGCTGAAGGACAACGATATGACATACGACAGCAACATATTGGGAAGGTGGGCGTGGCTATAATAAAAAACCCCAGCCAAGGAAATCCAAAAGTTTACTTTTGCAGATTCTTCGATAAATGACATTGGCTGTGTACGAATTACCACCCTAACCCTTTATAGTGCACTGTATAGTGCGTTTGCCATTTTGTAGTGTAGTCTGAATCTACAATTCCAAAATCAAGTGCCCTGGAAATTTCCCAGAAGTCTCTGCAGAAAACCAGTGTGCATCGATGCTCACTGACGAATATAGACCACAATGCATTGCGTCAGATCAATTTTTGCCAGAAAAACTGTATTTGGATCTATTTTTTAAACGAACCATCAACGTTTTTATCTTCAGAAGACAATAGACTCATAAATAATTATCGCAAAACGCTCATATTAATTAGATTTTAACTTCCTGAAATTGATGACGTCAATATAAGTCATATAATAAATAAATAAATTAATAAAAAAGTAGTGAGCATGTTGTTCGAATTGCTTTTAAAATTTAGGGCACTTCACATTTTACTTGGCACTATATCAGTCTTTTGTAGTTAGGGGTGAGGGTGGGAATTCGGACATAGCTATAGAGTTGTTTGTTACTCCCAGATGACCAAAAAATAAAACAGTTGCTATGGAGATGAAATCAGCAGAAAAGTCACAATTTTTCTTCATGAGTTTGTCACATGACGAGTCTGGCAGAAGCAGATGGGGAGAGTGAGGGGCCAGGGTACCAAATGATTGGCTGAAGTGATGCTTCAGAAGGATAAATGCACTCCAAAAATGATTGTGAGGTAGCGCAGCACGATAATTTTTCATTTTAAAACGTTTGAAACAATTCTATCAAACCAAATATCTGTCAAAAGAGTGTTTTCTCAAAGACAAGAGTACAGGTTTGGACAGGGCCAAATCTGTTTAAATTTCAAAGACAACTCTAAATGTTGAGTTTAAACATATGACAAGGAAATTAGTGAAATCTTTTGTTGATGCCAATCAAGAACGAATGTCTTGGAATAATTTATGTTTTCTCAAAGGGGGGGGGGGGGGGGGCTGAAAAAGTGTCTGAAAGAACCTTTTAGAATCTCAGTGTTATAATTTCTAAATCTTAGAAAGGTTTATTTGAAAAAATATGGCCCCAAATTTTGACGTCAGCTCACAGGTGCTGCTGGTTAACTGCTTTTAGTCAGTGCAATAAAAAGGAATTGTAGATGGCAATGAGGCAGGGAGCGGGGGAGCAGGGAAGGCAAAATGCGGTTTGACTGATGATGATTGCAGCGAGAGCAAACACTTTTGTGGAAGGGTCAACAATGCAGAGAACAAAAAAGACCTGAGATCGTTAGAGATAAATGGGTGCACAAGGTGCAGCCAGCAGCAATATGTCCTCTCTTAATTACTATAATAGCCAGCGTTGCCTTTGACTTCTGCTGCTATTTATTACGAAAGAAGTCCACTAAGACTGTCTGGGTGTCATTCTAGGTGCTCAAAGGAGGTCACGAGGCCCCAACGAAGCCCAAGGGAAGACCCAAGAAGAACTCCATTCCGACCACAGAGGAAATTGAGGCTGAAGAGCGAAGAATGAGAATGGAAGAGGAGGAGCGAATGAGAAGGGGGCGTGAGGAAGCAGCTCGGAGTGAAGGAGGGGAACAGTCTCTGCTGGAGCCTCAAGATCTCAGTGCAGACAGTCACAGCCCGTTCAGAGCGAAGGACCCAAACCCTGAGCAGGAGCGGCCACTCCTAATGACAGAGAGCCATGCAGCCAGCTAAGCAGGAACAAACTAACCAAAGACTTAAGTTAACCTGATAACTAATAGTGCCTCATGATCAATGTAAAAAGCCTGTTCGGCTTTTTCAGCCATTTACTCAAAGAGCTGATTAGCTTCACGTCCAGACTTTACCAAGAGTAGCCTTGAATTCTTTTGTAATCTGGGAAAAAAAGTATCATGCAAAGAGCTAATCTTCCTGCACTCTGATTGCACTGCTACATAAGACCTTTTGTCCATAGTGTTGAATCCAGTTAAGCCTTAATCAGGAGACAGTAAAACAAATCTTATCGTTATATCCTTGTCCTCTTTAGCCGCCAGAGATCAAGCGAGCCTCTGGGCTCCGAAAGCTGCCAAATATAAAGCACTGCCTTATAGTCAGTGTACCTGTGTGTCCGTGTACTTTAAAAATCAACCCTGTGCCAAAAAAAACAAACAAAATCAACTGTAAAACAAAGTTGGTACGGTGCCTTGTTGGTGTCTGAGGAAAGCTTTCGATGTGCTGGTAAAACAGCCTTCCAATGCAGTATATTTTTTATTGTCAAGTGCCAAATTTCAATGCAGATTTGTACTGTTCAGGATAAAAGGACCTGTCTTCACATTGGAGCTGTTCTGTACAATGCAAAGGAACAAATGTGTTTATTAGTTGGTTGAGCGAGGTTTGTGGTTTTTTTAAGCTGAAAAATCAATATTTGTGACAAGAAATACACTGTATTATAATGTAGAAATATGTAAAAAGTACAAAACACAATATTGTCTCTTAGATATATAAATATATATATGTAAAGCAGTATTTTTCACTGTTACTTTGCAATTGATTTAACAATTTCTGTTTTTTTCCTTTTTTTAAATAAAAAAATCTGAATCATTTTCAGCATTGAGGAGATTTAGACTGTTGAGCTGTTGTGATTCACTACAGAAATAAATCACACCATGTGCCAGAGAGACAAAAGCTGAACATTGAAAGTATCTAAGGCGTTTTTCAGCCTGCAGCCTTTGCATGAGTACCCCTATCGGTATGTTAGACCTGTGTTAACATAGCACTCTCTGTACCTCCCTGCCATTTCACTCCACTCTGTACTTCAGATTTGCCATCCTTTAAATACACAGATTGCTGTCAATTCTAAGGATTACCTGTTTTAATTATGCAAATGTATCTTTATTAGCAACTGTTTCATACGAAAAGTGCAGTATTTTTCTGATGTAAATTATGCTCTTTTGGTAAGCTTGTTTGCTGTTGTTTTTAGGTTTGTATAACATTATTTTTGCTATACACAGGTTTGTGTTGATGTATTTAAATATACTTAATAAAACAGCTATTATCCAAATTCAGGTTTTCTTTTTTTGTTTTGCCAAAAAAAAATGTCTTTAATTAACTCTTACTTGGATGAACGCCTAAACAAATGTACAAATTTGACCTGATCTGTTCCCAGGCACTCCCTGTAAGCTTGACTTAAGCATTTTATGCAGGCTACAGTTTAAAGTCACCTGCAGGGTCCTCTTAAACGACTTTTCAAATGCGCTGCCTCTTCATGCCGAGCGACTATAAATCAAGCAGTTACTGTTGCTCTGGCAGGTTGAAGTTCAGGTAGATCCATCACTAATGGAGCTTTTGAGAATGCATTAGCCATAGTCAGAGTTCAACATAAATCACACTTAATAGAACAAAGCATTTAAGAACCTTGCATATTGGCATTTCACATTTCTATCTGTAAAACGGACAGGATGACCCTTTGTGCACCCAAAGGGTTCCTTCGTTTCATAGAACAAATGAGGAAAAGGCTAAAGTGTATTTTTAGAGCCTGATACTGGACACGGATGATTTCTAGATCAAACAGAGCACCATTCCACTGAGTAATACTTGAGTAACGCGCGCCCTGCTTGAACACCTTATGTAAACACTAGAAGTAAGTTATATATGTCCTCAGCAGCAGAAAGCCCGACAATAAGTTAACACTGAACATTTTATATCTATAGCCTGCAAATCAGATCTGCTTTTACCAATTCTATACTCAAGGTCATAACAAAACTAGGATTTTGAGGGCAGTAATATTCCTTTTCTTGTAGAAAATCTAAAGCACTATTGTAACACATGCAAAAACAATGCCATTCATCCTGGGAAATATTTTAGAGATGCTTTTTTCAAATTCCTGAAAGGATATGAGGCAACTCTGATGAAACTGTTTTACGAAGTTGTAAAATATTTTATGTGATGATTCTGCAAACAGTCCAAGTTATGCATGCTTCATATTCCTTTCTATGACATGCAAATGTTTGAATTTTGCAGTTGTTTTGTTTGGCTAAGGATACGTTCCTGTTGAAAGGAAACAATCATTGTCATTCATCAGCTATTTTTCAAGCTTGCACAGGAAGAGACAGATTTCTATTTTACCACCTGACTAATAGAATGATAAGCATACGGAGCAATCAGGGCAAATTTAGAAAAATAGAATTAGTACAAATTATTCCCAATAAATATTCCCATGTATCCAGAGGCTCTAGGCAGCAGATGAGGAGTCATGTAGCTCACTGCACTTTGCAAGTTTCCACAAGCGATGGTTCACCCCCAGGCTAATTGTTGTGTGGCTAGGTAAGAGTACCAGAAACAGCCATGTGCAGAGACACTGGAGGCCTAATTGATGAGCCTTCATTTGCTCACAAATCCAAGTTCAGGTTTAGGTCACCTCAGTGGAGTGTCCCGTCACCCACCACCACCACCACTTATTGAAATCTTCGTTGTACACTAGCACCAAACATCCGTCTTAGTTTGCCAACTGTTTCATGTGCAACAAGGGATGTTATCTCTTGATTTTAATAACAGGACCAACAGAGGTAAATAAATCCTCAAAGGCAGATACCTTTTGTAACAATGTCACCATTGTCTTGTGCAAAAGGTAACTCGCCATAGTCTCCCTTCAAATGCAATAACTTTGTTTTGGTTTCAACACACAGGCTGAGTGACAAAGAGAAGTTTGAATTGAGGCCAGCGTAACACGGAATTTACTCTGGTCCGTCTGCGGTGCATCTACATTCAGTTCACGACTGTCAGTTAATTTACAATGTCTCCGTTTCTGTCCCCCCACTGGGTCCCGGAGGAGTGCCCTGTCCTGCCACCCCTGCGTTGGATAGTTCACCTTCCTCTTTTCGCTCATTTTTTGCCTAATTTTTTTCGAAAAAAAAGTTGTACTAATGTCTTTTTTTAAATAAACCATCAACGTTTTTATCTTCAGAACTCAGTGGATTCATAAATGATCATCACAAAACGCTCATTTTTTAAATTAGACTTTCACTTTGTGAAATCGATTACTTCATTTTCTCTGTTTAGAAAAATAAAATAAATAAAAATTGAGCATGGTGTCTGAATTGCTTTTAAAACTCAGGACTCTAAATAGTCTTTCACTTTAGTACTTATGGGTTAGGGTGGAAATTAGGACATAGTCTAACCCTTGTTTTTGTACTCACTGGTGCCGCCAATCTGCACTTGATTGGCTGCACCCATGAATGTGGTCCCTGCTGAGTTTTCGGCAGAGTTTTAGTGTAAAGATTTGGTGTGCCATGGGACCCTCATCTGAGTAAACCAATCAAAAAACTGCACATTTTGTGGCATTGTTCGGGGAGAGACTCCCAGTGCTGTTTCCAACTAAGAAGACAGGCAGTGAAGTGTGCGTCTCAGGATGATAACACCCAAAGAGGACTGTTACTTCTACCCATCAGTGCTTGGGTACTAGAGGTCTTCTATAAGGTTAGCACCACGACAAGCCTCACTCTCCCCAGACAATCTCGACAGAACTGCATGCTGCCAGTTCTGTCTAGACTAGAGATTCTGCAACTGGTGACGATACCTCACCCCCACAGTCTGTGTCTGAACTCTGTCCTCCAAAAAGACAACGCTGCCCACACAAAGTGGGTTTCTTAATCAACCTCAAAATTTTGGAGTAGAGAGAACAGAATTAAATGTATCCTCTTGGAATAGATTACTGACATACTGATTTCTGGCACGAGGAGGAGGTGCCAGGTTGTTGAGGTTATTCAGCACTCTGTTTGTTAGATGATTAAATTGTTTTTTTTTTTTGTCTGTTTTGGTTATTTTTTTGTAAAAATCTAGTTGTTCTTATTAATTATCATGATTGTAGCTGTAAATGCACACAACATTAACGTTTCTTTTGGAGGCAGTGACAGATGAGTTACATATGAGACCCACTCTGATCGCATTTTGAGCTATTATTAAAGGGTTCCCTAGTGGTCTTTTGATTGTGACTTTTTTAGCCCACATCAAAAACCCTGTCATTTTCCTGGACATAGTTTCTGCAGAGCGCAGGAGTTCATTAGAAGTTCACCTCAAAGTTGTGTGTGAGACCATTGGCCTGGAGCAACCCCGTCCTCCTTGCCCTTCTTGTTGCTGAGACCTCTCTGTTTACACGCTTTCCCCTAGCTCCTCACACATCCAACCTAACATCACCGGTAAAAACATGGTAAAGACCCCAGAAAACACTATTTTGGAGTGGATCTTTTAATAAAATGGTTGACACTCCATTGAGGAACTAAACCTGTCTGTTAAATGTCATGAATACACATTCAAAGCTAGATAAACTGAATAGAAAATAAACTCCACTGCTTGACTTCACTGTTTTTACATGGTATAGTGGCTACAATTATGCTTTTTTTTTAACTTTTTTTCTTACTTTGGTGTACCTAATTCTCAAGGCTTACACATACCTAACTGTTATGTTTAAATAATCAAATCCTAATGTCAAAGACAGATTTAATTTATGTGTTTAATGGATTCAAAATTTTAGAGAAAATATTATTTGAGGAGGAGTTTATTCATTCAGACTGATCCATCTTAAAAAGATACTTCAGTACGTGTTCAAATGATTCTATGTTGATTTATTGTGGGATGTTTCAGCCTAATGCATTTAGAGTGTTAATTACAGAACTGCTCGCCTCTCTGTCTTCTTCTGATCGCTCATATGCTGGTCAACATGTCTGGAGTGCAACACACTGTTTCCTACCTCCAGGCTCTCATGCACATAAATCAAGAGAGGGCGGTGTGAGAGCGTGCACATATGAATTCATGCATGTTTTTGTTGCAAAGGATATTGAAGGCCTTGTTAAAGACAGAGTAATCACTAGCTTAGGAGTGGATGTTTGCCCGTAGGATGTAGGTAGTAATAGACCTGTCAGTTTTAGCCATGAGTTAATGTCTGAATCATTGCAGATCCCAACAAAACCCTGCAGACCTCCATGAAGATCCCCGTCAATACTGACCTGACCTCATCACAGTTAACTGTTGACAACCAGTCAATCTTTTTCCAAAGGTTTAGTTTTTTTTTACTGGTGTCTATTAGGGAAGCATCTGGTTTTATTGACATGTCACTGTCTGTGCAGGGCCAATATCAGATCCAAAAACTATGTTTTTGAGCAAATCATATGGATTTATCTACCTACTGACTGATGTGTTACCCAATGCTTCCCTTTTGCTTTAGGTTTTTGTGTTGACTATTGACAGAGGTGTGTTGAGTTGTGGTCGGGTGGTTAATTATGTTACCTACTGCCAGATATTCTCAAGCTTCAGTTTGAAACTTTTTTCACACAGTATTTTCTTTTTCTTCTTTCTTTTTTCAGACCATGGACCGGTTCAACGTCAGACAATATTTTCACAGACCGGCCTGTACGAGGTTGAATTGGGCTTCCGATGTTTTCTACTTCCCTTTTTCCTTAACTTTTAAGGGTAACGTTAATCTTCATCCTCGGTTAAATATCTGTAACTGCTTTAGACATAATTTTTTCACTAGATTTGTTTTATTATCTGTTGTTTTTATTATTACCTTTTGTTTTTTGAGCTATGGTAAAAAAAGCAATGTTCCTGTTGCGGATCAACGATAGTTCCATCTTCATCTTAACTGTCAAAGTTGAAGCTAAAAAACTATCTTCAGCCTCATCCAGCTTTAAGGCGCAGCGCACAAACACATAAAAAAAAACGTGTATTTTAAAAATATAAAACTAGGATGAAACATGAATCCACCGTTTGAACAACTTTATTAGCATCATCCTTGCAGCATTTGATAGATGGTTGCTGAATATGATTTATGGTGTGTGGGAACAACTGTCACAACAGACACAAATTTGGAGTAAAGGCTCCAGGTTTTTGTCTGTTAAAAGCATCTTTCTTATATCTGAAAGTCTAAGATTCTTCTTCTTCTTTTGTCAACTTCACTAGCTTGGGGGTTTCAATTTAACTCTTGAAGCAGGCACTTTGAAATCCAACTCCAACCAAGTTTTTCTCTATTGCAAAAGTGTTCCCAGTATTTTCTTTGAGTATGATGATGCAGTTTTGAGCCAAAATCCATGAACCTGTGTTGTTTTTTTAAGACACAGTTTCTGCAGAGCGGCAATAGTTAATCAGAAATTCGTCTCTGGGTCGTGTTGGGGAACTGTTGGTGCAGAAGTTCCCTACCTTTGTTTACACTCTCTCCCGCTAGCATAAAAAGCTCCTCACAACCTTAACCTAACATTAACGAAGCAAAAAATAACTGCGATTAATATCAGGGTACAGTTTTGAGCCAGATGCCAGCTCAAACGAGGAAAAGGAAGTGTTTGTGGATCCGTTTGTCTGCAAGTGGAGGATTTAGAATTAAAGTGGAGCATGAAACCGTGGATTTCATCTGCTCAAAATGTGAATAAAAGAAACACAGTTTTAATCTTAAATTCTTATATGTCCTCCATTATGAGAAAAAGGCTACAAGAAAATGCTAAAAACACCCAAAACACGATTTTATTAAAAGTGGGTTTTAAGAAAGTAGTGATCGAACGACTTCATGTGTCAAGAATGAGTCAGATGTTATAAGGAGAATCCAGCTTCTTCCGAATCTTCTTCTTTCTCTTTTGGCTTTTCCCATCAGGGGTCGCCACAGCGAAACATCCTTTTCCACCTCACTCTATCATGAACATCTTCTACCCTAACATTAGCCAGCTTCATGTCCTCTGTTAAGACATCCATATCTCCTCTTCGGCCGTCCTCTTGCCCTCCTGCCAGGCAGCTCCATCTCCAACATCCTTCTACCAATATATCCACTATCCCTCCTCTGAACATGTCCCAACCATCTCAGTCTGGCTTCTCTGACTTTGTCGCTAACTTTCTTCTGAATAAGATTCTAAACTAAATGGCAAAAATATGGCCCGGTCCCACGGACAGTTAGTTTTTTTTTTTTTTGATACTTTATGGTCCATAAAAGTACAAGCATGGTTTATGCAATATTGTACTCAATCAGACCTGTGAAAAAAAACATAATGTAAAAGATGGGTAAAAAAACATAGACTTTAATAAAACGTTTGTAATATTATCCTTTTTTTATAAATCGAGTACTGTAGATGGGTTAATATAATATAATCTTCAAATTTGAGGAGGAGCCCTTACAGACTTCATTACCAGGTTTTAACACTGTGACTATGGCTAACATAAAACAGCATAAAACTGTAATAAATCATGGCTTACGACGACAAATTGTTATGTTCTAAGTCTGGGCAGCAAAAGTGTAAATTATCTTTGAAAAATGGAAACACTTGATAGATGTTTGTCCTTTTTGATGCTTGTGTTTGTGTCTTTAGAAACTGTTAATGTTTTGAAGTATTAGAAGTGCCAAGGATGACAAGATGGAAAAACTTTCAAAGTGAAAAAAGCCCTATGTGTGTGGTGGGTTGTGTAAGGGTCTCTTGTAACCGTAACTAATTTTCCGGCACAGCTGAGAACATGGAAGTCATCCATACAAAATCCAGAAAAGCCTCTTGTTTTACTTTTTTTCCCTTTCAGCTCCTTGCTGTGACCTGGCCTGGCCTTTGAAAGATGTACACTCATTTTCCAGTTGGACAAGAGATTTTACGCTTGTGCTTTCAGCATTACTGTAAAGTAACACAGCAGACTCTGGAACTTCACTGTCGAGAAAAAAGGAGTGGATGAAAGGATGGTAAGTTGTCCAGATACTGTAGTTTGGCAATTCAGTAATGACCAGAAACCAAACAAACTGGATACTAATGTTACCTTAAACACAGAGGCTGAGGTATAAGGTCAGCCTCTTTAGTTAGAACATCTATCACCTTCTCCTGCAAGAAAGCCAAGTCAAACATTTTCTCACAGTATGAATGGACAGTAGTTTAAAAAAATATTTTTCTGAGTCATCTTGTCTGTTAAAATATAATAATATAAAATGACAAAAACTTAATAAGCTAAAATAAATGTATCAAAACTAAAACTAATTCTAGCCTATCATTTATTTATTTTTTGCATTCTGCTTTAAAGCCAAAGAGCGACATTGGAGATAAAAGAGCTGCATGTTGTATGGAGTGATATTTCTGCCACCACTTTGCACACAAACCTTTCTAAGTTGCAGGTGAAAATATAAAATATATGCTTTTCAACATTTTTTTATTCTGCTTTGATACTTTTGCTTTACAATTTTTTTCTTTTTTGCTTTCAAAAACGTTTTTTTTGCATTTGCAAAAACACGTGTTTTTGCATTTTTTTCTGCTGCAGACATTTTAAACACGTTGGTCACTACACTGACATAAATAAATACAAAACTTGGTTTTATTTTAGCTGCTTTGCTGCTTCTTCTGGATTTTACTCTGAGAGAAAAGAGCCAGAATGGTTGAAAACGGCAGAATCCCGTTATAACAGAACCGACACAAAGTCCATGTCTGCCTCCAAGCACCGTCAACACGAGACAGAGACACCTGATAGGTTAGAATCTGGACCAATCAGCAGGTATTTCATGGCAGCTTTGTCACGTCAAACTGAAACTTAACTCAGCAAAATCAAATATAGGAGAAAAGTGAGATGACACACAACGCATGCAAAAACTTTTTTGGTGGCGGCAGTTATATCACGCTAAGTTGTGCTCAGAGTAGTCAGCAAAATCAAAGATAGGAAAAAAAAAACAAGATTTGACACAACGCATGCGCAAACATTGCAAATCCAAAAAAGGTTTTTGAATGCAATTTTTATTAAAGCGAAAGAAAAAATTATTGAAAAGCAGATATTTAACATTTTCATTTACAACTTAGAAAGTTTTGTGTGCAACGTGGTGGTAGAAATATCACTCCATAAGGTTGCAGACCCCTGATATACAGTAGATGATTGTGCTGTAGGTGTTTCTCATTGTTTGTGCAAATGTTTGTGTGTAAATGTGTAGCAAATCACATGAAGCCAACATTTTTGTAACTATTTGCAAAAGACATTACAGATGTTTTCATAACATTCAGTCTCATGGAACTTTTGTTGTTGATCATATTGTTGATTTTTTTTTCTGTTCTTACCACTGTTTTTTGCTCTGTCATCCTTAACTTATCTTCATCTTTCAACAACTCTCCCTCATATCTCTGGCTCTCTACCCAGCTGGGACCTTTCCTGTGTGGAGTTAGGGTACCGTTATTCCCACGCGTGTGTGGGTTTTCTCTATTAGTCCATAAGCCTGCTTTACAGGGTAGTCAGTTACTCTAAATTGTCCCTATAGGTGTGAATGTGAGTGATTGTGCTGCCCCTACAACAGACTGGCAACCTGTTAAGAGTGTTCCCCATCTTCACCCAACACTACTGAGGATAGGCTCCAGCAACCTCGCGAAAGGAATTTTGAAAATGGATGGGTGGATTATGAAAAACTGCAAACGTATATATTCACGTGACTCCCACTTCTGCTACTTTAACAACTTCTGCGGGTCTGCTCTTAAAAATGTGGCAACAATCTCAGTCTTTTAATCAGCTCTCTTCATGTGGGATCTGATATTGGTAGCATGAACAACACATGGCTTTTGTTCTCCATTGGCGGTTGCCTTGGGTACCCAATGCTGAGTGGGGTCTTATGTGACTTCAAACTCCTGCATTATTTACATGCTCAGACGTAAATCTGTTAAATGTATTGAATACAGGTGCAGACACGCAGAGAAGCACCAGCTTTTTTGTGGAGGAACCCACTGTTAACGCTTCACAGCTTCTCATATCTACAGTTATCAAATAAATAGCATTGAATTGTTCAGTCCACATTTCAATAGAAATTTTCAATACGTTAGGAAATCAGGAAATGTTCACAGTTTTAGTTTGCTTGGTAAAGAGGTCATTGTAACAGTAAATTAATCCAACACAAGTTGCCCTCAGCTTTGCTTACCCGGTGGACAGAACTAAGACACAAAGATTTTTATGACGGGAGACATAATGTTAAAGGGCCCATCAAGTGGGAGTGGCGTCCGAATTCAGAGACACTATTTTTCCATATCTCTCCGTTTGCAGGACTAAATGTAGGGGTAGGGAGAAGCCATAGGGGAAGAATTTGGATTCCACCTTTAAGCGTCAAATGTTTCTTGCCTTCAACTTTGACCTTCTTCTTTTCTTTTTTTTCAATAATTTGCCTCTTTCTTCCTCTTTATGCAGAGTGAAACATTTGATTTGCAAAAGGCACTTGGTGTTGCTGCAGCTTTTCTGTTGGACCATCGAGGAGATAATCAACTCAGGTGGATGTGTTGTGCTCCATTCCAATATTTTCCATGTGGGAAACAAAAACAACAGAAAACACAGGATGAGTGCTTGTGGTTGGCAAGCTGTGAGGATCTTGTACTTTCTCGCCATGCTTAGCTTCTCCTCTGTCAACTGCTCTGACAGCAGATCATGTCAGCAATCCAGTGATGAGCCTCCATGCTTTTCTGACTATCTGATGTCATGGAGCAGCCAGGGGTCAGCTGTCAGCTTGAGGGGTGGAGTTAAAGAGGGCGGAGCTTCCTGTCACACGATCCTATGTGGGATTCTATGAAATAAATCTACTCAAATGTCAAAAAATTGTAACGTAAGGTTATTTGTATCAATTAAACATAATGGAATATGCTAACTTTTCTGGGAAAAGATATCCATCTTAATGAATAATCACGATAAATATTAATTGTTTTGATTGTTTCTAAAACCACCAAAGTATTAAAATGACTACAAAATACCTGCATTGAATGCAGAATTAATTATAGTAGAGGGCAATTTTAATCAAACAATTTGCAACAAAATCCAATTAGAGTCATTCCACAGTGCATGATTGTTTCTGATAATTAAATGGCAGAAAAAAACAATTATGACTGCAAAATGGTGCAATTTGTTTTGCAAGATATAATTTAAATATAAAACAAGCCTGCAGCACATAACGAGAGAAAATAAAATCGTCCTGCTCTTTTTTTTGTTCTTCTGAAAATTATAGCTTAAAAGATAAATGTATTCAGTACGTTGAGTTCTTTCTCTGCTGCTGACAAAAACCCTCTTTAAATGTGCTACTCTCAAGTGAGTCAGTTCCTCTTAACTTGTTGTCATAAGGCATCAGAAACCACAGTTCCGTGAAAAAGGAAGGCCTGCCAAAGGTTCATCCCTCTCCACCTGTTGTGGCACTGGTTGCTATAAACATTCAAGTAATTTCAATTGAGTATGCAGGACTGTAATGTTTCCTTCAAGATGTTATCTCCCTTCATCTGGCTCTGCGCCATGCACTCAGGGAGTTTGAGTGCAAGCTGAAACACATGCATACTTAGTCATTCACGCAGACGCACACATACAGAAAAACACACTTTCATAAGTTAGGACGGTAAGAGCAAAGGAAGATGAAAGGATAAAATGAAGTAGAGTGGTTCATATGTGTATTTCTGCTGTTGGCTCCAGCAAGATGACGGCCTCTTGCCTTCAGGACAAACTACACAACAGCATTTCTGTCTGGTGAAGCATAAGGAAAAGGCTCTGAGGCATCGCAGTATGTAGATAATTTCATAAGCACTTAAAGGTGATGAAATACAAGGGCATGGCAGATGCAAGATTGTTTTTTATGTCTTAGAATGTGTGTGTGTGTGTGTGCTCCAACTGACAATAGAGCACTTCATCATTTTCTGCTGAAGGCCAACAGGACAGGAATTTTTTTAAGCATCTCTAATTGCTACAAGTATATTTATATTCCGTAAACATTAATTATAATCTCTCTAGTATTGCAGTTTGGTTTATTTTTTATAGATAAACTCAGCATGACATGGTGTAATGTGGCACTATGTGGCATTTTTTTGTTGGACATACACCACATTTTTCCTCCCTGGTGCTTAATCCTTTGCCTCATTTTTTACTGCCAGTCCTTCTAATCCAGCACTGACGGGTAAGACATATCCCAGCATGCACCAGGCAGAAGGACAACTAACAATAAACATCACTGGCAGCTCAGATTAGGCAGCTGAGGGTCAGTGGTGGAGCAGAAGAGGGTGTGATGGTGGAAAAAAAATAGAAATGCATTACATCATAATGTAACATTAGCATAATATTTACTACGCAATATTAATATTTACAACTTTTTTTTACCCTCCTTTAGTCACTTATTTCTATTAAAACGTCCATTGTTTTGTTGCTAGTCAAACTATATAAAAAAATAACTTAAATATTTTCATAGTTTAGTCTAACAAATCTTAATTCGACTTTTAAAACGCTGCGGGTTGACCTTTGAACTCCGGAGATGTTGCCGGCGACTCCTAAATAGCATGGTCTTTACAGTAAATCTTAAAGTACATTCACAGCGCCCTGGTTGAACGTGCATATGAGCAAATATTTCCAGTGAAAAGTCTATGTAAACATCTGTCAACAATGGCGTTCAGGCTCTAAGTGAGGCTACTGTGTGGCCATTGGACATGCTTTGCCAGTTAAACCAGGCTGAACTTCGACCAACCAGGGACTCAAATTCGGTAGCGATGTATGGATTTGATTTATCTGGTAAACCCAGACACGATGACAAGCCTGATGACGTCTGCCTTTTTACAAATAAAGATAAATCCTGACGATATGCTAATCCATGTCTGCCATTGCATGGACGCTAGCAACAAACCGAACCGTTTTCGTTGAGAGCCCAAATTTGCGCCGCTTTGACTTTTTGCACCAACTCTTAACCAACTGTTAGAGGCGGACATGTGCTAGTAAACAGTGGAGAAATATAAAAAAAAATACTCTCCCTGCTTGTCCAGTGTGAACACCACAGGTGAAAAAAAAAACTCAGTCTTCAATGCGCTTCAAATACTTGGTGAGTACGTAGCCTTAGATTTAATATGAATCAGCTCACATGTCACAAACTCAGGCCAAATTTGGCCCACAGTGTAATTGTAATCATACTATATACTGTACCGCTAAAACTACAAATCCCATGATGCTTTGCCTGTATGATAGGCGCGCAGACAAAACCAGCAAGCGCTCCTGTTTTCTGTTGACAGTCATTGACAGCCATGCTCCAGTCACACGGGACAAATTAATATCACCCTTCACAAAAATGGCCAAACGAAAGATGGACAACAGGAACTTTCAAGACAGGTGGGAGGCATGAATATAAATGACAGACCTCATTTTCTTGTGTGCGGAGCTAATGTGGCTGTAACAAAAGAATATAACATAAAAATACACTATATAAAAAGGTTAAACATTACATTTCAATTGCAGTTAATTTTTCAATAAAAATAGAGTTTGGCCCGTGACTTTATTTCACGGCTTAATTTTGGCCCACTGTGAATTTGAGTTAGAGACCCCTGCATCAGCTGATTCTGATGTGGAGAAAAGCAGCTTTTTAAAAGACACATGCTAACGGAAAATGTTGCATAACTGCACAAAGTTGCTTTTCTCCATGGCCGACTCACATTGTTTTTGTAAGCGCATAACTACTGCGCAGTGTTTCATACAGCGCACTCTCTCACTCTCTTCTGCTATCTTACAGGCCCTTAAACACCCAACCTAACATTTATTATTTGTGCAACAAAAATTGTGAGCAATGCTGGAGATATATAGTTGTACAGTTTTGAGGCCAGATTCCAGCTCAGATGGCGAAAACAAAGACACGCATGGACCTATTTGTCAGAAAGTGGAGGTTTCAGCATAGAGCGGAGCAGGGAGACTTTGGCCTGCCCATTTCAGTTGCTGTGTCAAGCTTTTTCAAATTGTATTCTGGCCATCTGCTCCTTATTCACCATTTGAATAAAGAAGTACTCTAAAATGCAATATTGAGCATAATTTTCTTTATATAGGCTATGTCCTTCATTATGAGAAAAATGATTCAAGAACATGCTAAGAACACTAAAAACATGCTTTTCATTGTGTTTCAAAGTGTTTAAAGCTTTTTCACTAGTGTAAACAACAACATTGTATGGTTTTGTCAGAAAATAGTGACTCCATCAGTATTAAGTAATAAAGAAAATACGAAGTGCACTGATTCACTTTGTCAGATTCTATTTTTTATGGCCCATGTGAATTTAATTTTTGCACAGATAACAAACATGATCTAATATCACTTTACTATCATGGAGACATTTTAAGTGCAGTTGTTGCAGAAAACAATCACAAGAGCTGCAGATGCAGACAAGCATCCCCCACAATTGTCTAAAAATCTTGTATGAAACAACATAATATATTGTTGGTCGGGTGTTTAGGAGGAAATAATCATTTGCAAAGAGACACAGAGGGACATTTCCGTGTCGACACTCATAACTGACCAATCACACAAACATGTTCAAGGGTCAAATGACTGGCTAACTTGTTTAGAGAAGATCAAAGAATTCCCATTAAGCTCTTTTAAAATGCCCAATAGCAATCACCACAAATACAATATACAAAATGCATCAAGCGATGATGATGTTTTTCTTTCCTGTAGTGTGGGTGGTAATGATTGAATCTACATGATAAATTGGTACAAGGTGCTTCCTGATTAGCATCCAATCTGGTTGGGGGTAGAAGGGAAGTTTGTAAAAATGGAGAGATGATGACATCGGCCTGCTCATTAGGTTCAGAAAGGATGAAGCAGAGGAACACACAAACATGACTGATAAGTGAAAGAGCGAGAAAGCATAATAGTGAGACTGCTCTGTTTTTCTTTAGGAAGACGGTGTCAGGGCCTCAGAGGGGATTTTCCTTGTTGTTGAAAGGCTCACTTAAATCAGATCTTCTGTTGATTGAAATGAATCGGTCCAATATCGCAACTCCTTACAACTCGATCCCGGGCACAGATGGAAGAGTCATCTGAGCGAACACTCTCCCTAATCCTCCGCTCTCTCATGTGCTGCGGCATTCTGAGTCGTGGTAGAGGGAAGAAAGAGGACCGCGACACAGATGACCCCCTTTGAGTCCCCAAATGCTCACACAAGAAGTCACACTTTAACGTACACACTATACACACAAACTCTTCCGAGAGGGGTAAACGTGACTGTTGGCTTTGGAGCAAACTGATTTCATGCTGAACAAGGGTGAGATCCAAAACAACAAAGAAGGTGCAAAGGGAGTGTTTTCTTGGATTTAGCTCTCATTCAGCAGTCAGAGTGCAGGGTGCTCGTGTCAGAGGTCACCGTGTCATGCTTAGTTGTGTAAATGTGGCTTTGACCTCTCCTCACCTTGAAAAGAATTATGTTTCACTGAGTTTAAGAGAAAAAAATACTGCTTCAAATAAAAATTAAAAAATAATCTCTGCAGCTATATGAGTATTTTAAATACGTTTTTAGAATTTTTGTTTTTACGTTCATCCTCAAAACTTTCAACATCACTTAACTTTTCCTAAATCAATTCCTGACTGAATCTGCATCAAAGTTGCTCCTTTGCTTGAAAAAGTGACCTCTGATGCTATACCTTCACACCCGGCATGTGTCACACATTCTCGAACGTGCTTTTAGTACAGTGTTCACACTGGACTGCCGCTATATGATACTGTACCTACAGTGGGGCAAAACAAGTACTTAGTCAGCCAGCATTTGTGCAAGTTCTCCCACTTAAGAAGGTGATACAGGCCTGTCATTATCATCATAGGTAAACCTCAACTATGAAAGACAAAATAAGAAAATAAAAAAAATCCAGAAAATTACATTGTCTGGCAATTGGTGGCTGACTGAATACTTTCTGCCCCACTACCTGGAAGAGGCTTGGTACAAAATGTCAAAGAAATTTACTCCAGTTTTTACATCAGCTCTGATATATGAAAGACTTGGTGTCACGTAAGCCCAGCAGGGGACAAACTGCAATAGTAATCTCTCCTTCATGATTGATTTTTTTCAAACAGTTGGCACTTTTGTGAATTAAAACGTTACATCACTACCAAAATTGAGTCCCTGATTTGTCAAAGTTAACTTTCCGCACCTTTTTAATTGATGGGCGTTTTTGTATTGCCAAGCTGGTGTGAAGATAGCTTTAAGACAAAACATTTGAGAAAATTCTTTTCTGACTTTATTTTTAGAAGAAATATGGATCCTAACCCTACCCTGAATCTCCTTCGAAAAGAAACTGGATGACATTCACAGAGGTTTGAACTTAAGGACTGATGGACAAAGATTTATTTATCTCCCATTACATACACAAGCACAGCCTGTTTTTACATGAAATGGTGATATTTTCATCAAGTCTTAATCAAAGTTCATCAACCTTATGCACACGAGGACATATTTTTCTAAAATGGACAACGAAACAAAACAAAAATAGCTACAATCCTGAAACTAATGTAGAAGTCACCTCAAAGGAAGCGCCAGTTTCATTCCATGGAAGAGCCAATATTTTTACAGCAAGTGGCTTAATCGGAGTCAGTCAACAGGTATGCTGCAGGTTGTGATGCAATGTTTGCCTTCAATGGTTTTAGCGAACACAGCATGAAATGCTGTAATGTAGAGATGCATCACTTTGCTTGCATTCAGGCTGAGCAGGAGAAGACACAATGAGGGCCATTGTTCAGGGGTGGCCTTGGATACAAACTAATGGTTGCTATCTTTATCAACAATGGCTCAAAATACATCTGTTAGCTTGAGTGAGCATAAACAAAGACAGCTAGTGTTCAGTGTTGACTGACAGAAGCTGTGAGACGTAAATGATTTACTCTTCCATTAATTCCAGGGCTGGGCACCCTACATTACAAGCACAGCAGTAAACATCTATAGTCAGAAGCGTTTCATGTTCTTATTGTATTGTACACATACGCGACCCAACTGATAAAGTTAGTATAAGAAAAGACAAAAGAAATTCTGTTGCAAACCTGCAATGCATGTGTAGTGCATGCAGGCAGACACAGACTGGCATGGTAAAAGAAACGAAAATGTGCACAAATGGGGTTTTAGAACAGGTGGTGGACGGTGTGCAAACTTTATTCTGAGTATTGCTCAAGTGAAGATTACCTAAACAGAGCAAAAGCCAAGGCATGCAGCGAATAATTCCCAATCCTCCAGTGTTTGCCTGCACTGTCATCGTGACACTCAACACTTCCCTCACATCCAGCGAAATGCCTTTCCGCATTGAAGAACAAATAACACGAAGTCTTACATGATTTCAAGTTTTTTTCCCCCCCTAATCCCTTCAGTTAATGAAAATAAAGCTCTTGCTTACTTGTCTGCTATACAATGTACACATAAATTATTGCCATCTTAATTGCATTACCTCAGAGTTAGTTTAGAGACCACCCACATGCAGACAATGGAAAAAGCATTGCAGATTTTCCATCTTATTATCGTTTCTCAATAGTTGTACGACAAGGATCCCTGTTGCTGCAAATTCTTTATTTTATTGAGACAGTAAATCTGTCATTACTTCATTAAAGATAAACATAATTTGTGTTTTACATTTTTTCTTCATGCAAAGTTCTTCCACAAATGACATATTTTTAATCAACTTTTTTCAGCATTTTTCTTCTGTTATTTTTTGGTACTCCTTTGTCCCCAGGTTAAAGGACTTTTTTAGCAGATGAATGTGGACTGTTCAGTCATTGACGATGTACTAACCTGCATGACAGTAATCCTTGTTGATCTTTCTTTATGTGTGTGTGTGTGTTTGTGCGTGCATGTGTGCTTTAAGGCGTGTGCAGTTGCTGTGTGTGTGGTTGTTTGCCTGACCTCAGTTTAGACACTCATGTGCTGACAGCAACCCGCTGGGTGAGCTTAGTGCTCTAAATGAGCTGAACCGATGACAATCACTGATGCCACATCTCAGCAGAAAACATCCTTTTCGGTTACTATTCATGTTGAAACTGTTAACGAACACTGGAGAGAACTGTTGAGGAATGATTTCTACACTTGACAGTAATGATCATGTATCATTTGGTTGAATATATATCACAAAATTGTTGATGTTTTTTCAAATGCTGGAAGTTTATTCCTCACAGCTGCAATTAAAGTATGTAAGGACAATGCTGACTCAGTCACCATTTACTTTTTTCTTTTTTTTACTAAAATAAATACAAAAGGAACATTTTAAAATTGATTAATTTAATTTCTTCTACAAATGGGTAAAAAAATAATTTTTAATAAAAAAAAATATATAATGAAACATTTTAACAATTTGAGTTTCATTGAATTTTGTGGAAATAGATTTTTCCAATTAATTTATAATGGTTGTTGAAACATTTTTTATTCAATTTGTTATTGAAGATGGCCCTCTGTGAAAACATATTGCTACCCAGATTTAGTGACAAGGAACAATAAGATATCTAAAGTCTTAAATGTCTCCCGAACATTGATGTCTGCCCGAATAAACATTTGATTATTAATTCATTGTTTTACCGCATGCCCAAATCTGTGAATTAGTATATCTGAATGAGCAACTGTCCAAAATGGATTGTAAAAAAGCTGAGTCAATTTTGTGAATGATTTATAATAAAAATATTCTTGTTTATTCTTGGGCTAATATGTAACTAAACATGTATTTTTCCCTTTTTTTTTCCATTTCAGACAAAATAAACAAGTTAAATTATTTTATCAGTCTTTTAGCGTCTTAGGGGACCTGTCTGTGTGGAGTTTGCATGTTCTCCCCGTGCATGTGTGGGTTTTCTCCTGGGACTCTGGCTTCCTGCCACCGTCCAAAAACATGCTTCATAGGTTAATTGGTTACTCTAAATTGTCCCTAGGTGTGAGTGTAAGTGTGTATGGGTGTGTGAGTGTGGCCCTGGGACAGACTCGCGACCTGTTCAGGGTGTACCGTGCCTTCGCCCACAAGTGGCCAGGATAGGCTCCTTTCAGGGTCACTGGGCTGCCAGAGTTTCCGAGTTTCAGAAAATGAATGAATGAAGGAATTTAACATCTTTATGGCTGAATTTATTTGCATTATTAAAAAAAAAACCACATGTTTGTGTCCAAGGTGATACTAAGTTATGTGGAGTCCAGGGGGGTATTCCAGAAAGCAGGTTATGCTAGCTCTCACAATAAGTTTGAGGCTAAGGAATTTGATAACCTCAGCTTTCGGTTCCAGAAATGGAGGTATCACAACTAAATTAAAAATGGAGGCACTCTCTGTCAAGACATTGCCAAAAAACCAGACAAGTGGGGCTTTAAACTGGCTTGCTGTGCAAGCTCTTCTTGTTTGCACAGTTCCTTGGGTGTCAGTTGCATTAGAACTGTAAGACCAAATGGCACTGGTGGAGCTCCCTTGCTGGCAGACAAAGACTTGGTAAAATGGGGTGGGGGAGCCAGTGATTACAGATCTGCAGAAGGGGTGAATGCAGTTAAGTGGTTTGACAACAAATGTGTCAACCTGCTGAGCAATCCCTGTGGGATCATGCCTCAGTCAGACGGTGAAGCAAAGAGTCCAAGGCAAAGCCTTCCATTCCATGCCCATCACTGATCCCTGCCCACATAAACCACATTGGAGGAATAGATCTCTCTGACATGCTGGTACATCTGTACAAGACTCCAGCCAAATCAATGAGATTCCCCTGTTTGGATACATCATCGACCTGTGTGACACTATGGCTGGTCTACAAGCGGGACTGTGACCTACTGAAGCAAAAACTAATGTCACTCAAAAGGTTCCGCCTGGTTGTCTGTTGCACACAGTTTAAATAATATCAATAAGCAAGCACCCAAAGTTGGCCAACCATCATCGAGCTCTCTACCACAGATGTGGAAAGGCCACACACCAAGACCCTCACAGCCAAAACCACAACCAGAGGAGCGCTACAACAATATGGGACACTGGCCTCCTCACTGTGACAGGCGGGGGCTATAAAACCTCTGTTCAAAGGGCATATCAAGGTGGAAATGTGAGAAATGTGATGTTTTTCTGTATCTCAATTCAAACCAAGAATACTTTGAATATTGACTTACTTTTCATATGTCACAAAGTTTTTGTACTGCTGCACAAGCAAAGATTGTTCTCAGAATGTTTATAATCTTTGAACTTGTTTTTTGTGCTATTTTTTTTCTATATGGATGTATTTTTAAAGATCAAACAACTTCTAGCAAACATAGTTCAAAATTTGCTTTGTTTTAAATGAAGTTCAATGTTTTGAGACATGAAAAAAGAATAGAGACAATGCCCTTAACACCAAGTGTCACAAGATGGCTGGATCCAAACGCAGCAGGTTTATTAGCTCAGCTAAAAGTCCACAAAGCTAAATCAGGGTCAGGAAGACAGAGCCGATAACAGGCATAAGATCATCAAAGGAGAGACAGGGGTAGTCAGGATCCAGGATCCAGGATCCAGGATCCAGGATCCAGGAGAGGGTCAGGGCAGGTGGCAGGCTGACAGAGTCAGGAGACAGAAGATCAGGTCCAGACATAACACTCGGTAAGGAAAGCAGAGTGGCACAAACAATACTTTGCACTGTGCTCAGTGCGGTTCAGAAGTTAAGTAGACTGTGATTGATTGAGTGAACAAGAGTCAGGTGTGTGGCATCCAGGAAGTGCACGCTGGCTTTGTGGGAAGAGGAAGTGCATTCAGTACTCTGGAGATGGTTCCTGCTGGTGACCAGAGGGGGACATAGAGTTCCGACTTCTGATATTGAGTCTTAATAATGTCTAAATTAATTGGTTTACATTAATTTGTTGTATCTGTATGAAATTTTGTATATTTAACGTTAAACAACAACTCAACTTTTTGGGTAGGGGTAATTATTTAAAAAAAAAAACAACCTAAAAGGTCAGAAAAACAAAACAGCGATTGTGGTCATTACAACCCTAAAGCAATAAGAAATATAAACAAATATTTTTTTTAGCTTTCTTCCAGGTAGGGTAGTTACATGTAGTTATGTCTAGTTTAGTGGGTAAAGTTTCAAATGATTTTATAAAATGATGCTTGTTTGCTCCCTGCAACAGACTGGCATCTTGTTCCACGTGTACCTCACCTTCGCCCAACAGTAGCAGGGATAGGCTCTAGCAACCCATGACTCTGAAAGGGATTCATTGGGTACAGACAATGGATGGATGGATGTTTAGTTGCTTTCATGTTAATTGTAGATTCTGATGGGGGAATAATGAAATTATTTTCAGTTGTTTGCCAATGTGCCATTAAGATCCAGCTATCTTTTAAACCTACTTTACTTTTAGCATTCAGGTGGATAATGGATCCTACCTAGCAACTGTTGGGCAAAGGTGAGGTATACCCATAGTTGACCAGTACACCACAGCAAACCCAAAGTCAATATAAACAAAAACTGGTATTTTCTTACTGAATTTAGTTGTAAAAAATAATCTAGAGAAAAATTTCATGTGCTTTACTTTGACAATTAGTGTCTCAGAAAAATACTTTTTCTTGCCTTTCTGGAATTTTTGTCACTTTTATCTAACCAATATACAGTATATGCCGGGAGATTTTTATTATTAAAACGTTCCTGCCTTTGTGCCAGTTATTTGAAACTCAGAGAACTGTCAGGCAACCAAATTGACCAAGGGTTTTCTGACACATCACTTTGCATAACCTGTCTGTTACCTGCCATGCAGCTCCTTATTTACATGAACATGAGCTACTCCGGATGCAGGGGTTTGAAAAGTCATTGTGCAAAGGGGAAACAAAATTGGTAAACTGGTAGGTCAAGCACATAAGCAGACATTTCCATCCCTTTAATACAATCTAAACAGCAATACCAATATAATAATTAAACAGCATAAATAAACAAACAAACAATTAATTAATAAATACATTAATAAATAAATAAATAAAGGAATAGAAAAATTATTGTTATTTAAAAGAACCCATCTTCAGTAGTATTAGAATTTTATAAATTGTGACACACAAACTAAAAATGTCATTCTTGAATAAATTATTAACATTATTAAAGTGTTTTAATTTAACTCTTAAGTGTTATTCGCTTCAGTAGGAGAAAGCATGAGCAGCGAAAAAACAAACAAACAAAAAATTATTTTAGAAAAGAAAAGTAAAAAAGTAAACTTTGAGTAGTGAGTAGAAGAGGGCTAAAATTAAGTGTACAGTATTATCAGCTGTAGATTCGAGGGGAAAAAACATTTTTAATCATAAGCAGAGCAAAGATACTCACACGCACTTCTTTTTACCTAAAAAATACAAAAAAATGTTCATGCAAAAATATTGACAAAAAAAATTAGAATAAAAAAAAGAAAAACTGGTACTGCAGAGGTACCGGAGTTCATTCAAAAATTTGCCTCTGAGTTGTGGGCTGTTGGTGCGGAGTGAGGCTGCCTTCGCTTCCCATCAACCCTTTGTTTACACCAATGAGTTCTATCGCTAGAGGAGACATCACGTGATTCCTCATGGGAGAAGAGCACCGTCATCTTGGTGAGGTCAAGTCACTGCTGCAGTTCATTCATGTGAACACATTTTTTGCTAAATGTCACTTCATTGTGCGGGTGTCAACTGCCAAAATCAGAGAAATGAGTTCACGAAGGACATTTCACAGGTAGGTACTGTAATTTTTTTTCTTTTAATGCTGCATGGGGAATCATTAATAGTACACATGTTGACATGAATGATGCTGCTGGGCTATTATCAACATGCTGCATGACGTACGTATAATGTACTGTCGACATAAATGTAAACTTTATTCTGGTAAACCTATATACAGTATACAAGGACTAAGGATTTATACATTTCTGACTCAGTGACTGAATTTTCCTGCAGATTTCCAATGGATTCAGACTTAAGGAAAAAGTGTGCCTTGGCCATCACAAGAGCGAACTCAGATGGATCACTGTGGTGGCTAACTAGGAATACAGTCTGGCTATGTTCAAAACATTTTGTGAAAACAGATTTTAAAAGGGGCCAGACTGTTCGCTTGACTTATTATTATTATTATTGTTGTTGTTGACTTGTTTATTTATTGTTATTATTTATCATTATTATTTACTTTCTATTGATGTATTATTATTATTCATTATTATTGACTTATTGTTGGGCTTTTATAAATAATTTAAATTACGTGTCAAAGAGGTCTAAAACTTCTAAATGTTAAGAAATTATTTTTTTAATTCTTTGTAATAATTTTTTCTATTTGTAAGAAGTTTCTAGTAACCGTTTTTTTTCATTAAAGTTTGAGCTTACGCATGAATGTTTCTTTGATTTAACAACAACAAATGATGCATTGTGTGTATACATATATATATATATATATATATATATATATATATATATATATATATATATAAAACATATATCAATATATATATGACTGACCATAACTGAATTGCTGATATCAAGAAGTCCTACCAATGGTTAGAAAGGGCTGGCCTACAGGACAGCACTGAAGCTCTCATCCTGGCAGCTCAGGAACAAGCCCTGAGCACCAGAGCGATAGAGAAGACCCAAGGTGTAGGCTGTGCAAAGAAAAGGGAACAACCCAGCACAAATTGCAGGTGTAAGATGCTGGCAGGAAGCATATACGGAGCGCCACAATCATGGCTGGAATAATATACAGGAAAAATGTGTGCAGAATATGAACTGGAACCCCAAGGTCAAACTGAAACACCTAAAGGAGGTAGAGAATGAGAGGGCAAAGATCCTGTGGGACGCCCAGATCCAGACTGATAGGATGGTAATGGCGAACCAACCAGACATTGTAGTGGTGGATAAAGAACAGAGGAAAGCTGTTGTGGTGGATGTGGCAGTGCCAAGCGATGGGAAAACAGGAAGTAGGAACATGAGAAACTGGAGGAATACTAGGACCAAAGAGAAGAACTGGAGAAAACCCAGAAGGTGACAGGAAGCCTGCTGTAATTTGGAGCGCTCGGGGCAGTAACCCAAGCTGGAGGAGGATGCAGCAGATACCTGGAAAGACCTCAGACCCTCCTCAGTCCAGAAAGCCGCAGTGCTAGGAACAGCTAAGATACCAAGAGACCCCAAGCCCCAGGTATCTGGTAGAGGACCTGAGTTTGGAGGAGAAACTCTAATGAAGAGTAAAGCATACATGGAGCGCCACAATCAAGTGGCTGGAATAATATACAGGAACATGTGTGCAGAACATGGACTGGAAACCCCAAGGTCAAAATGGGAAACACTTCCGAAGGTGGTAGAGAATGAGAGGGCAAAGATCCTGTGGGACTTCCAGATCCAGACTGATAGGATGGTAATGGCAAACCAACCAGACATTGTAGTGGTGGATAAAGAACAGAGGAAAGTTGTTGTGGTGGATGTGGCAGTGCCAAGCATCAGAATGGAGCTGAGCAGGGAGCTTGTGGCTTGCCGACTGTGGCACTTATATCACAGCTAGAAGCTTTTTCAAGCTACATTTCTTTGTCTCCTTCTGATTCATCATGATTTGAATAAAGTTGTGAAATATATGCTACAAGAACATGTTATAAAACATCAAAAACACTATTTTCATTGGAGTGGGTCTTTGAGCTCACAGGTATGATGATGTAGTACATTAGCATAAGCGGCATTTAGGGTGATAGTGTCATTTGAATTGTCCAAATTGGTAAACAAAGGGTCATTCGTTCCTCGTTACCCTCTCTAACTGGCATTCATTCCGCCTGAGTGAATAGGTGACTTGGACTAATAATGACTGCTGTCTACCCCAAGTGACAATTTTTAGCATCTAGGATATTGAAGTTTACGTCTACTGTACTGTCCCAGTAGAAATCAAAGATAAAATCGTTAAAGGAAAAACCCCAACTGCCAAAGCTTTTCAAAAGACGTTGATTCTACAACGTCATTCTGAGATGTCTGGGACTAAAACTGTCCAAACCAAATGAGACAGATGCAAATAAGACACACTTTCAGACAAAGAAAAAAAAAGGCTAGTTTCCATGAAGAGATGCTTCTCCTTTCTACTCTTTCATGAGCAACGGTTTCCACTTGCTCATCTGAACAACCCAATCCTCCCTGAATTACAGGGAGATTAGAGCCGGCTTTTGCTGCCTCTGAGAATCCCAGCTACAGATATCCATCAGAAGTGACAGTGGGCTGCACCTGTTGCCCACCAGGCCCATTAATAGTGACAGTTCAGGCCATCTTTGTCAAATAGTTTGCTTACTTACAAAAAAATGCCTACAAAATATTAAAATCTTGACTGTTCATTCTGTTTTTCCTCCATTAAAAAAACAAAAACCCTCAAATGCTTAACGTGTGAAAAATGTTTTGAATTTTATAACATTACTTCATCTTCTGGCAAAAGATGTCTCACAGACCGTTTGAGAGTATGAATGGCCCTGGGAGGTTCTTTAGTGTCTTTCCACACCCTTTACAACCAGCTGCGTGTGCAGTAACTCACTTGAACGTAATTACCCTAAAACGCACACCATAAAAAAAGGCAATTTCAGGAAAATAGTGTCTAGAAAAGTTCATAAAAATGGAAGTTATTTACATAAATAACCGGGCAAATGACTGTTAATGCTGTGGTAATGGAAGGGAGGAGGGAGTGTGCACTTTTGTGTTAACTACTTCTCCCAAAGGTGCAGCTGACTTGCAGGTGCAACATGGAAAGCCTTGCGGATGTCGTCGTGTGGACATAAAATATTGGTGGAACTGCTTTGGTCTTTTGCCAACTGAGGGAGCAGTTTATGCACATTTATGTGTTAAAGTGTATTTACTGTTACTCAAGAAGGGCATGCGTGACTCACTGAACTGCCACAGAGCAGGAAAGAAAAAACTGGCAACATTTACTGGACAAGAATACGGGATAAATTTATCGCACAATAGCATGACTAAATGATCAACGAAAACAATAGATTAACTGTGATTTATTTTCTGATAACATGGCCACACCTCTAATCTGTTTCACATGAGGAGTTTTTGTGGAAAACAGCAACAACGGAGTCATGCCCTGGATTGTGCAAACATGTAATGGTTTAAGATCAATGAATGACTCAGTTTCACAGCTTCCCATCCAGGCAAGCATATTATTTCACCATGTATTTTATTGTGAGGTATAAAACAATATTGGATTGATATTTATTTAAAAAAAATGTTTGCAGCATCAAATTTAAAGTTCTTTTTTAGGTGAAACAAAGCAATTCCTCATATTCAAACAACATCTGGAAATGAGGATTTATTTTTAAAAATACGTCTTTTAGAACAAACTAAAGCTTGATTTGCACCAGGACATGAGTGCTCTTCCTGCTTAAAGTGTAAGAATGCAATTGGGCAAAACACACGATGAGAGACAAATTGCTTTGTTCGTCAAGAAACAAACAGGACAGGTAACAGTAAAATAGAACTCGCTGTTGCTAAGAAACAGGCAAACAAACAGGGTGTTTGTTGATGGGTGTAGATCGGCCTCAGGGGACAAGTCACTGAGGCAGCAAGCAAGTTTCACAAGTGATGTACAGCCAAGTATCAACCAGCGTGAAATACCAGCAACTAATTGTTTATCTGTTTCCCTCGTTCTTTCTATGCTTCCAATCCCCAAGTGTCGCTATCATTTGATCTTTGTCGCTTTTTCCTTTTGAATCAAAAGTGCTGGTTTGTTTCTGTTTTTACGTTGGTCCTAGAAAACTTTGCAACTTTCCAAAAGATGGTCTCTGAAGACTCTTAAAAAGACACAAATAAAGCAGTTCTCACTTTTTTAGTCCCCATCTATCTTGCTTAAAGTAAAATCCATGTTAGCAACTTTATTTAAACTCTTGCAGCTGAACTTAACTTTGCATTGTCGATTACCCGGTCACAGAACGGCAAAGTTATAGGGAATGTACAATGAAGACATTTCCCAGTATCACTGAATTGGTGATGCTTGTTCTTTGGTTTCGATGCCTGTCCGCTTGACTGGGTTGACTGGGGACATTCCTCAAATGTGCATAGCACACGTAAATATACCTGCACACACCCCTGTCATGCTCTTCATCCATACTCAAAGCAAAAACAGAAAAAAAAGTTTTATTTTTTGACATGTTAAAGTTGAAGTATGTCCAAGAAAGGTCCATGAAAGCCTCGCGGCATGGTTTTGCTGCATGTTTTTCACCACCTTTGATTCAACTGGATATGACAGCTGCACTCTTTTAAACCCAGCATACCCTGTATCTAGTTTAGCGCTGCTTTTCTGCTCACTATTTCTTCTCAAGTTACATTTTCGTCAGTGTATCATTATTTTAACAAAAGGAAGCTACCTGACTTGTTTGCATGTTTTTTTAGCGTGTTACTGAAATTTGAGAACATGAGAATCAGATAAAGGTGTGAGGAAGAGTCAAATTTCAAACGAAAGGGATTGCTCAATTAGACCTCACAATAAACTCAACAAAAGCAAGCCCTATTTATAGACTGAAGAGAAATGATTTTATCAAGAAGTTTGAATACAAGTATTTTGGTCTCACTTCTAAATCTGCTTCTAAATGCTTCATTCATTTGCAAAGGACACTGCAGGTTGTCTTTTTGGATCACCTGACCTCCTATGGGGTACATGTCGGCAGCCCAGCTGTTGGCAATATCACTCTGCACCGACGGCGTGGAGCCGTGCTGTGCACTGAGCTAATGGGCTGCGCGTTACTTCATCGCACTTCTAAGTGTCGCTCTGTTTAAGAGAAGCCGGAATGACCGCAGAGGCACTAATAAAGTCATTCAGAGGAGAATGAGAGCCTCCTTGGGGATTTCATACACATTGTTGAGAAGTCTTTCCTGGAAACCCAGGTGTGGCCTTAGAATGGAGGCTTCATTTGTGAGCTGTCCACTGAGGTGATCTGTCAACCTTTTAAAATGCAGATCAGCTGGTCTCAGATTGATGTATTTGCCAAGCCTATTTAAAAGGATCCTTTGTTGTCTTTTTTTAAAGTTAGGAACCATCTATCATTGACACAAATTATATCATGCTTTATCTGAACTGGACGTTTAAATGTTTGGAGCTGCATTAAAAAACAATTAATCTTTTTTATGTTACAAAAATTCTTTTCACTTAAAGTACTCTTGCTACTTTGTAAAGTCCTCCTCACATTTATACAAAGAGGCCTGAATCCTGGGAGACTCAGTCTGAGGGCATAAAAATGAAATATTGATATCAAATCTATCCAAAATTATTACACAAAGGATTTTTTTGTCCTAAAGGACAGCAGTTTGAGTCATTCCTTGTTGAGGATGTACGTGTGAAATGACACACATTTTAGCTTTACAAATGCCTCTGAGGCATTCAAGGTCCATAAATTCTACAGCAATTAGATGACTTGCTGACAAAAGTTTGTGCATGGAGGTGAAGCTGCATGTGATCGTATGGCTGTCAGCACATATGACTGAATGTGAACTGTGGAGTGTAAATCACTCCAAGTGCAGAGAGAGATATACTATTAAAAAAAAAAAGAAAAAAAGTTTGGCCAACCTTCTATCCCCTAACAAAAAATAATCTCTCATGTCTAGAAGTTTACCAGCTGGTGTTTGTGCCATTAATGTTTCTCATTTCAATGAATTGGATTAAAGAAGAACATGGAAAAATCACCTCTTAAACTCAATTAATTATGCCACGGTGATTTCCCATGAAGCATTTTCCAGGACCTCAATCAAATTTTGTGAGATCATTTCATTGGCATCGATTCTCAGGACTGGACATGCTTCGCTCCTTTCCCGCCGGGTAAAAAGAGGGTTCTCCTTTTTACAGGGGGGGGGGGGTGTTCTTCTTTTTTTCCACTACTTAATGTCATTTTACCATCCTGCTTCGGTGCCAAGTTTCCTCATAAACTCACAAATTGAGCTCCTTACCTATCAATACATGTCAGTCATTTTTACTTCTAATGAAAACTGACAAGCAAAGCAAAGGAAACATGGAGAGGAATTTATGAGCTGTTGTTCATGGAATGAAGGACGCTAAACAGGACAAAAAGAAAAAAAAATTAAATTTAAATCCTGTGCCTATAATAAAACGGCTGCACACGACTTCCTTGACAGTATTAGAGGACTCACATACATGGCCTGTACAATGCACCCTCCTGTGTTGGAGAAAAGAAATCTAATCCCTGCTCAAACAATAAGCATTTATGTTGTACAAATGTTGAGATTACCTACAACCTTCCACCAAGCAGAGCACCTATTATTAAAGGATAATGGAGAGTAGAGGAAAGTGTCCTCTGCAGACAGATTGACAGTTACAGAAACGGTCATGTTTGTATACCGTTGGAGGTTGAGAGTTACGACAACTATGGAATGCATGACAAGCTCCTTGTGCCTTTAAAGTTTACAATAGGAAAAAAAAAAGGTTTAGATTGTGTTTCAAGTAGGTAATTTAGCCTTTAAATTTTGAAAATGAGCATAATGGTTTTTGCACTACACTACTTGACTCAGTGCTCATTTAAGTGTATTTAGTTGCTTGTTTGAAGTTACAACATTTTTTTGAAGATTGTTCATTGTCATGTAATAACTATAAAAGTTACAATAGGTTTTTCTTATGTAGCATCATAATTTGTAATATTCAAATAACGAGAGTGGTACTGTGTAGTTGGGGGCGGTTTGCGGCCGAGTGTGAAGCGGCTGGGATAAGGGTCAGCACCGCTAAATCCGAGGCCATGGTTCTTGACCAGAGAAAGGTAGCTTGCCATCTCTCGGTGGGTGGAGTATCCCTACCCCAGGTGGAGGAGTTTAAATATCTGGGGGTCTTGTTCACAAGTGAGGGAAGACCGGAGCGTGAGATTGACAGGCGGATCGGAGCGGCGTCCGTAGTTATGCGGTCGCTGTATCGGTCCGTTGTGGTGAAGAGAGTGCTGAGCCGAAAAGCAAAGCTCTCAATTTACCGGTCGATCTTCGTTCCAATACTCCCCTATGGTCATGAGCTATGGGTCATGACCGAAAGAACGAGGTTCCGAATACAAGCAGCTGAAATGAGCTTCCTCCGCAGGGTGGTGGGGCGCTCCCTTAGAGATAGGGTAAAAAGCTCGGTCACCCGCGGAGAGCTCGGAGTAGAACCGCTTCTCCTCCACATCGATAGGAGCCAGTTGAGGTGGCTCGGGCATCTAGTCCGTATGCCTCCTGGACGCCTCCCTGGGGAGGTGTTCCGGGCATGTCCCACCGGGCGGAGGCCCTGGGGAAGACCCAGGACACGCTGGAGAGACTACGTCTCTCGGCTGGCCTGGGAATGCCTCGGGGTTCCCCCAGAGGAGCTGGAGGAAGTGGCTGGGGCGAGGGAAGTCTGGGCATCTCTGCTTAGACTGCTGCCCCCGCGACCCGGTCCCGGATAAGCGGAGGAAGATGGATGGATCGATTGATGGTACTTTGTAGCAGGCATGGTAGGATTACAACATGGAGGTTCTGTTTTAGCCCTGTGGGGTTTGCATGTTCAGCCAATGCATATAAGGGTTGTATAGACAGTATATATAGTCATCTTTACTGCCATTTGCATTGCTAAAAAAACAATCTTAGTTAAGTACAAGAGTAAAAACACCATGAGTTATAATCAAGACCAGAAACTACTTTTAGATCATATCAGCTTGGACGTAACATCAACAGCAAACAAAAACAAAATATAGAAGAACTTCAGGCCCTCTGGTCCCCCGTAACTAACACCGTCACCTAGTGGGGGTGGCCTATGTGCTTCTCTCTGTAGCCTCTTGGTGGGGGATGTGGTGTTCTGGTCTGGGTTTGGGGGTTCTCAGGGGTAGAGGTCTGGGGGCTCCACCATCTGGGAATGGGTTAACTGCCAGATAAGGAAAAAAAACATCTCATAACAGAGATGCCAGAGGTCTTTTATTAGCTTCGTATTTACGCTTAATGTTCCTAAGAGACATTCTTCTCAGTTATTTTCAGTCACTTCCTTTTAAAACCACAAATTATTCCAACAACTCATTTAGGATTGACATGTGTACTTGTGAGGAAAACAATTTGAAAAGTTTAATTAATCTAGAAGGAGAATGCAGCTTGGGTGAGAAAACCAAAACGTAATGAATGAAAGTTTGCATAACCTCTGCAAAACCAAAACTAAAAATATGAATACACACAGGCGTGAAACACATAATAACAAAGACATCATCAAGCTAAAACTTTTAAAAAATCCTGCAGATGTATTCCTCTCTGTGGCAGCACTTACGTTAAAAGTACTGCTGAGCTCAGGAAAGATGTATTTTAATTTTCTGCCTCAGGGCAAAGGGTTAAAAAGACAGGAAGCAAGAAAGCACCTATTCATAACTGTTAAAAAACTAAGCCTTTCCTCGAGGCTTTAGCTGCTGATAGACTTACACCCATTGACTGATAAGGAGGAGGGCGTCTTTCAGCGTGCTTTCTCTTGCAGGGCTCATTCAGACAAACATACAATTCACCATTCACGAAATAATATATTTAAAAAAAAATATGTCTAACACACATCTAGCTGTTTCTCAAGTAACAGACATGAGGTGAGTCTATCAACAATGCAAGGGGTGAAAGAATGTCATCAACTGTGCATCTATCAGGCCATAAAACGCACAAGGGGCTTTAAGAAGAACTGCTGAAGAGGTTTTTACTGTCTCTGCATGGTGCCAAAGAGAAGGACAGATTGAAGGAAAGACAGAACACTGGCAGCAGCCGCAATTTGTTTGGCACGCATCCAGTTTGAATGATGTAATGGTGGGTTAAGTGGTTCAAAAGTGGTTCAGCAAGCTTCTGGAGTTGAAAAAAGAGAGGCTTTGTGTTGTTTTTAGGGGGGTGACTTCACAACAGGTGAAATACAAAAATCACTGGGTTGCTTTTTTTTTACCCTCTCATCAAACAGATGTATCACATCAACAATAAAATGCTGGTTTCTTAGTGTCCACACAAACAGAATCTACTACACACAGGCCGAGTTCTGTCACACAACCTGAATTCTAATTGTGTTTGGCAAAATGCATTTAAGTTGCTCAAAAAAAATGTGTCTGAACTCTTTTGACTCTACTTGACTTTGGCAGTTCCAACTGCCATGCCCTCAACTGCCACAAAGGGGCATTGTGTCAATTAAACCCGGCTGCGCCTTCGAAAATATAGAGCACACCACTAATCTTTGCCGAGCCATAAATCATCTGGCCAATCAGTCAGTTCTGTAAATACACATTAAAAAGGATACGCGCAAGTATCTATTATCTGTAAGTGCATGCAGATCTTGGGAAAATCATACCTTTTCAAAAGTGATAGATTTAATATGAATTACAAGAGGAAGATGTTTCGACTTGTGTTGTCACCCTTGTAATTTTATTCTAAAATTACGACCATTGGATAATGCATCCGGCTCCGTCATGAGAGCTGGTACACTCTGTTTCAAACAGGGTACATTTACGCCAGACCTGAATTGCATGCCATGCATCAAATGAGTCACATTGTGAAAAGTGAACTGTTTATACAGGAGCTAATAACACACTCCCTGATTACAGAGTGCAGCCACACCAGGAAACTCAGGATCAACATGTTATTTATTTTATTGTATTTTTTTTCAGACAGTGCAATATGCTTGTGGACATAATCATTGCACAGATTTCAATAAGGAGGGAAATTATTTTTGCTAAGTAAATCTAAAATCACATATGATGATCTTTTAAAAAAGCTGATGTAAAATCCCAGTAAAACTGTAAACAAACAAAACGGTTACCAATAAATAAAGATATCAGAATTCCAAATTTAAAAAATAATTTTTTGCAAATGTAAGCTTAAGCGTTTTTTTACAACAGACCGTCATGCTGCTGACTAGATTTTTTTTACATTTTTTTTATGAGAACCAAAATTTGTGATGGGATGAGTTTTCCTGCATATTAAAAAGCCTTCAATGCTAGTTTTTGTATTATATTACGCACAATAGGGTGCACCAGATTTTAAGGTGCAGCATCAATGAATGGTGTATTTTCAAACGTCTGTCATATAAAAGGTGCCAAAAGAGTCAGAGATAAGTCCGTCAGTCAGTCAGACTTTATTGACTGTGTTCACAGTAACCCTAGAACAATTGTAGCACGCTGCACTTTAGCCATGTTAGAAGTATTAGCCACCCTAGAAGTGTTAGCCACGTTAGAAGAGTTAGTGTAACAGAATAAATGAGAATCCACTTGCCACAGGAGTTATCATTATTTGTTCATTATTTTGTAATGGGCTCGTTGGCGCCCCCTATCGGTTCATGTCTGTATTCTATTAGGTAGGTCGCATTTTGCAGCACTACGTATTATTATTTATTTAAATTTATAATTAATGTCTCATTGTGAAGGATATCATTTAAGTATTTCTTTGTTTGGCTAATGTATTTTAAGTTAGATAATCTGTGTACGCTAAATGGACTTTATACTTTTTGTAGCATGCTGCGTGTGCATATGCGGGGGCCTTCCATGTCTGACCAACACCCTATATGTTGTTCAGACAATAAACACAGAATTAAAGACAAGCTGGCTGTCCTGTCGTTGCACATCAAACAAAACACAGAAAATTGTCCTGAACCAGCCTTCATCGAGACTGAGCTGGTTACATTAGTTATGTTAAAAGTGTTGGCTACATTCCATTTATGGGTGAGCAGGGTCGGGCCACGGCAACAACACTTCTTGTGTACCCCCACTGCTCTAGGGCGTCTTCCTCCTGGGCAGGGGTGGCCAGCCCCTGCCTTGCTCTCAGCTGGATCAACCGTGGACTGGGTGGGCGGTTGTCTGGAGCATAGGCCGGGTCTCCCTTGGGGGGCCCTGGCTCGTGCCCGGGGGATGCCCAGAACTCATGGGTGGTGGTGGGTTACTTGTCTGGGGCAGTGGGTGCTCTCCTGGTTGGGCTGGAGCATGCAGTGTTAGCTACGTTTGAAGCATTAGCCACTCTAGAAGCATTCACCACGTTCCAGTATTTACAATACCTGAAACTCCCAACCTTGAGATTTGCACCGCTTAGACATTTCGCGCTAAGCCTCTTCTACATGTAGGTGGCGCACATGTGCTTGTATCAGGTAGCGAATTTCCAGTGGGAACAACTATGCTAAATGTGCATTCAAGTATTAGCAAAAAGCATGTGCTTGCGTCGCATGCCTGGTGTGAAAGTTATACCAAAGATAACTTTGCAAACTTGAGCTCCTTAAGACATCAAGACAGTCCCATTTCATGTGCAACCCAACAGTCGTCGTTACCAGGAAACTCTTAAAATAATGACACGTTATTTAAATAAGAAACAGAAAGAGGTGTCAACAGCCAGATGCTGTACTCCAACCTTACGTACTGGTTGTAGTTTTTACCGTGTTTAAAGCCACTGATGTTAATGGTTGTTGGGGGAAACATTATCCTAGAGTCCTGCGGGTGAATTGAGCTCAGAGTCCAGGAGTCTGCCAGTGCACATGCAGCTAACCCAGTTTAATATCCAAAAAACATTACGACACACTCAATCAGTCCTTTGGCTGTCGTAGGCCACACGAGAGGACGTAGCCACATTCACAGAGAATGCTTTCATTTATGAAGCGGGTTGTAAAAGTTGCATTTTGGGGTGGGTGGTGCTGCAAAGCACTAAAAATGAGTGAGCAGGGGGACGTACCAGCGCTTAAGCAGCATTAACTTGGTACTTTAATCTGTCCTGAGTTATGTTTACTTAACATTTATGCTAAAGTAATGAGCTTTAGCGGATTAAAGCTGTATATAATGGACTAGAGTAGCGACTCTAATAGTGCAGAAAAAATACAATCAATAGAGTTTTGGTGGTTTTATTTGAAAAAAAAAAAATACTCAAAGGCTCCTGCCTGCTGTTCCCTTGGCTAAAGTAAAAATATACTTGCATTTCTTTCTCATAGTGGGGATTTGCAGTTTTTCCCTTCAACAAATCAAACTGGTTAGTTTAACATGCAAATCTTAGACCCATTTTTCTTTTTCCAACAATAACAGAAGCACCAAATTTGCTCCCTGCATGTGTGCACTCTAATAGGCACGACCGAAAACGCAGTCGTAAAACCCTTGGCAATACATTTTTAATACAAGATTGATTCAAAGACGTTCCTGCTCCCTCTCTTCTGTATGATTTAGACAAGGTAAGGCAGTTTTTTTTTCTCCGTATAGCACGTTTGTACTGAAGGTTTAGTAAAAGATATTAGAAGATTTGTGTCCAAATTCCTTTAGAGTCACATAGCACTATTTAGTGTGAATGCCATTTTGTAGGGTTGACCGATTCTAAGATTCCAAAATCCAGTGTCCCAAAAATTTCCCAGAAGTCTACGCGAAAAACAGGTTGTGCATCGATGGCCACTAGACTAGAAAATATAAACCACAATGCATTGCGTTTGATCAATTTTTCATGTGAAAAGAAATATTTTAATTTATCTTTTCATCTTCAGACCACAGTGGATTAATAGAACACTTTCATAAAATATTGACATGTATCAGGTTTTTATTTTGTAAAATATGGAATGTTGTATTTGTCCAAATTTTTCAAAATATTGCACTTGATATTTCTGCACTGTATAATTCTTTAGTAGTTTGGCAGTAGACAGGTAATTTGGACAAAACCTAGTTCAAGTTTTTAAGTTACCATATAAATGAAGTTTAACCTTTTGTAAAAGGTTGTTTTGGACCAGACCATTTGAGAAATTTAACACATTTTTTACTCACCTGAAAAAAAAAACATGTTTGATTTCAATCAAACATGCACGACTTGAATGACACCAGCTTACACAATAAGTTTTTTTTTCCCCTTCAAAGAAAAAGAGAGGATCTATTACATATTAAGCCTTTTTGCTTCACTGTCATTCAGCAATTACATGTCTGTTGAGGGGAAATAGGATGGTAATCCTTGTGAAGGAGATGAAAGGCCGGCTCTGCATCAGTAGAACTGAGTTGAAACCCGGGACTTTATAAACCGCGGTGGTCTCTTTCTGCCTCGTTCCCTCTTTCCTCCCCCTTTTTTACACTCTCACTTTTTCTCAACAGTGTTTGCCAGAAATGGATACCCCTGTTGACCTCTCCCCCACCACCCAGTCAGGTCTGCGTGGAAGCCCTTTCTGTGCACCATCAGCAAGTAGTAGCCGTTTTTTTTGTGCTGAGCTCCTGTGATCTAACAGCTATAAAATGTCAAATAAAACTTATGGACAGCAATTGCCAGAGAGCAGAAGCCTATAGACCACAATGGATCATTGTTATGGAATGGATGATGTCATAAATGTGCTGGGATCTTCTTCATTTTCCCCTTTTTTTTAAGGAGAAAATCTGTTCATTGGTTTATTTTAATGTGTCATTGGTTTGATCATCTCTGACATGCAAATAAAAACATCACAAATGTATGTAAGATTAAAAAAAAAAAAACACGTTCATATTTTTTATGAAATACATTTGCATCTGCTGCTCATTAACTGTTGAAACCCAGAGCTGCAAAAGTCAAATTTATTCATGCTCTGCATAAACTTGCTCTGTGTTGACTCGTGTTTTATAAATGAAAGACATCTGACACCTAAAGATAAATTATGACCCAGCACAACGCACAAATCCTCTATTTAAAGAACAACTAAATAATTGTATACATTCCCACACCAGTAGTGAATCATTGCTGTCGGTTTGGGCTGATTTTTGCAAGCTAATTTGATTTGTTGTTTTGATATGACTATGTGTGCATAATAAGTCACTCACAGAATCTTTGGAAGGTAGTAATTAAGTATCAGTCATAAATCTAACCTGTAAAATTCATGTTAAAAGCATCCTGCAGCAGAGGCTAAAAGGCTTCTGCTTTTTTTTCTTTCTTTTTCTTCGCTGAGTCATAAATTATGTTTTGAAGTGCTTTGCGGTTTTCAATGCTTTCTGTTAAATGTTAAAAGTAGAAAAGTATTTATGCAGCTTTAATCTGAACAAAGAAGCGTTTAGAGTTGCTCTCTTTTCACTGCATGCACACATTTCAACAGGTTGTTCACACACTGCAAACAAACGAACAAAAACAATTTAGCAAATAATATTTTTATAAGAACAATAAATGTAAAATAAAAGTTTATGAAACTCAAACTTTTTTTTTTGGATCAAGCTGCTACATCTTTTCAGTAAAGGTTTAAAGGATTGAGTTTTTGCAGTTATTGTTTGGTGTCATCTAGTGGCACAAATTGCAGATTGCAACAAACCAAAAGTGCCTTCATAATGGAGAGGGACCAAGCTGCAGACAAGACGGCGCCTGACATCATCGGCTGGAGGCAGACATTATGCAACTCACCCCAACCCGAAAGTATCCAGAACTGCAACAAAAGAAAAACTTGTATTACATCTTAACCTTGTGCTATCCAAGGTACTTCAAAGTTTGGAGTGGGGTCATCTGAACCTTTTTTCTTCAATGATTTGTGATCTTCACTGGTGTCCATGGATTACATGAAATCTTTCCACCTTTATCCACCTTTGTCGTGGTAGGGATAGCATGTCAATGTAAGGGTGGGGTCATTTTGATTCCACACGATAGCACCAGGGTTAAAATGGGAACAACACAAACTGTTAGGGTTGCCAGTTAAAATTAAGTTATTGTTTTTGTTTTTTTTGTTTTTTATATGAGGATCTTCCGGTTCAAGATGAGGACTTCCAGTTCTGGATGTTGATGTCTCCAGCCAGATCCTCTTGCAATGATGTGGTGCTGAAACATGGGAAAAGCATGTATTTTATCATTCTTTGGAATAATACAATTTGTTTTAAGCAAATAAATATAACTATGGGGGGGCCTCAAGCCAGGGTCTCATTGTGCCGGTCCTAAGTCCTGATAAATATAGAGGATTTCGGCATCAGATGTAAAATCTTTGTCAAACCAAATATGGGAAAAGAAGATTTTAAACAAAAATGTGTCATTCTTTTTGAACATTTGGGTTCGCCTCCCAGCCTCCAACGCTTTCCCCAGCTCCCACATCATACGGCCTTGTTCTCTCACCCTCTCATCCCATTGTGGCATCCCATACTGGTCTCCAGTCACAAGCCCACCAGCAGGACCAGTCAAGCCGTCCACCCTTCAGCCATCCTGCGCTCCGTCACCCTGGCGTCGCATGACATTCTTTCCCACAGGCAGCCACATAGTTCCAGCGTCTCCTCATGCAAGGGGGCCTGGGACCCTGCAACAGGCGGGGAACACTTCAAAGGCGGTCCGGCCCACAGCTGCAGCCTGTCGCTCCAGCAGCCAGCTCCAGTTTGTAATCATTATTAAAGGCTTGACCTCAGAGGCATCTCTGCCGCTGTTCACACCCCCTTCCCAGCCCTGATAACGCTGCACGGGGTTCCTCACAAGGCGACTCCAGTTACCCATCAGTCCTGTGGACTGAGAGAGATGTGGCAGAGGCATTGTTCCTTGCTCTTGTGATGGCTGACTTGCAGCATTGGGGTTTTCCTCAAGGACCATTTATTTTGAGGAACCTGTTTGGAAGATCAAGCTAAGTTTCCACTGGTGGAGACATCTCCCTTCAGTCTTCACAAGAGCTGTACTTGTGTGGCTGCTGCCCTCTATTTACACATTATTTGTTTTCATCTGATTGACCAATTAAAAAAAAAGAACCATCAGCGATATTCATTAATTGACAAAACATATTTATATTTTTCTACATTTAAACATGTGACTTGTTAGCATTAAGACTTACATTTGGAAGATAACTGCAATCTTTTTAATGTTTAAATAAAGAAATAAAGTGTATTAAATAGGCTAAATGACAGTATCAGCTAACACCAAACAGCTATTGAGCACTAAACAGAGGAAGATCTTACAGCCTCTGCACAGCATTTTCTACTTCTGCTGAGTGTGGATTTTAATATGTTCATTTGTTTAAAATCAATTCACTCAGTTATTTCACTTCCTGGTCTTTCTTTTCCAAAATTCAATCCTCAATAGTATTTAAAAAATGTTTTGTTTAATGTAGTTTGTGTTCTTTATTGATTGTCAGTCGTATTTGTTATATATAATTTTAATTACAATTTCTATTTTGGCTGCTTTAACGATGTCAGTACCATTTCCAGCATGTAGCGCATATTATAGTTATTGGAGACCCATTCTGAGAAAATAGAAATGTTTTTGTCGTTTTTAACTTATTCTTCTGATGTTTTTTCTGATGATGGAGGACATCTAAAAAGTCCAAAATTGAATTACATTCTGAGTGTTTCTTTGTTCAATTAGTCTTGAATCACCAATAGAAAAAAAGCAAAAAACACAGTTTAAAAGGACTTATTTGTGAAGCAGAAAATGGACTCTCAGCGACAGGGAGAGGAAGGGGGCGGGGTTGCTCTGTGCCAGCGATCCCGCCCACAGCAGAAACTATGTCCTAGAAAACAACACAGATTTTTAATTTTGTCTAAAAACAGCATAACTATAATTAAAAGACCTCTAGGAATGCTTTGACAATAGGTCAAAGATCTCTAAACATATGCATGCATATACTGTAAATATGTTTGCTTTTGAAACATGTCACAGCAACTTGACCTAATAATGGTTAGATATTCCCTGCATTAAAGTATGGACCTGCAAATTTTCTAGGTTAGGTGAGTGACTTCTCATTTTAAATAAAATGGTACTCTGTGTGCATTTTCCTTTTTTCTCTGAGAGCAACAGAACAAAAGTAATATAAGCCAAGCAATTATATTTTTTAATGAGCAGCAGTTCTCTTTGGAAAGCATAAACATGAACAGAATGGCTCACGTCTGACCTTGCACTCCAACTCTGACACGGACCAATATCTAGGCATCACCGGCCTGTGCTGCACCTGCTGTAGAGTGGTGGTTAGCTGCTGTGCAATTGTTTGTGATGAGAGATAACTTTATATTTATATATTTCTACCTCTATTGGGGGTTTAACTCTGACACTTTCAATAAAAAAAGAATGCATTTGAAGGAGAAAAACAGACAGCAGTGAAGAAAAACACAGGACAACTGGGCCTTAAGGGGATTATTTCATGACCTATATTCTAAACACCCAGTAACTCTAACAGCTAAAGCGTCTTCATGAAGTAGTTTTTAAACAGTGTCAGCAAAAAGGGGGCAAAAAAAATGAAACAATAAAAAGAAAAAGCGTGTATGCCCATAACCTGCTTGTTAGGCCAGCACAGATAACAATAATCAGCAACACAATGCTCTCACAATTTAGTTATTTTAAAAATGTTCAGCCAGATGTTAACCCGACTGCAGCCAGGATGCCACTCTCCCATTTCTTATTAATTCTTTACGACCTTTATTGATGTAATGCACGTGAGTCATGCTAAAGTGAGAACAACAGCAGATGTCCAATAAAGGTAGACCAGCGAAATGCAGAGGGAGGAGACCTGACCAGGTGTGCAGCATTGGTACCAAATGCAGGGCCCGATAACCCTTCATTAAAGATTCCATAGTGTGAATAACATACAACTGACCTGAAGCTGTCTCCCTACATGTAATCAATCCCCACAATGACTCTGATTTTATTGGGGTGTTAGTTTGTCCTGGAGGTATTTGGCTGTTTTGAACGCAGACTTTCTGCATGCAGCTTTATGGCTCTGTTAAACAAGCAATAAATCTTTCATGGCAGCTTAGTGTCAAATTCCCATGCAGCAAAAAACACAGTTGAGTTTATTGAAAGAGAACATATATAAAAAAAAGACAACTTGAACCATCTCTTGTTTTTACAAAGGTTAAAAGCACGCAGTTGACTTTGCTTAGTTGGCTGCATTGTGGGCTCTTAGACCTGGGCTGTGCCCCGCGTATCATTTTTAATGTAATATAGGTCAAGTCATCCAGTCAGTTGGAGATTAAGGAGGAAGCTAATTCTGTGATTGGCGAGCTCAAACACAAAAGACAGTTCTTTTAGCTTATATCCCGACAGTGCCTACCTTTGACCTGGCGGGATATTAAAAAAAAAGATTAAGTGGGGGGACAAAAAAAAGTTTTAAAAAAAGAAAAAAGCTACATTTTCCTTGAAATAATATTTTTAACTCTCTGTGTATATTTAATTTCCTAAAGAGCAAACACGTTGCTCCGTCTCAGTGGTATCATAGCAGTACATTGTCCATAAAGATAATTCATTGTCTCAAGATAACAGCAGAGTTGTGGACAGAGTCTGACTTGAAGTAAATCAGAAAAATTATTCTGTAAACTGTTTCAAACTTACTTAGAACTACTACCTCTGCTGAGTTTGGTTTTTAATGTTTATTTGTTTAAAATCAATTCACTCATTTATTTCATAAAGAGTTCCTGACCTTATGGATATTTGTCAGGCTGATCAATTTTTAAGGCTTTCTTTCCCTAACTTTAATTCTTATCAGTATTTAAAAAATGTATTCTGTTTGGTTTGGTTATTTCATTTACACTGTCTCTTATTATCTGTTTGGTACATATGTTTATATATGTGTATATATATATATATATATATATATATATATATATATATATATATATATATATATATATATATATATATATATATCACATATATATATATATATATATATACATATATATATATATATATATATACATATATATATATATATATATATATATATATATATATATATATATATATATATATACATATGTTTATATATATGTATATATATATGCTGTACATACTGCTATTTGCATTATGTACAGAGCATATTACAGCTGTTGGAGACCCACTCTGACAAAAAAAATGTGTTTGTCATTTTTAACATGTTCTTTTGTTTATAGATATGTTGCTGGCTGTTATGGATTGTTTCCAGGTAACAGCAGAGTTGTTGGATGAAGCTGTCAGGTGCAAGTAATCCAGAAAAAAATGCTTAGTAAAAAAGATAAAATAGAAAACATCTTTTTGCCAATTTTTCACTTCAATGTCGCCTAGGGACTCTGAACAATCTTGTCGTTTTTTGAGAAAACATTTATTTTTCATATAATTTAGAACATGGTGATTTCTTTACTTTGAACAAAAATCATTGGGGTTTTGGCATTATTTGAGAGGATACTTGGATTTCAAATAAAACCTTTAACCTTTCTGCTATCCAAGGCACGTTAAGTTGGGAGTGGGGTCATCTGGACCCCACAAGACAGTTCAGCTGAACCTTTTATTTTCAATGATTCTTGATCTTCACTGGAGTCCATGGATTACATGAAGTCCTCTTCACCTTTATGTACTTTTGTCATGGTGGGGAGAACACGTCAATGTAAAGGTGGGGTCATCTAAGATAGCACAAGGGTTAAACGTATGACTTAAATAATCTACCTTCCAATTTCAAATTTATGACAAATAATTGTGGACTAGGAGTTTTTTTGTGTCCTTCTTGGTAGTGAGCTACACACAGTTAATATCCATCCCCTAATGGAAACGTGTCACAGCTTGGAGGGGGGGTGATGACTCTAACAGATGGAAAGCTCCGTCTGATCCAAACAGCCACTTTCTTCGTCCACCTCTCCCCTTTTTTGTTTTGTTGACTTGTTTCGTTCTGCTTTCTACACAGTTAAGAGCCTTTTAAGCTCCAGAGTGTGTAGAGTCCCAAGTGTATCACAACTGTGGCAATAGATGAGAGGGACAGTGATGGGACAGCCCCGACTTGCTTCAAGGAGCCCGCTCAAGTTGAATGCCAGGAATGGTTCAGGGGTCCCTGTGGCACGAGCCTCCAACACTTAACAAGCGCCTTGCAGTTGTCTCAGGCCTTGACCCTGTCTTGTCTTAAAGGAGCATGTGGAGCTTTGGTAAAGGAAAAAGCCTCAGGGACCTGATCAATTACGTCGCCACTTATGAAACAATCTATTATAGGTTTTTCCATTTTAATGCAGGAGAAGTTTATATATAATCTATCATGAAAATGCCTGTTTGGTTTTTAATGGTTTCTGCTTTTTGATACAGATGACTCACTTCCTCAAAAGAAAGTTTTAGAACTGTTAACTAAATAAATGTGAGTTTAAAGCTTCCAGATTTTGTTTGGTTAGTGACAATGAAACATTCTGTGAGTTCGCAGAAGCTTTTGATTACATGTTATTGCTGTAGGGCTAAAGGAAGTAATAAAAAAAAAGGAATATAAAGGACAGAGGCGGTCCTAGCTAGTTTGACCCCAGGGGCGAAACACTGGATGGCACCCTTACTCCCCTTTCCACACTTAATTTTCCAAAAAACAACAGTTTCTACAGTTTATAATCCATAAGGCCTTATATATGGGTTCAGTTTGGTTGTGTTTACTGATGTCAAAGTGATCTAGAGAGTACACAGCAATCTGTCAGAATGATACTTTTTGATAAAGGTAGAATGAAATATAGTAAATTTATGCTAATCATTTTGGCTATTTGTCGGACTGTGCTTATTTCACGAGTTACTAACAAGGTTGGGGTTACAGGTACTGTGAACACGCTGATGAACAGCACCAGTTCTTTTACCAACCACAGTTTGAATTTGACAATGAAAATCAATTTAATGTACTTTTTGATTATGATTGAAAGTTTTAGTAGTAATTTTCTACAGAAAACAGTTAATAATAACAGTACAGTTAGTAGTACAATTACCGTTCAATACAAATTTACTATCTATCTATCTATCTATCTATCTATCTATCCTATCTATCTATCTATCTATCTATCTATCTATCTATCTATCTATCTAATATCTTATCTATCTATCTATCTATCTATCTATCTATCTATCTATATATATATAAAAGACAACAGTTGGGAAATAAACCATTCATTGACGGTGTCAATGCATTCTATAGATTGAACAAAAGATTCTGTAGGAAAATTAAACTTTATAGTTCTTTGACCAAACTGGTTTAGTACAATACCAAAAATGTTACGCATAAAAAAGAGCACCAAAACCTGACTCCTGTTGACATGGGTGTCTTTAAATCTTTATGCTCATTATGTTACTGCCTCTAAAAGCTGAACCATCAGGAATCAGCTTTCCACCTTTCAGGCAGTTAATGTGATGGAAATTTGCCAAGAGTGGATTCTATGAAAATTGAGCAGCCTCATAGTCTTGTTGGCCTGGGAATACACAAAATTCCCTCCACGCATGATGCGACACTAAACCGTGCTTTGGAAAACATGCCTTTTAATGTTTCCCTAATTGGGAAGGCATTAATCAATTGTGCTCCATCAGCAGAGGCTAATAGGGTCTGTAAGCATCTGCCCACCATCTCGCTTTCTGACCCGAGACCAGCTGGCTTTCAACCCACGCACTGCTGCAAGAAATCACTTTTGAGTCCATCCATCAAAGCTGCATTAATATTCGGTCTTAAGCAGCCCACGACTTGGACAGAATTCATGGTCTTAATTACCTCGGGCCCTGGCAGAGGAAGGTGACCGAAGAGGGCAAAGCAACTGTATCAGCTCTCCCTTCTCATCAGTTACCATACACTCATACTCCATCGAGAACCTGGTGACTCTGTCAGGCTTGTCTGTTCTGGCTCGTACATTTTCTCTACAAAGGACATAGGGGTGGGTTAGGTATCAGAAATCAGGGACAATGGCAACAACTGCACATCTAATTTGGCCCCTTGTTTATCACAAGTTTGTAATCAGATCCGCTGCACTATGTGGGAGAGCACAATGGAATGGTGATCAGGGGGGCTATTGTTTTTCAGGCTAATTAGCCACTGGCACCGAATCCTCTGAGGTGTGCGATCCGGGAGCTAAATCTGGCTAAAAGTGGAACACATCCTTGATGCTGTTATAAAAAGCCTTACAAGTCCATGGTATTTGGAGATGTATTATATGATGGCCAATTACAATGCTCTCTTGAACAAAGCCTAGGGGCGCTGGGAGCTTGTAGCAGTTGGTTTTGATCTAATGTGTTCTGTTTATCTTATGCGTGTCTGTGTATCACATAGTCAGCTCCACAATTGTCAGTGCGGTTAAGCTTAAGGGATAATGTAACAAACGTTGTGGTGTGAAGAATGGCACCAATTTAGATGTTCATTTTAATCTTTAAAAAAATATCGGTCAAGGATTTGTACTATTTTTATGATGTTTATTGATGGACAATTCCAAATTCAGCTACGCATTTACCTGAAAGATGAGTACATTTCATCTAAGATGCTGAAATCAACATTCAGCACCTTGCTTGAGAACAGCTATAGACAGAGAAAGCAATAGTGACAAACTAGCCCGGAGGAATCCACCTTTGACCCCATAGCATTAACCCTTGACCTGCAACAGGTGGAGACGGTGTCCTTTCAGTCAGTCGGAGTAGGGGCCACGGCCTTCCTAGCCTCGGCTCTCCGCTCTTTGGAAAAATATTATCATTTTGCTGGGGACCACTCAGAAAAACGCAATGTAGACGACATGTGAGGTCCAGCGGCACATGTTATCACGAGCGTAAGTGCTGTGTCTGGGACGAGCAGGGGTCTTGAGAGGTTGACAGGATCGGCAAAGCAAACCAAACACCTGTTGCTCGCATACAATACTGGGGCTCTAATGGTAGACGATGCACTTTCCATCAACAAAGGTAAGGACCAATATAAACAGCCACTTCAGCCGACATTACCATAGGATTATTGTTCTTGTCACATAATATCCACCAAAACCTGTCCTTTAAATTGTTGCAAATGTGGGTCAAAGTTTATGTTAATCTGACTCTTTTAGAACTTCTCTGTTGTCAGAAAAGGGGGATGATGGAATGGTTGCTGGCATCCCAAACACACAGAAGATCTTTGTACTACAGCTAGCTCTTGTGGCTGGGCATCTTTATAAACCTGTTGAGAGGAGAAAGCGGGCAACGGTCCCCCACTAGGTGTCAGCCATCTCTACCGGCGGCTTGTGTTGTGGAGGAGAATGCACACAAGTAGCCCTCTGAGACTCACTCCAACGTTGTTGTCAGAGGCAAACGAGTTTTAATGGAGAGGTCAGAGGGAGTTCCTCTACAATGGAGCCAAGGGCCAGGTGGCACTTCACAGCAGCCTCATGTGCAGCCATCCTCAGAATGCGACAGAGTGGCGTCGGCAAATTTGCCTCTGATCAAAAAGGGGAGGGGTGGGAGTGATGGCATTGCCAAATGCTGGGGGACTAAGGTACTTGCATGCCAGCTCTGCTGAGCAGCTCTGATGTCTGAAGGGAACTACACTAACCGGGATCATACTTTCAGGAAGAAGTTTACTGAACAGCTTTTCAGACTAAAAATAATCTCTCACTGTGGCTTTGCAGTTGCTTTCCTGGTAATATTTTATTTTATCGTGCAGTATTTTCAAGACTCTTACAGTGAACACGTTCACACACTGTGTTATTTACTCAGACCAACTTGAGGAGAACGATCTGAAGGATATGATGCCATCCGGTCATGATTCAGTAATGCCATCTACTGGCAACACACTGCTTCACCCTCTAAAGATGCAATCAGAAAACCCATGAGAGGAAATCAGTGTTTACATATTTATCTCTGCGACTGCTTCAGATTCACCTGTTCATGAGATGGACTTCATGTTGCACATTAGAGATATTAGTTTGTCCATCTTTCAGTCATTTATCTTCAGTTAATAGAGCTCAGGTCCTTATGGAGAGACAAGGACTAATTAGGCTGCATGTGGTCCGTAAAGTGGCTCTGTCATCTAGCAGCCATTGAAGAGAACAAACAGTCCCTTGCCACTCTCAGCTGTTCAAGAGATTTGGAATAACATTTTAAAACACCAGCTGTCTTGTGGTTTCTAGTGCGCAATCCCTTAAAACCACAAGCCTTGCAGGACAGCGTCTGTCTGCCCCAAGTCATGGATAATGTAACCAGAACCTGTTTTTGTCTTGTGTGCAAAATTTAAAAAATATATAAAAGCTCTGAAAGGATGTGGATTTAATGATGACTTAAATAGGTTAGATTTAATATCAAATAAAAAGGCCACATTGTAAACATTTAAAAAAAAACTATAAATGTCCACCATCTTAATGCTGTCATTAGCTTCCATTATTTAAGTGTAAACAACCTCTGCTGGACAAAATATAATTTCCTTCATAAAAAAGAAAAAAGAAAACAAGATTCAGGGCAAATTTCCTTTTTTTATCAAGACGAATTGAATTTATTTTCCAAAAACAAACTAAAAATATCAATTATTTTGTTTTTTTAGAGAAATAAATACACAATATTTTAAATAAATGCATACATTTCTTTGTTTTGTTTTTTTACTTTTATTAAACAGTCTTTAAATTACCTGACACATCACAACCTACAAGAGCACAACTCATTTAAGAACAACAACAATTAAAAAAAAAAAAAAAAAAAAACAGCAATTAGCTATTACAAAATTGCATAAAAAGAAAAACAGCTACACTGCATTGTATAGTTTGCCTTTTTCTGAGCTTATTTTATTCAATTAACCATGCCTAGTTTTGTTTTTATACCTGCATCTCTTAGTTGGAAAACACACACTTCCCTGCAGGCTACTTCTGTCTGTTCTGAGCTGCCATGCTCATTTGCACCTTGGTGTGTTTGCGTCTGTTAGTGTCTGTGTGTGTGTGAAATTCATAATTTCACGTTTGTAATCTGAAACAAGGCTGTAATCCTCAAACAGTGGTTATCGCCTAGCCTGCAGTAAGCCACAATTATATGAGGCAGTATATTTATGTAAAACTAGGCAACCAGCTGTTTGGTATCAGCATGTTCATTTTTTATACACCAGATTCCTTCATCTTTGGAATATTTAATACACAATTACAGTTTATACAGATTTCTATTTCCTTTTAAGTGTTTTGGGTATGGCTATTTATAAATACCCCCCAGGTATCAAACAGATATGGAGGAAATATGTGCACAGTGGATCTAGTTTATAGGCTGATAAATGTGTTTTATATAAAGTTGTCTTATCCATAAACTTCTACAAAAGAGAAAAAATAGTACGATTAAAAAAGAGCTTGTCAAAATCCCATTCTGGTTTTAATGTCCCAGTAAACGAGTAATACCGGATCTTTTGTCATGGCCATGTTCTATTCTGTAACATCTGGTTCAGCTCAACCACAACAGCAAAGCCCCCTGGATTTTGCCTCTGCATAAATAGAGTCGTACTTCTGAATACAGGAGATTCAAGGACTTTCTCTTTATGACCTTTATGGATATTTATGGTCTGCACGGTGGTGTCGTGGTTACTGCTCCTGCCTCCCAGTGAGAAAGCCCTGGCTGGGTCCTTTCCTTTGTAGGGTTTGCATGTTCTCCTCCTCCATGTGTGGGTTTTTTCAGGCACTCCAGCTTCCTCCCACTGTCCAAGAACGTGCTTCATAGGTTCATTGTTGATTCTACACTCTAACAAATGATTCATGGGGTTAGTATCTAGAACTTAAAAAAAAAAAAAATTTTGAGCACAAATATTTAAGTTTGCTCGATAAAGTTATAATAGTAAGTTGTTAACTTATTTAAAGAAGTGAGTTGAACTCAAATTGTATTTCAGTCAGACAACTCTTGCAGTAAGAAATATTTATTTGACATTTTCCACATACTTTAGTTGGCATTCACATCTTTTGGTTTGGCATAAGGCTCCGTTCAATTCCATGAGAGATTTCCATAAAACTTTCGGGTAACAAAAACCCCCAACAATTAATTATCCAGAAGAAGAAAAAATGTGTATGTATAATCAGTGTGTAATAAAATGAGGTGTGTTCTCGGCAGCATTTCATTTCCATTTCATTTCTCAGTATGACTGCTATGTGTGACCCGGCACCATTGACCGTTTGGGCCGCCCCCGTTCGAGTACAGCGCCACGAAGGGAACATGCTATCTAGTGGATTTGCTATGTGTGACCCGGCACCATTGACCGTTTGGGCCGTCCCCGTTCGAGTACAGCGCCTCGAAGGGAACATGCTATCTAGTGGATCTGCTATGTGTGACCCGGCACCATTGACCGTTGGGCCGCCCCCGTTCGAGTACAGCGCCGCGAAGGGGACATGCTATCTAGTGGATCTGCTATGTGTGACCCGGCACCATTGACCGTAGGGTCGCTCCCGTTCGTGGAGACCACCAGAGGAACATACTATCTGAAAGAGAGAGGGAAAGAAATAAAAGGGGAGCCAACATAAAATTACTTATACCTGATCTTAGAACGTAAGCTCACTTCCGCAAAACGCTGTGCAGAACTATAATTTAAACCGCCAAACAACCCGTATGATACACCCCCAACACTAAAATCATCCAGAAGAAGAGAAAATGTGAATGTAAAATCAGTGTGTAATAAAATGGGGTGTGTTTTCGGCAGCATTTCATTTCATCATTTTCATTTCATTTCATTTCCCAGTAAGACTGCTATGTGTGACCCGGCACCATTGACCGTTTGGGCCGCCCCCTTCCTTCCATTTCTTTTATCCGAGTTCAGCGCTACGAAGGGGACACACTATCTAGTGGAACTGCTATGTGTGACCCGGCACCTTTGACCGTTGGGCCGCCCCCGTTCGAGTACAGCGCCTCGAAGGGGACACACTATCTAGTGGAACTGCTATGTGTGACCCGGCACCTTTGACCGTTGGGCCGCTCCCGTTCGTGAACCACTAGGGGAACATACTATCTGCAAAAGAGAGAGAGAGAGCCAAACAAAGGAAACGAAACAAAACAGAGTAGGGAGCCAACATAAGAATCACTCATACCTAATTTTTTAAGAACATAAATCCACATCCGCAAAACGCTGTAAGGAACTATAATTTGAACCGCCAAGAACAACCCGTATGAAGACACTACCTAACATCCAATCCAAGCTTCCAAAAGCATGCTGAACATGCTTAAGTACATCCATTATTCGTAGCTTCCATCAAATACTAAGAACGAGCTTAACAGCTATAAATGTCATTTCATTTGGTATACTATTTAACGAGCTTAATCCAACGACAGGACTACGAACGAGCTTAACTGCCGTAATGTTTCCCCATTTTGCATACTATAATACGAGCTCAGAACATCCATTTATTCGAAGATTTCCATCTAAGTATCAAGAATAACCTCAACGCCATATGTCCGAAGCTTAATTGGCGTAATCGAGCTTAGAAACCAAAGTTTTTGAGCCCCATCGCATACTATAATACACTTTAGAACATCCTAAAGTTTTTAGGCTTCCACCTGGCTATAATCTTCTTTTAACATCTACAATCAAAGAATTTACATTCATGCTGCGGTTGACATTGATTAATTAATTCAGTCAGAAGTGTCATTGGAATGCAGAGGAGGTCCAACGCCCCGTCACTTTCAGTGCAGCAATAGGTACGTCGAGCAGTCATCGTTGCAGCACCAGATCAAGGAATGCATGGGTGACATCATTTCCTGGAAACGGAGAAGCTGATCGGGGCGTAGGGGTTCGCAGGCTCAGGATGCGATGCATAGATAAAAACAAAAAAAAAAAACAAAGCAGTATTAGTCTTGACAAGAATACATAAATAACCCAGAAACTGATCAGTTTCAAAAATGATTGAGATAAATTAAATAACAGTGCTTTTAAAAAACAAATCTGAGAAAGTGAATTTAGTAGATAGTTAAGGTAAAGACCCATTGTGGATTTATCGCACCCTAGAAACCACCATAATTACAAATTCCAAAAGTGAAATAATAGTGAAAAATATGACCTGCACGAAATCTTAACACCAATTTTTTTTATATATTCCAATGATGACAAAAGTAACCTTTGACAGTTTCAGAGGGACGCACCTTCAGGAGGCCATCGAGGAGTAGGAGTAGTAGATGGGAAGAGTAGCCAAGGAGATTTGTAGACGAGGAAGGTCAACATTCCACGTAGCAGAGGATTACAGCTCGGCTGGATTTGATGCCTTGTATATGATATTAATGGTTCTCAAATTTTTATTTAGCCAAGGGAGACTGGATACTGCAAAAGAGAACTTGAGAGCTATGAGGGATCATAGGTTTTGATATTATATTTGCTAGACTGAACCTTAAGCATTTAGAGGCGGAGTATAACAAGCCTCTAAATGGGGATGCATCTAGCAGAGTGCCATCTGCTTAGAAAAGGCAGACAGAAGACTGACTTGTGGACACAAGATTTAACTCTTGAACTAAGCTTGAGAGCGCAAGTGATATATTTCCTACGGTCAGGGTAGAAGTTGCTCAAAGTGTTATTTAAACATTAACCAAGTCAACCGATGACACAATACTATCATTCAATATTGAAACAGCCTTAATATAATCTCCAAGGATGAAATAATCGGAAGACCCCTTAAGAACCATCAGAGCCGTAGATTCTGGCGGCCGGACAAACACAAGCCACTCTTCTTAAATCCTTTTCCCCCAAACCAGAAGGCGCAGACTCAAGAGAACAAGTGGAGGGAGCCTGAAGACACAACAGGTAACACAAAACCACTCCAGGCATAAAGAGGGAAAGAATGACAGCGGAAAGGTAAACCGACAAACACTTCGAGCGCCAACTGAAGGCCAAGAGACGCCACTGAGAGGCATAGAGGCAGAACAATGAGACCATCAGTGACAGTCACCCGCAGCCTTATATCGCGTTCAGAGGAATTTCGTGGAGACAGCATGGGGAGCTGACGAAAATATATACCAATCCTGAAGGCGCATGGGGAACCAGGCCACTGATGCCCAGAAGATTAACTGCGAGGCGCTAGCAGGTCCAGATCAAGACACGTCAACCCGAACACTTCCTAGGTGCCACCCTCAGTGGCGGCTTTGAAAACGATGCCCCGGAAGAATCCATCACATAGCCCCCACAAACCTCCAGCCAAACTAGAGAGAATAACAAATTAACTGTCCAGCCGAGAAAACAAGGCCGCGACGAGACTGACACACTCACCAGTGCGGCCGACGCAAGTCCCTGAAGCCAGGGCATGACCCACTGGGGTACACAGAGCGGGAAAAAACAGGCGGAGCAGAACCAGATGCAGAATATGCGGGGGCAACGAACGAGGATCGCCGAGTGAATAAAATGAGCCATAGACGCTGCATAAGAGAGACCAATCATAGGGAAAATGTCCACGGAGCAGAGACGGGTCCAAGAGACACTGATTCACATTCTGACTAGCCAGCAGCTACAACAACGAAGAAAATAAACAGAAGACCCGCCATAATAATAAAGCCAGCATCAAATTAAAAAGCAGTCAAGATTCACACTTAGCTCCCAAAGAACAAAACAGCAACAGAAAAACAAATGCTAAAAGCCCCGATAAATTCAGCCAGCATGAGAAACCTGTCCAAACGAGGACTGCCAGCCTTCAAAACCACAGAAAAGACCCGACAACCCCTGAAAAAACGACCGGACGACGCAGACCTACGCAGCAGAAAAGGAATCAGAGTGCATCAGGAAAGACCCGGAGACATAACTACAATTCCCAGGGTCCTTAGGGGCGTGACGTCACAGAAGTAAACAGGAAGAAAAACGCAGCCTTAGAAAACTACACGGGAAAGGACTGATTGCCGCTCACCGCAGAAAGTCGGCTGACCACGGCAGACGAGAAGACCCGGACTGCTCCTGATCGGGGGCCACGAACATCCCGAACATCGCGGAAAGCACACCCCCTGCAGATGCACGCGACCGCGGCGAAACGAACGCGCTGCGCGCCGGCAGCCGCCCGCGGATCACTGCAAAGCAGAGCAGACGCGGCGAAACGAAAACCCCACATCAGAAAAAATGGGGATCATCCATCCAAAGAACGGTGGGAACACAGCAAGTCGCTGAAAGATACGGAGACCCGCGGGCACTGAGACCGGCGAAGAATGAGCGCTGAAGGTAAGAAAGAGAATGAACGCCTGCGCACCTGGGCTTAAATAGGACGCTGAGCAGGTGCGTTAATTGACTGAACCGCCCTAGGGTAAGCTGAAAACACTGCTACGAGTTATCGCCCGAAATACGATTGAATCGTCATTAAAGTTGTGAGAACGTAATATATTGCACATTTTTAACCATCAATTTTGTGTTCACTCAACAACAACAAAATATTAAGTTGGTAAAACTTGATTTTATGTTGAGCATTCTTAAAAAGCTAGTGCAGCAACACCGGAAAGACAGGCCACGCCTTCGAGGAGAAACGGAACAAGCATGAAGCAGCTAAATGAGGGACTGTCCTCTGGTAAGTTCTCATTTTGTTTTTGGCCAAACTAATTCAAATAAAATATTATCTTTCAACTGTGTCGCGAGAGGTGCAGGAAGAAAACAACTAACTACAGGTGCCATGTTCTGTTTTCTCGCTAACGTCGACTTTTAGCTAGCAACTGAATTCATCGGGGGGGCTATGTTATATTTTAACAAGACTAGAACTAAGTATTCGGTGTCATTTTGATCTCAAGTTCAACTGAAAAAATGTCAACAATAAACTGCCTTCTCGCAGAGTTTTTCTCGTTTTTCTGACATGTTGAATTCATCTCACTGTTGCAAACACACAACGTTAGCGTTTGAATATCCCTGCCTGGCGGGAGAATCACTGACTAAGTAACAGCTCTGTGTCTGCGTCAGGTGTCGCAAATTGAACAGCTCGGTGGGGCTATTTATCCAGTTCTGTTATATGCCTGTAGGAGAGAGACATTTTGTAAGTTTGAATCTTTTACTTCACTCTGTCTGTTAATTAGTTTCCTCTTAAGATTAACTGCATAATGAGTCATATCTTGAACATTGCTTTTCTGTAAGTTAATATTTGAGTACAGTTTATTTGTTCTCCAACTAAAGCAACTGTATATCAGTGATACATATACATTTTTAGCAGAAAACGTTTATCGAGAAAATCCCGCTCCTCCCTTTACCTTTCCTGCAAACCCTCATTTTATCTCAAAACATATGCGTATATATATATATTTGGCAAGAAAGATTATGGTCTTAACTCACTTGAAAAAAGGAAAAATAAGAGAGAGACCAAATAGTTCTGCACAGTCCTGGATGTTTACTTAAAATTTGAACTCAATAGTTAGGTGGTGGTTGTAGATTCTTTTGTAAAGTTATTAAAACAAAAATTCGAGAAGGCTCATTCTTGAACAGTTGGAAAATGGTTCTGTTTTTACTCTTCACCCCAGCTTTAGTTTGAAATAAATTTTTACCTTATAGTTTAGCATTTAAAAAGCTGCTCCAAGTTCATTTTAAGGCTTTTTGTCTCCTTTGTAAACCAGTTTAAATAAATTGTTAACCGTTTTTATTTTTGTAAACAGTTTTCTTATAGTTTTTCAGGTCTAACCTGTAAATCCCAATGATCAACAGTGATGTTTATGTAAATTAATTTAAGAAAAAGAACCACCAGTCAGTGATGTCAGATACATATGGCATGCTCGTTTTAGTGCTGCTCATGGAAATATTTTACTTAAAAAATTTACTGAGATGAATGTACAAAAGTGAATTGTAACTTTTTCCGTGTTTTACTTATTTCTAAACAGATTAATGAAGGATTTAAACGCATCACCACTATGGGGTCAAAAGTAGACCATTACTCTTCAAAAATAATGTCCCTGGTTTCCACAAGAGGAGGAGCCACAAAAATGGACTTTCAGCATATTAAGACTATGGTGGAATAGGTAAAAACGCATTAGTTGCCACTTGACATTGTAAGTTTTAATCCGTTCATACACATTAAGTTTTCCTCTTCTCTCTACAGGATCATTCCATTGAAAGGAAAAGGGAGGCTGCTATTCATTCCTTGGTTGTCTACCTAAATGAAAAGGAAGAAGATCTTTTCAAAGAACTGGTGGTAGGTAGAGGACTTATAAAACACTTGATCTCTTTTTCTTTGGACTTCAAACATTGTTTAGGATGAAGATGCTGACATCACCAGGGAAGTCTTGAAAATTTCCATCGCAAGAGGGACTACACCAGTTCATGCAGGAGTGGTGATCGAGGAAACAGAAGTCCTTGGAGACCTGGATGTACCCAGAGCCTGTGCCTTGCTTATGGGACTGAAATATAAAGTCTACAGAACACCTTGCAGGTCTTTCAGAGTTTTCTTTGAGCTTGATGCCCTGAAAGGGTGAAGAACTACTTGGCAGTAAGTGTTCTAAAACAGTGGTGTCAAACTTCATGCCTGGAGGGCCGACGTCCTGCTGGTTTTCCAGATCTTTCTGCATCATGTTCGCCTGGTCTGGTATGTCCAGCAAGAATGTAGAAAAAAAGGACTTTGGAGGAAGTGAGAGCCTCAGTTTCTTTGTTTCCACCAACGTCCTCTTTTCTGCCTCTGATTGGCTGAACACACGTGACCAGGTGATTTAAAAGGAAGTACATCAAGGACACCTGGAAAACCAGCAGGGCATCAGCCCTTTTGCCTGGAATATTTACACCTGTGCTTTAAAATCTGTTATTGTGCTGCTGAATTTTTGTTGCTGATATGCATGTAGCAGTTTCAATAGTAAGTCTAACAAAAATGTTTTATGTTTGACTTTTGAAGGTTTTATTTGTCACTGAAGTATTTCTTTTACTTTTTACAAAATGCAGGAGATTAAATATTGTTAAAGTCACTACCAATCTTTACATTCTTTTGAATATTTAATTTTTGAGAAGCAACGAGAAAAGTATTAAAGGCGGATTATCGTTTCTCAATTTTGTGAAATATTGGAAGGTGTATGTTTGAAAAATACTGTTTCTTTTCATAATAAACAATTGAAGATAAAAACTAGAATGGTGGAGTTGTCTCAACTGATTGAATTAAGTTTACAATGCTGAAAGAATTAAGGTAACAATTTGCATGGACTTTTTTGAGTAAAAGTAAAAGAAAACAAATAAGTTGAAGTAGCTTAAATTCAATAACTTGCTAACTTAAATTCACCAGAAGCTTTCACTTAAAAACAAAAAATAATTTGTGTTTGTGGGACTAAATAGAATTAAGTTAATCAAACTCAAAAAGTCGAAGGAAATTTACTCAATACTGACTAGAGTTGGGATAACTCAAAAAGTTCAATGCAAATTGTTACCTCAATTTTTTTAAGTTGGCCCAGTGTATTTTTTTTAGAGTGTACTTTGTTTCTAGGTGTGCCCAGGTGTGTGGTTTTGAGGCCCCGTGAGGGACTGGCAAACTGTCCTGGGTGTACCCCACCTATGTCCAAGAGTGGCGGGATTAAGTTACCGCAATTGGATGAATGGCTGGATGGATAAATGAATAGATGTTAATGAATGGAGGTTCTGAAATTGGGTTTGAATATCACAACACAGCTGGAAAAGACGAAGGCTCAAGAATCGTAAACATGTATTTGGCATACATTTTTGTATCAATAGTCCCAAATACCTTTGATAAATTATATTTGTATTCAACTCAGTCTGTGGCAGCAAGTAACTGCATATGGAGGTCTGGGAATTTTTGAAGGTTTCACAGGTGTTATATCATTTAGCTATACCATATGCATTGTGTTTTTTTTTTTTTAAACAGGAGCTTAATAATAAAACGCTGGAAGAGCAGCTAAATCAGCAGGTTCTGGGTTAGAAGAAGAAGGATGAGGACTTCTAGGAGGAACGAGCTGGAGGCCTTTTCAGGTCTTTAGTTACTTTATTTTACAAGTTTATTGAGTATGAAACAGGGCCTGGGGGATAAAATGGAGAAGTTGGAGAAGGAGCAGTTTAAACTATTCATATCATGTCTTCTTCTTTCTCTTTGGGCTTTTTCCCATCAGGGGTTGCCACAGCGAACAAGTCGCATGGTAAACTTGGCAATGTTTTACGCCGGATGCCCTTCCTGACGCAACCTTCTCAAAGCAACATGGGCTTGGGACCGGCAGAGAAGTAGAGAAGGGAACAGGGAGCAGCCCGGATTCGAACCCTGGTTTCACGGACTGATACAGGCAATTCTGAGCCCCCTATGGCATTTGCATGATCAACATTTTCGTTAGAAAATCCATTGTAAATGTAGTTCATCATCATTCCACTAGAGGCAGTAGACATACTTTCCTGCTCATTTCAAAATGGCTGCTTCCCTGAAATCTCAAAAACACTTTTGGTGGGAAAAGTTTAGCTAATATTCATAACTTCATGGTCAGAATAACTCATGTGTTATTATTTTTTTTAAATAACTTCATGCTGTACTGAAAAAATGCTAATTCTTTTGATGATGAATTATTTATAATAAACTTATACCATGTTAAAATCGTGTATCAAATATGAATCAGTGGGTAAAGAAGTTGCTTCTTTTTCTGAACACTTGGGTCAATATTTACACTGTTGTGAGCAAAAAATAAGCAAAATCAACCAAAATATGTATGCATCTATCACTAAAGGGTTTTAAAAAAACATCTTCATTCCAAAAAATGAATTTTCTGTCATGTTGTGGGCTTGACAAGAGCTATTAAGAAGAGGTGGACATCTATTGCAACTGGATGAAGAGGTCCAGGTGATTCATGATAGGTGGGTTTGTCTAACAGCTACAGAACATTTGTGGTGAGTGAAGATGATACAAAAGGAGCAACACAATAATCTTTCTTGTCTTTACATTTTGTTTTTGATTAAATCATTAAAATTGTTCTCAAGAAGAGGACAACCAAAACATTTGGTCTAAATAATGGTGCAGTCAAGCTAAAGGGTTCTCATAGGTCCACAACGGGGGACCAGCAGCAAAAGACAGACTTCTTGATTCCTTTGGAGAATCTTTGAAACCTCTGCAGGGATTTGTTGGATGGATCTGCGAGGTCCTCTGCATCGGCCCTGCTGCCAAGATATGAAACAGTGACTTCCAATCTGAAGCTCACTGGATGGTGACAAATGGCAAATCAGGAAGTTGATAAGGTCACTTACCACTCCCTGCTGTCAGACTGCTTGCACAGGTGGGACCTGGTAATAAATGGCTGCTGCAGAGCATCACTGGGAGAGATTCTCTGATCCCCATCAAGGTCCAGAAGCCGTTTCACGAGGTCCACAAAAGCTAATCTGTCAACATGTTCGGCATCCTCTTTTGGATACATCTGAGTGTAGAGACAGAGGAGATGGTTGGCTTCACAGACAAATCAAGATGCAGAACTGGATTCAGAAACATTTGACACAACAGTAGAGAGCAGAAACCTACGTTTACTAGACCATCCAAAGAGTTTGGTGGCACAAAAAAGCTCCAATCCTGCTGAACTTCAGTGTTGTTTACAAAAGAATATTCTTCCTCAGTCTGAAGAAACAAAATTGTGTGGGAACATTTTAGAAAAAGATCAGATAAGAATTTATAAACCAAGAGAGAGAAAGGCTCACCATGAGCCTCCACGTCTTTCCCCCAGCAGCCTCCTCCTGCATGAAGAACTTCTCAGTATATAGGCCAGCAAAGAGCAGACGATCCTGCGGCTGACCCAGAAGTTCAACAATGCGCCTCATCTGCAGACAGAACATCCACATTCACCTCAGCAGACCTTCTGCATGAAGCTTCTACTCGACTGTGAAACATCTTTCAAACTTACCATCTGATATTCACAGGTGACAGAAAAGAAGTTATCAGCCACGTAGAGGAAGACCAGGACACAGCCGACTCCCCACATATCTATGGCCTCGGTGAAGGGGAGGCCGAGAGATACTTCTGGAGCTCTGGGGAGGAAAATCCAGCAGGATATGACTGACTGACGTTAAAACCTTCTGGGACAACCGTGCAGGGGTTGTCTAAACCCACCTGTATCCTATAGGCTGAACTCTATAGCCAGGCTGGACCTGAGAGGCGAGAGCAGCCAACCCAAAGTCTATTAATTTAATCCTAATTTCGTGTCCATTGACAAGCATGACATTATCGGGTTTGATGTCTGTGTGCACGACACCCAGACTCTTTAGGGCATCCAGGGCATCCAACAGCTGGATGCACAAAAAACAGACCAGACAGATGTTGTTTTTTTGTTTTTTAAATCAGCAAAACCTCTGCAGCAAAAGTGGATATTGTGTTTTTCCTTCATACAAACCTGCTTTGCAATTGGTTGGATCGCACAGAGGAACATGGGTTTATAGCCCACCTCGTGAATCAGCTTGTAGAGATCCATTTCCAGCATTTCAAATACAAGACATTTATATATTAAGTGCTGAAATGTTTCAAAAAACCTGACTATGTTACACTGGTCTGGGTTGAGGACACTGATGACCTTTAAGATGGACACCTGAGGGACAAAAAGTAAGACATAAATGAGGTTAAAATGAGAACTGGAGGTTTTATCCAGGAACACCACAAACAACAAATACATGTTTTAATATTAAACCACTAGCCCTTAAAGGGCCTATATCATGAAAAATCATTTGAGCTGTTAAGTGGATTGTAATGTTCATTCTTCACTGTAAAGAGCCCCTAAGCGATATTTTGATCCATTCACACATTTCTGATAATTCCTCTAAAAACCTGCGCCCTGAGCACCAGCCCCTCCTAATCCACAATAACGACTGGGTTCCTCACATTGTGACATAGATAAGTGAGGAACCCCCCCTTCCAGGAAGAGTCTGTGCTGCCAGTACCACCCCCAGGCTAACACACACACCCATTTTCTCAGCTGAGCCAGCGGGGATCCGCTCATTGAAAAAGTTCAGTTGTTGTTTGTTTTTGTGGGCAAAGCACAGACACGCTGATGAGGCCGACTCTAGGTTGATGTCATAACAATGGGCGGCACCCACAAGGAGCGAAAGGCGGAGCCTCAGAGATCGAGTCGTCTCACGTCCTGGTAGAAAATTGAACTGTGAAAAAACCTCCTATATCATTAAAAATCGTCTTAAAAGAAATATATGATCATATATATGGTTAAAAAGGCACAGTAAAGGCCCTTTCACTATAATAATGAAAATAAAAAGAGAAAAAAAAGCATAGAATGGGCAATTATTAATTATTGGAAATGTCCTCTTTTTGGTATGAGATCATGAACTTTGGTAAACGGTTTATGTCAAGGTGAAGTTTTAAAAGACTGTTTGATGAAGACACAAAGACCTTTGTGTCTTTGTTTTATATGAATATAATGAAAAAAACGCAAAAATATCAGTGACATTTAATATGTTGGCTTCAAAGTTTTAACATTGAAATTGAAGAAAAGGACTTAAATAAAATCTAAGTAAGGATAAAAACCAGATTGGACAGGAGTCCACAGACACACCTCGTTCTCTGTGTCCTGGCCAGAATTTGGGTCAGTTTTCAGGATTTTTACAGCCACTTCCCTATTGGTCCTCCTGTTCAGACATCTAGCAACTTGGCCATAACAGCCTTCGCCAATGAACTGCTTAACAGAGTAAGCAGAGGAGCTGCTCAGCAAAGCCTGGCCAACGAATATCTCGGCTGCTCTCGGCGGGACTGTGGAGAGAGTGTGGACACAGAAATGTCCAAGTCTGAGGCTGTTCAGTGAACGAAACACAGAAAAAAAAGCACAAATCTCATATTAACAGAAGACATACTCTCAGCAACATTCACTTAAGTAACGTTTTTCCCCCCACACTTTTGTTTTGATTTAAGCAAATCTGTATTTAAAAAAAATAATACTCTGACCAAGCTACATTTGGGCTGTTTATTTTTTGTTTGTTTGTAACTTATAAACCAATACTCGTAGGGATGCTTTATAATATCAGTACATTATCAACACAATTTAAAAATGTCATAGTTTGCATTGAAATGTGGGCCTAAGCAAATTGCTGCTACAACACCTTTGAGGGAACAACAATGGCTCAGCACATCAGCACTGAAATGCTTGAATCTTTGCAACAGAGCTTACTTTCTGTTGTCTTCAAAAGCAGAAGTGATTGTGGAGTAAAACGACAATTACCCGGAACAAGAAAAATCAGATATCCGATTTTGTTGTATTGCCAACAGAAAAACATTTTCTTTATAACAGTTTCTCCCATATTTAAAATTGCAATTTGAAATGAGTTGCTTTCAAGATGTTTAGTCATCTATGTATATTTAGTGGAAACAAGTTTTACCTGATGTCCCTGATGCATCCACATTAGGCAAGGCTGACATGACTCTTTCTGTCTTTTTGCAACTCAGCTCAGGTTGAGGGTGAAACTTCAGAGTTGAATCTTTTCAGTTCAATAAAAAAGGTTGTTCTCTAACTTTTCCCTCATCAAAAAAGCAGTTGCTTTGCATGGTGTTGAAAGTGCAATGACAGTAAGTCAGCTGAGTCAGAAAAACAACAGAAAAAAACCTTGATTAATAAGATGTTATTAAGAAAAAAAGAAAATTGAGGTTCCATAGAGGTTCCATAGATAACTCCTCCACAATCAAAACAAAACAGACTATAGAAGGTAGCAAATAAACATATTTTGATTCGAAAATCTTACAGCACAACTGTCAAAATTAGTACTCAAAAATGTTTCATGCAAATATCACCTGAATATGAGCAACAAATAAGGGTGTGTTTTAGGTTTTGGCATTACTTCCTGTCCCAGCTTTTATTTTGATATCAGAACTTCCTGTTTTATTATTCTCAATGCTTATGTCCGAGATTACACAAAACATCCCGGCTAGTGCCCTGTAAAGGGTGTTTTTCCCATTTTGTCAGGGTGCCAGAATCCACAATTCCACTGTGGACACTGTCCTGGAAATTTCCCTGAGGTCTCTGCAAAAAACTAGTGTGCACCGATGCTCACTAGATTGGTAAATATGGACCACAATTCATTTTTGGAACGATTTATTCTTTGAAAAAATGTTTGTCATTTTATCTTTTATTAATCATCCAAGTGTTCATCATCAGAACACAATGGTAAACTTGTTTTCAGATAAAAAAAATGTAATAGAGTAAGAATTTGGACTGGGATTAGTCCAGATGGATATATTTATAAATGGCATATACTTATATAGCACTTCTCTACCTACAAGGACAAAGCACTTTACAGTCACATTCACCCAGTCACACACACATTCACACACTGGTGGCTGCTCTGCTGCCAAACACAGGCGCCCGCCTACCGTCAGAGGCAAGGTGGGGTTCAGTGACTTGCCTAAGGACACTTTGACTCATGGGTGTGCAAGGTGGGAATTGAACCTGCTATCTTACGATCATGGGATGGCTGCACCACGGCCGTCCCCACTGTTTATAGATAATCTTTTAATAGAAATTCTTATTTGTTTATTTATTTTTTGTCCCAATAAAAAGATGTGACTATATGGACATATATACAGTACAGACCAAAAGTCTGGGCACACCTTCCTATTCATTTGAATGAGAAGGCGTGTCCAAACTTTGGGTCTGTACTGTACATGTTCCATCGATCTTTTTAAGGGGTTCAACACAACTAAGGCTGGAACCTAGAATTTGCCCCTGATGGGCAGTTCAGCTTCGCGTCACTTCAAACGAGCACATTGTTCAACCTCACGTTGTAACAATAGCCTCTCTGGAATTCTTAAATGATTGGCCTCACATGTCGTTGTGGGAGCCCTAACATGAAGTTATCAGCTGCACAGAAAAGCGTTTGAAATGCAATTACAGCCGTGAAAAAATATTTTCTTCATAAATGCAACGTGACAGAAAGTCTGACCTTGATCCCCTCCTCTGCAGCACTTTAAACTCAGATAAAAAGAAGATCAAATGCATGCAGCACAGATCCTCCCCTTGAGATGACAAGTGCTGAATTATAAGACACAGAAACACTTGGAAAATATGCAGTTCCATTCAGAGCCTTTCACCTCAATGAGACCACTTGCCTTGGAAATTAGGGCAACTGCTTTATTCAAGTGGCTTTGATAAGGAAAGCCATAATAAGTGGGCTGTCACTTCACTTTTTTTTCCTTTTCTTCCTTATATATATGTAACGTGACACCACTGCAACTTTTTTTAATGCTGCATACAAATGAGCATCTACAGTTTTTTATAAGATAAGACAACCCTTTATTTGTCCCTCAGTGGGGAAATTTCCACATTTCTGTATTACAATTTATAATAAGAGCAAAAGAACACAGCATGTTCATTAAAAACAATACATCACATATTGCACAATTATATTTTTAGGTTTTGGGAGATTTTCATCAAATTGATCAAAATGACATACTTTGATGATGAGTCAGGAGAAACTTGGCTCATCTTGGCTCATCATTTGTCAACATAAGTTCAAATGCTGTTTGGCTTTTTCTCAAAGGAATCAAATGGTGATTTTCCTATGGTGGTCCAGCAGATGGCGCTACTGCTGCATCTTTCAACCAAGTTTTTTTTTTACGCTTCTGCACAGTAAGGACAAAGGTATAGATGCATGGCTCTGTGGTTTGGATGATGGTGCCACACAAGCCATCACCTCAGAGAGAAGAAGTACTTTACTATGTAATACTTCTGGATTCTCTTTAATCTACCGCTTTTAGCAACTTTGTAATTGTGTGCACCAAAGCACGGCGCACACTTATCACGTTTAAGCCGCTTAGCATCAAATTTGAAGCACAGTCTGAGTATTTCAAGCTTATTTCGGGTTGGGTTTGTCTTAATATGTGCAAAACACAACATTAATAAAAAAAAAGGTAGAAACAGTTGAATAAATAAATATAAAAATAGACCTTTCTTGCAGCCTACCTACGTAGTTCTTGGATTTTGGAAAGAACAAAGGCAAAACTGTTTTATGAAGTTTTCATATGGCACAAAACCTTTTTGTCATGCATAAAATAATGCAGACAAAAATTAGTGCTTTATTTTCTGTTACAGACAAACCAAAGTAGAACTTGAAAAGGCAGTACAATTGTCCTTTTGGTTATGGATCACATCATTTATACAACAGATTTCTGATAATGTCAGAATAGTATATACATATATTTTTTTCTGACAGATAACTCGGCCTATCAGGACATGGGTGACCTCTGGTTCAAAGGTTTAAACACAAAACACAAGAGCCACCCACAATGACATTTTCCACCACCAACTACCTGATGCCTTTTTTTTTTATTCCACTTCAGAATCAAATTTCTGTGTGATATTGTTTTATGAAAGAAAACTAGTAGCAGCTGGTAATTAGAGAGACTCTGGGCAGTGGTGCAAAACAGGTCTGTGGGAAATGAAAAAAATAAATCATACTTCAAACAGTACAGTAACCGGAAAAAAAAAAGGTACAGGAAAAATAATTATGATCCTGCTCACACTGCATGATGAAGAAGTCTGGGTGACATGTTAATAAACTACCCTATTATTTGTTGTTCTTTGTTTTTATTTTCTCCTCCAAATATGAAACTGAAGGTGTCCATGGCTGCACAGTTGTTTACGGCTCCAGCTTCCCGTTGTGAGCAGAGCCAGACAAATATGTTGTCCAGGCAAAAAAAAAAAAATACACAAAGGTATAAAAGCCATTTCTCAGCGTGTCCTTATTCCATATCATACAGAGAAGTAGAATACATAATAATGAATCTCTAGAGAGGGTGGGTGTAACCCAACACCCTCATTTTTATGCTGCATTGTCGCCTACATTCCTTGGTAATGAGTGAAACTACAAGTTTAACATGACATTGTTATAGCAATCAGATATGTGGGAAGTATAATATAATATATTAGTATTTCTGACCTTTTTATAAAAGAAAAAACCAACAACACATGTAATAACTCAAAAATTGTACACCTCAATTGTTTAACTTTATTATTGGCAAAAAAAGTAACTTGGTATGTTAGTCGAAATGATTCATCTGCACTAAAATCTTTGTGTGATAGAAAAGGTGATTTAAAGACTCACTCCATTGAAAATCATATTTTTGGTGTTTTTAACATGTTCTTGTGACATTTTTGTGAGGATGGAAGACTTAAAACTGCATTTCTATTCTATTTTGTTTTTGCTGTGAATCAGGAGCTGACAGAAATGCTATTGGAAAAGGCTTCTAGGTGTGACATAGAACCTCCAACAGTTGGCTCCCTACTCCACTGCACAGCTTGATAGTATCAATACTGCTAGCTGTTTTTGGTTCACTGGGAATATTAGGTTGGAGGTGTGAGATGTTGCAAGCTAGTGGGAGAGAGTGGAAACAAAGAGATAATGGGAAGTGGCTGTAGGCTCACTCCACGCCGACAGTCACGCCCACAACTCAAAAATAAATTTCTGCTGAACTCCTGCTGCTCTGCAGAAATTATGTCCTAGAAAACGACACAGGTTTTTAGGAGAAGTGTAACGATTCGTTTTAATAAAGATTTGATTCATAGTCGATATTGACCTAAAATGGATCCAGGACATGTGAGAGAGAAATACCTGTAATGAACAATTTTAGATTCCTTATATTTCTTCAAGATATTCAAGTGTACATTAAATATGTGAACAAATAAGGAAACAAGAATGAATGTCAAATCTATTCACATTTTAGTTTTCTACAGTTCTGCCCACTGTTGTTTTTCCACATTTTTGAAACGATTTTATAATAGAATCATTTTCATTAACAACTTGCCTGAGACAGATGGATCTGGTTAGATGGTGGGAGTAGAAATCGGTTCACTGATTAAGTCGATTAGTCGTTATACTCTTATTTTTTTAATCATCCTGTTTAATTACCTTTTGCCATATACAAAATCAATTATCAATCTATACGTAAGTGCAAGACCAAGAGAAAAAATACTAACATTTGACAGAAAAATGGCTTTCTTAATTAAAAGTGCACGTTAAGGCTTACTTCTGTTGTCAAGATACGCTTTTATGAACCTCTTGTGCAAAGCTGTTACTATCCATTTGTTTACGTGAGAACACAACAAGCCACAACAAAGATTTAACCCAGTATCTTGACTTATATCAAAAGAACTCCCCATGGACCTTAACCACTAACAAGTATGATGTACAGGATTGAGTAATTGCAGTCATTAATGCAAAAGTGTACGAGACAAAAAAAAAAAAAAACATGCTTGTTTGCCCTCGATCAAAAACAGACACTAAAAGTGTCCTTGGTGCACAGGAATGGGGTTTGCCGGTTCTACTGATGTCAGCTATTGATATTCACAGCAGTGGGTCTCCTTTTTTTGCCTTTTTTTTATTTTTTGTCCTCCCACACCAGAGACCTCAACTCCTGCTTTTAAAACGAACCGCCCTCGTCAATCAATGAGTTAATTAACATAATCTAGACTTGCTCCAGGGAGTGTTGACGAAATTTAACACCAATCTTTAGCTGCAGTCTGCTACCCTGTGAAATGAAGACAGCTCCCAAGGTCGTACTAATCAGGCATCTGATTAAAATTATACTCAGCCTAAAGGGCTCCGACGAGGCAATGTTGTAGACCATCCACTATCAATGAACGCTTTCCTTTCATACCTTTGTGTTCTTGTCATGTTTGTCAAACAGGAAGCGGCTCTGGAGTACATGATTCTCAAAAACAAAAAAAACTGCCATGGAGAAAATCGTTTATCACTTTTTTCCAGAATACATGCAGCCTCAGTAGAACTCAGGGGGGTTGAAGAACTTTATACATCACACTTTGTTTGCAGTAGAGAAGCCAAGGGAGTAACTTAGAAATCATGCTTTGAAGTGCTTCACAGCCTCCTCTCTAGCGCATGCCACGTTGCCCTCTGTCAAAATGAATTGCTCTTTTTTTTTAATAACATCACTGAAGATTTATTTCTCATCCCAGTGTTCTTTTTTTCTTCCATCTTTTGCTCACCATTCCAGTGTCGCTAATAATGCTTATCCTTGAAAAGTTTTTTTTTTTTTGCATCATCTGATGTTAAAAACAGCATTCCACAAGGAAATTTATGTTAGGGGAAAAGATAGACTTACAGCTGAAAACTATTACTAATATTGAAATCATCTGCTATATTTTATTTTAGCTCGCTTAAGTAAAAACACCTTTTATTTGGCCATGAATTTTTTAATGGCAAATCATTTTATTTTGTTTTGAATTATTCCAAGTGGGTCTTGACATCCTTTAAACTGTGTGTTTTGGTTTTCTTTAACTCAATTAGAGTAAATATTCCATTTTGAAAACTGAAAAAAGTAAATAGCAGGAGCTCCAACAATTTGACCTGATATTATTCACTAAAATGAATGAATAATCTTTATTAATGCATCACTTCGGAGTTACAATAAAAAAGAGGGTTAAAAAATAAAATTTACTGTTAAGTAACAATCATTAAATATAAGCGGCCATAAAATCCATGAAAAGCAGATGAAAATATAAATAAAGATAATTACGTCATCCACTTTGAGTATTAAAAACTATTCTTAAAAATTGAGTTGTTCACCTTGTGGCATATCACTACAGGGGTCGCCACAGCAAATCAGCTTTCACTGATTCCCACAGGTGGTTTGGCAGAGATTTTTACAGTGGATGACTTTACTGACAAACCCTGTACTTTATCTAGGCTGGGGACCGACACAGGGAGACCCACACTTGGGCACTGGCGCGAAGGGTCTTGTGTAACCCTTGTGCTATCTTAGATGACCCCACCCTTACATTGACGTGTTCTCCCTACCATGACAAAGGTGGATAAAGGTGGAAAGATTTCATGTAATCCATGGACACCAGTGAAGATCACAAATCATTGAAGAAAAAAAGGTTCAGAGCACTGTCTAGTGCACATGTGTCAAACTCAAGGCCCGGGGGCCAAATGTGGCCCTCCATGTTATTTTATGTGGCCCGCGAGAGCGTAAAAGTTTTTAATTTCTTAAAATAAAAATTTTCTTTAGTTGATAACACTTATGTGTGGCTGCACTTGTAATTATTCAATGTTTGCAGGTCTTATGTGTGTATGCAGAGAAATTCTCATCAAACCATCAGTTGGATGCAAGGCATTGGATACATTTTTTGTAAAATGTTACACATGTAATACATGTTCTTTGCAGCTCAGTTTATGTTATTTTTCTTTATTCACTTGGACAGTTTGATCGTGGGTTTTAATAAGCAGACAAAATTTAAAAGGATTTATGCTAGAGTAACAAGCAAACATATGTTTTCTATGCAACTGTAATTGTCACTTTAAACAGTTATAATAGATAAATAATGAGATAGTTAACATTAAGGAGTAGGGACATTTATTTTTCATTATGTCTAGTTATATGTATTATTCTAAGTTCTAGCTGGCCCTTTGAGGACAGCCAGTATGCTGATGTGGCCCTCGGTGAAAATGAGTTTGACACCCATGGTCTAGTGGGTCTAGATGACCCAACTCCCAATGTCAAAGTGCCTAGGAAAGCACAAGGGTTAAGGACCCACATGGAAAGAATCTCATCGCAACTCCTGGAAATTGATTGATTTCACATGTTCCAGTCTGCACTTAACTAACGTAGCAATTCAGCTGCTTTCTAAAAAAAGATAAATAAAAATCAGTTATGAGAAAAAATAGCATAACGTTCCATTTTGTGGATTAATGCACATCTATCAATACGCCCATGTTTTAATTCATCATCTGTATCATATAAAATAATATAAAAAAAATCAAATTTCTTTGGAGAAATAGAAACATCAGAAAGTCCCTATAGGTTGTTCATTTCCCTAGAAATCAGTAGAAATGTCACTTCTGCTCTTTTAAATAGACGTTTTAAAGGTCTGCTGGTGCATGCAAAAGCGCTGATTTATTAGCGAGACAGAGGTGTTTGTCACGTTTGACATAAGACAGTTAAAACTTGTGTCTTAACACAGAAAAAAACTACTTTTTTGGAGAATTTTTGCAAGTTATTCCATAAAGCATCTGGAGTAAGGTTGCACAATGGTGTAGTGGTAGCACTCTTGCCTCATATCAAGAATCCCTTGTTCCAATCCTAGATGGGACTTTTCTGTGTGGATTTTTGCGTGTTCATTGCGTGTGTGCCCTGGGTTTTTACCGGGTTTCCTCCCACAGTTCAAAACCATGCTTTGTCGGTCAATTGATAAATCTTACTTGTCCCTAGGAGTGACTGTGATTGTGTGGCTCTAAGACACACTGGCATCTTGTGCAGGGTAAGCCCTGCCTTCAGTAGCTGGGATGGGCTCTGGCAGGGATTCAGCAGGTTCGGAAGATGGATGGATGGACGTCTGGAGTAAACTCATGGAAAACTTCGGAAACAAAAAAAAAGAAGCATGAAAAAAAAATCAATAACAAGCTATAAATGCTTGTTTTTGTTCAGCTATGGGAAACCGTTTTCATTTATGATGTCCTGAAACTGAATTCATCTTTTCAGAGAGTGCTCTTTGACCAGATCCTGAAGTTCCACCAATTCTTTGCTGCAGGCGATGAATGCACTTTGAGTGAGGAAAGACTACAGAGGGAGTTAAATGTCAATGCGTGTCAATCTCAAGTCTCTGTCCTGTAAACTATTAAAACCGAACCAGACCAAGACCCTGTGCCTTTGAACCAGTGACTAATGTTTTATATTTTGTAAGACTTTCACGGTTAAAAACAGATTTCCTGTTATCCTGGAAGAAAAACAAAGAAATGCAATGTCAATAAAATGATGATTACATCTGCTTTTCCTTTCTTTTTCATTTTCTTTATTGTATTATGGTTTAATAAAAAAGAAACCTAAAGCCTTTAGTATTTTTGCAAATGTAAAAAAATATAAATTACTTTATTTCATAACAGCATAGTTTCTTTTTAAGGTAGAACTTATTTGATGTTTTATTAATTTCTACTCATCGAGAGAGAGAAAAAAAGTATCCAGGGACAGAAAAAAAATCTCCAGGACTTCACAGACTGATGACACTATAGTTAGTGTCTGCTTTTGAAATAACCAATTATTAACCTCTTGCCACCTCTTGATACAAATATACATCAAATCATTTTGATTCCAAACTGACCATAATTTATTATCTGCACAAAAGTAAAAACACACATAAAAGTTTTTTTTTCCATATCTGGAAATAAATTGAGCCATCAAGGGGTTAAATAGAGTTTTATTCAACATGTGAAATTTTACATATATATGCTTTTTTTCTCTCTTTATGCTTCTGTAGTTTTACTGTGTACATAAAGTGAGCTAAAATAAAATTATCTCAACTTTAGTAGTCTATCTAGTAGTCATCAGCGGTCCCTAACCCCTTTGTTCATGGGACAGTACAGTGTGGTACCAGGCCGCAGAGAAAGAAAAAACAGAAATGTCCGCTTTATTTATAATCTGATTCTGAAGGAAGTTTTATTTTGAAAAAATTAAGAAAAACTTTACCCTCAAAAGTCAAGGGAAACTGGAAGCTAGAAAAAAAACAAATCCGATGCCCACTTTATTCTCGTACAAGGCAATCTATGAAAACATTGTCTGACATTAATATTTTTATTTACTGGGTTTCCTTGTCATGTTCTCAAGAAAGTATGAAAAATGACGCTCTGGGGTGTGTCATAAAAATGCCAACTCTGAAAGACTTGTAGGAGAGAAAAACAAAACAAAAAATACAGTAATGCCATGTAGTGCCAAGCTTTCACAAAATGCCTGATACTAGCTTTATAAATCTTTGAAACCTTTTGTTTCTAACGTTTGAAACTATAACAGGAGGTATTGCAAATGTATCGGTGGGGTGATGTTTCATTTAGCTTTATATCAGTGTAAGCAAAAGAACACAATCATAATTGTTACACACTATCTAACAGGTGAGAAACCATCTGTTTCTTAATTAAAAATGATAAATTAAGATTCTCTATTGTTTGTTGATAGTAACCAAACAGGGTAACCTTTCTTGGTTTGAGGCATCCCTATAAAATATGTTAGAAGAATTATCCCCCACTTTTCCTTTGTTACATGTTACTGTAATCGCTCCAAAATCTTTAGCTTAAAGTGTTCAGGGCAAATCTTGGAATAAATAACTGTCATTTATTAACTATTGAAGTGTTAGACCTTGATTACCACAGTATAAAGGCTATTTTTTCCCCCTTTAAAAAAAATAAAAATAAAAAAAACGGCTTGCAGTTGCCCTACATGTTCATGTACATAACAAGCAAGACCCAAGAAAGCACATGAACTTGACTGCAGGGAAATTTACCACGCAGAAATAGTTTAATCCACCGCAGAAAGTGTATTTGGTTCAGCTTATATAATAAAAATAGCTGGTTATACTAAAATACTTGCACAAAAGAAATATGAAATTAGAAGCTCCTTGGACTTTTTTTAAATGGTGTTTTTTCTTTTTTGTACTCCCTTCAGGGGTCTACCAACCCATGGCCTAAACCCCGCTATAGTCCCATTTGGAGTCCCGGGATGGTGGAGGCTGCCAAGCAACTGTAGGACGAAGCAGGGTACACTCGGGACAGGTCCAGGCCCTGGCAGGGCTTACCATGGCGAACCATCCGCCTTCATCTAATTTTCCCATGCACACTTCATTTCAGTTGAGTCATGCTCTCATTTTCTGTAATGACCTTTGTCTAGTCTGGAACAAAACGCTCACCTGCAATTTTCATGCTATGAAGTGTCTAATCATTCATAATCTAAAAGAAAATGAAGAAGGTAGAAATTGCAGTAGAAAGGGCTTTTTTTACTTAACCACCTAATTGTGCTGCTAAGCATTCGACCAACATGGCCGCCTTAATGTATGCCATCTAGACAGGAGTTGACCGTGAAGCGATTGTGTTTGACACTATAAGTTTAGCGCTGGCCCACACAGTAAATGCCGGTGGGATTCAGTAGGGTTTACACTAGTGTGGTTGGCCTGGGTCACCAAAGTGAGCTTTTAGCACATGCAGGTTGAGCTTAATGGACTGGAGTTCCTTTTCAAACAAGGACAAATGAGGAAGAGCCAGGCTAAAGTCTGCCTTAGTGGCCTTGAACTGAAAAAAATCGCAGTGTCAAATAGGCTGGTATACCTGAGAACGTCGGAAGTGGAGTGACTTTTGTGCAAAGGTTAAAATAAGCAAAAAGTGAAGTAAATAGCAGAGGCCCCTTATTACAAACTTTCTTTGTGCCCTTTCTGTCCATCCTACTCTGTCCTCTGACTTTTTTCTTCTTTCTGTCATCCTTTTGCAACATCCTTTAATGTGTACCACTTTTTCTCATCTGCTTTCTTCTTGCGAACCAAATAAAACCCATTTTTGTCGACAGCACATCTCTGAACAAACACAGACGCGATAAACAAAACTGACATCAGAAGACAAGACAGACAGACAAGGAGTTATCCCGTAAAACCAGGGCTTGAATGATAGAGCTAAAACAGACTATAAACTGCAGAACAAAGCCATATTTATAAAATCTCATGAGACTCAGTCAAAGTGAAAGTCAGAACATGATGAAACTCGAAGCAATCGGACCCCCAGTGAGCGAATAAGGTAAGAGCTCCACGATGTCTGGTTAGCAGTAATGTTAACATTTGGTAATCAGGTAGAAGGGAAAAAAAGCGCCTTTTATTCATGGGAGTAAATCTGTTTTGTTGTGTTTTTAGGCTGAACTTGTTAAAAGCTATCTTAAAATCAGCAATACACAGCTTTCCACCTGCAGGCATGAAAACTGTTATTCCTGCTCCATTCCCCATGGGCTGGTAAAGTTCACCAACCAGCACTTGCCGCTCATCCTGATGAGCTGTCTTAAGTTGAAATGACATTTAGCCCGAGGCATTGGTTGCTGGTAAACATGAAGCCACTGCAGATGAGGAAGTCGGCACGTAAAACAGGAAATTCTGCGTTTTCTGTTGTTATTGCTTTTAGCTGAATTTAGTTACAATCGCCTTTTTCTTTTCAGTTCTACATTTTTTTCTATTTCACTTGAATTTTCAAAAGCAGATTTAAATAAATTATTGTTTTTGAAATAAAGCAGGAATATGGGGAAAAAAATGAAGCTAAAATAGAAAGGTACTGTTGCCATGACAGAAGCTATATAATTTTGAAGGTTACAATTCACAGCGCAGCGCTGTACTTTGTCTTTTTCTTTTGAAGATGTACTCGGTTTTTATCAAAGATTTCTCAAGGCGGCGAGAATTGGGAGGGGTTAATGCGGATAAAACTGTTCTTTGTACATGGATGCGTTCCTCTCCTGTGCTCAGATACTGTAATAAGGAACGCAGTGGAAAACGTGGAGCTTTTTCGTCGAGTGGATGAGCAGCAGTGGAGGAGGATGGATGGAGGCTTGCGTTGGTGTGTGTGGGAAAGGAGCGGAGAGGTGCCAGAAGTCAAAACCAACCTAAAGTGATGATCCAAAGTAAGCCAGTGGAGCGACCTGGTCCAGTCTTACTTCTGTCTCCCCTCTAACAATCCGGCTATCGTTTCAGTTTCCTAATGAGTTCGTTTTGGCCTTGTGGGAATTTTGACAGGCAATCCATTCCCTGCTTTGCTGCCTTTTGTTGTTCTTTTTAAAAATCTTATAAGTGGGCTACTGTTATTTTCTTTTTGCTGTTTAGCTTTACTTTGCTTAAAAAAAAACTCCATACATTAAGTCTCTTTGAAATAGCTCTCATTACTACCATCCTCTCTCCTACCTCTGGGCTTTGATAAGCAGCATATGGCAGAAATGTGCACATTTTCCCACAATTATAAGTGTATGTGGAAGCAAACATCACCTAAAACATGTTTATTATTCTGCTTTATTTCTGCAACAACATGCAAAAATAACCCCACAGGGAATAGCAATCTTTATATTCCTAATTCTGAGTTTGGACAATATTTATAATTGTAAATTCATGACATCTGACATAGTTGACAGTTAATGAAAACAGCTCCTTGACTTGAGGTCACAGGAAGTCACAAAAGGGGTTGTTAAATGTCACAGACAGAAACACCATGGGGTCATAGGAGTCCTTTGAAAGGAGGTATAAGGCAAGATTTATCTCTCACCATTCATCTATTTTTAAACGGATAGTTCAGTCTGCCTGGGAATAATATGATTTTCTAGGATTACCTGAGTCCTTTTCTTCCACCTGCCTGTCCGTCTAGTCTTCAGTGGGGGAGCAGATTGAAGTACTTTCACTGAAGTACTCATTTTATAGTCCACACATGAGGCAGTGGAAGTATTGCACTTTTCTACTACACTATTTGTCTCACAAAGGAGGCTAAAGTTCATGTTTCACTGCTTTATTTAAATGAAACAAATCCACAAATACTTTGAAATGATCTCAATCCTTCACCTGGTCAAAAGAACAAACAAAAAACAACAAAATATTTTTTAATACCAAACTGACATTCTAAAGAAACATTTTAGCTGAAAACGCTAACCTTATGCTGCAAAGTTCTTATAATACTCCACTCGATAACCTTTGTTTTGTTTCAAGCAATGGTTTCTAATCCATATTTCATAAATGGGTTATTGAGTGTTTTTTGGATGGGCCATTTTCTTTTAGAACAGGCAAGGATCCATCAATCCAATCTCATCCTCCTTTTTTCACCCCCTGACTCTCCTTGAAAGCCTGCTTTACCTCCCACAGTGCATATTCCAGTGCTACACAGATGAGCTCTTGCAACCTCAGAGAAACCAGGTGATATCTTCTTCTGAGTTTGCATTTTGTTCTGAACCAGCTGAAGACATCTGACACTGAGCAGGTCATGCCTGCTGAACCGTAAAGTCCTTGATGACTGCTGTAGGAAACGCAATGGAAGAGGAAGCAACCAGCTAAGTCATAAAGACCAACTCGGATCATCTTTTGATCGGTTTTAAAAGCGTTCCCAGTGCTCTTTTAATTATGGTCATTGCTGTTTTACCAAAAATCAAATGACCTGTGCTGTTTTTGAGGACATACTGTAGTTTCTGTAGAGCGGCAGAGGTTAATAAGAAATTTGCCTCTGAGTTCTGGGCAGAATGCCTGGCACGAAGGAACCCACCACCCTTCCTCTCCCTATTGCTGTGAGCTCTCTTTTTTACGCTCCCTCCCACTAGCTTACAGCCCCTCACAAGCCCAACCTAACATTACAATGAAAATGGCAAGAAATATCAGATCTATCCAGCCATTCAGTTTGGAGCTCAGCTCGTTGAGAAAAAAAAAGAAGTACATGGAGCTAGTCATCTACAAGTCCATCAGAATGGAGGGGAGCAGGGACATAAATGATTACATTTTTTAAACTGCGCCTTTTTTTTTATATCTGGTTTGTATAAAGAAATACTCTGAAATGCAATTTTGAGCTTAGTTTTCTTAATATATGTATTCCTTCATCAGAGCAAAAAACATGACAAAAACACCAAAAAATGTACTTCTAATTGGAGTGGATCTATGCAGAGGAGACAGCCTGGGTTAAATGTGTTTTTTTTTTTTAGCTATTTCTGTAAAAATATATTGATCTTTATTTAAATGCTTTAAAAGTTTTGTCATTAAACTTTTGCATTTTCTGTTAATTGATTTGATATTTCAGGCTGAAAGCAGGACTTCCATTAACCTTTTAAGATTTGTTATTTATTCTGAAGGTTTATTATTTTCTTCCAATTCCTTTCATCATAATCATTATGCCGCAGTTGTTTTATTGCTTTCTTTTCTTGAATGCTATACGCTTGTTTTTATTCTGCAACCAAAAGTTCTCTCACCTTTGGAAAGAAAAGAATAGTCAAACGGAACAACATACTTTTGTTCTGACTTTCAACTGCAGTTTATAAAAAGACAAAAGCAAAAACTTTGAATTCACGTCAAAGCAAAAAACAATTTATCCTATTTGACAGAAGCTGTCTTTTTCTCAAGGGGAGGCATCTTTGTGATCTGAGAAGTGAACCTAGCAGACAATGGGAGACTTTTGCCCTCGCCTTTTGCTGATGGAGCTAATTGAAGACAACAATCTGCACTCCTGTCAGCAACCACCCACCACTATCTCTAGTGCTGCTAATGATGAACGTGTGTGACCACTGTATCAGAACCGGGCCCTTTCTGCATCACTTCATGTGTGTCTTATTTTTTATTTTTTTCCTGTGAAACGGCACAACAAGGTTAAGAAATTGGGTGCAGTGTCTCATACTTGCAGTTTAATCAGGTCGAGTATCTCGAGGAGAATCAGTGTTAGATTGACTGTTTATTAAAAGTGCAGGATTCATCGTCACCCCCCCCCCACGCATACACACACACACACATTTTCCATATTTTGCCCTAAAAGTGTCTGATTGTCCTTCTATGCTGAGCAGAACATGCCTCCATTAGCCTTGGAAAAGTTGGTAAAGACATTCCTCGTCGTTTCCTGTGATCTTGGCAACTGAAAAGGAGAATAAGACGAGCCTGACACACACACATACACACACACACCCACACAATGAGACTCACGTTTGCTCAAAATGTCAGAGGGGCAATGAGCTACTTATTAGAGAAAATACTCCAGAGACAAGACCTTCTTTAATTAAATTTGAACATGCCAGTGACATGGAGAGGAAGAGGAGGGGTATGGTCAAGTCAGTCTCCATGGAGACATTTTCAATCCAGGTGGGGTTGGCTATCTTTATTCAATGCCTTTATTATACATGAAAGCACAAAGAAAAACATTAAACATATAAGGGAAATGCAGTTGTTGCCTATGGCACACAATGTCTGAGTGAAATTAGCTCTGAAAGAAAGTGATGTCTATTAATGAGCAATCAGCTTTTAATGTGCCTCTATCTGGTACTTTTTTTGGTCAGAACTAAAAGCGTACCCTGAGCTGAACCACGTATGACTAACAAATCTCTGTAGCCCTCATTAGGATTGCATGAGCTGGACACATTGTGCCATCTCTTGCCCCCTGCACCCCCTGACTGCTGTGTAGGATGACAAACTGTTTCATTTCCACTCCAACACGTAAATACTCACAGGCGCACATGCCCAATTAAACACAGACCATTCCCTGAGAAGTGTCCAAACAGATGACTGTGGATGAAACGGATGACTGAGGAGGCTTTTTTCCCACAGCCTGTCCATGTTCTGTTGGCAGATCCAGCTCAGAGGATTTGTGGATGTAGACATGTGGTACAAAAAAACACAAGGTTAAATGATTTTTTTCTTTTTTTCTTTTTAGGTTTAGAAAAAAAACCCACAAGTGGTAATAGTGTAGTATCAATTTTCATACAGTGTGATTGGCTGAATATTTATGAAGGATGAACCTGCAGAGATCCAATTTAGCCCCTGAAATGATCTGACATTTGCGGATAAAATGTATTAATGATGTGGCAAAAGACACGTGTTTATCTCCTGAACATGATGAAATTTAATCAAAAGGCATCAGCTCAAGAGTTGAAGTTAAAACACTTTTTTTTTAGAAAGAAACCTAAGGTGAAGGAACAAACCACATGCTCTTAATATGTTTCCACTATTGAAATTTTAACAAATAAACAGGAAAAGGTGTTGATTATATTTACCTTTAGCTAAATTAAACCAGCGTGTTACTTTGTCGATAAGAATGCATGTTAATAAATGTGGTTATCAGTTAAAGCAGTTTAAAAATGGACCAACAAAACTGAGGTTTATTGTGATGATTACAGATTCTGCCTGGGACAGAGACATGGATTTAATCCAGACACGACCCCAGCTTTGTTAATTATTATGATTTACTTCCATTTTTCTGTCTGATTCAGACCACAGTGGGGCCTAAATGTTTTTGGCTTCATGGGAAAGTGATTAACATTTGCATGAGTGTATAATCAAAGTTGCAGTTTTGTTTTCTCACTAGTATCTCTTTTTTTTTTTTTATCTGATTGTTTTTATGCCACCAAATTGCCAGGAGGGTTACTGCCAGGGATAGAGAGAAGCTCTTTGCCGGTAACAAATGAGCTGTCTTTAGGCACACACTCTAAGGATGAATCACCAAGGACGCTACATGTTCTTAATATATGCCAAGATGCAGGATGTAAGGATTGAATGTGGTTGGATTACCTCTCAAGCAGAGCACAAAAGCCAGGACAGAGAAAGGAAAAAAAAAAATACAGCAAAGAACATAAATGGAGAAGAAAAGAAGTCTTAAGACTTTGGAGAAAAAAATGTTAAAAAGTCACAGTTTATATTGGCTTTTATTGTTTTAACTTCTTCCATATTAGCCAAGATTTCACTCTGCAGATTAAAATGATGTATATGCGACATCCTATGTCCTGATTATCCTCACCTCTTTGTCTCATTTTAAACATATCTAAAAGTGATATATGATAAATCCTAACAAATATAAAGATTATGTGGACATTCAAAAATATTTTAATATCAAACAGGGGTAGTTATATATAAATAAATGGTGTTGTCACTGTTATTATTGTATATTGATCAAGAAAATAATGTTTGTTGATAAGGACGACTATGGATTATAACTCATTATTATATTACCCTGAAAGTAAAATTATAGCTGTTTAAAGGGGCTCCACTAAGCTAAGATTCTGCCAGCTCCTTTCAAACATTTTTTGCATTGTCGTTATTATTATTTTTGTTGTTATTTTTGGTAGTGCACTTATCTTTATTTAAAATCGATTCAGCGATGTATCGCAATACTTGTGTCAATTTAAAATGCTGTCAGGATGATATTTATTTAATTATCTATGAGCATTCTTCAGCTTCTGACTCTTGTTTTCCACTTAAACCCCTGAATATTAGTTGATAATTGCAATAATCAAACATTTTCTGCATTGTTTTTATTATTTTTTTGCTGCTGTTGTTATTTTTACAATACCCCGAATTGCAATACTTGTGAGACGAGTATCGAAATAAGCGTCATATTGCCAGACTTTTGCCAATACACACCTCAAATATATATATATGCCCCTCTCTCCCTTCCGCGGGGGGTTTCTCCTCCAAGCTCGGGCCCTCTACCATAGACCTGGGAGCTTGAGGGTCCTGCGCAGAATCTTAGCTGTTCCTGGCACTGCGCAGGACCCTGGATTGAGAAGTCTGAGGTCTTTCCAGGTATCTGTTGTAGCCAGTCCTCCAGCTTGGGGGTTACTGCCCCAAGTGCTCCGATTACCACAGGCAACACTGTCAGTTCTTCTCTGAGTCCCTGGTATTCCTCCAGTTTCTCATGTTCCTACTTCCTGTTGTTCCTATTGCTTGGCACTGCCACATCCACCACAACAGCTTTCCTCTGTTCTTTATCCACCAGTACAATGTCTGGTTGGTTCGCCTTTACCATCCTATCAGTCTGGATCTGGAAGTCCCACAGGATCTTTGCCCTCTCATTCTCTACCACCTTCGGAAGTGTTTCCCATTTTGACCTTGGGGTTTCCAGTCCATGTTCTGCACACATGTTCCTGTATATTATTCCAGCCACTTGATTGTGGCGCTCCATGTATGCTTTACCTGCCAGCATCTTACATCCTGCAGTTATGTGCTGGATTGTTTCAGGCGCCTCTTTGCACAGCCTACACCTTGGGTCTTGTCTGGTGTGGTCGATCTGAGCCTCTATCGCTCTGGTGCCCAGGGCTTGTTCCTGAGCTGCCAGGATGAGCGCTTCAGTGCTGTCCTGTAGGCCAGTCCTTTCTAGCCATTGGTAGGACTTCTTGATATCAGCCACTTCAGTTATGGTCCGGTGGTACAGCGGGGCAAATAAGTATTGAACATGTCAACATTTCTCTCAAAAAACATATTTCTAATCAAGCTATTGACAGAAAATTTTCACCAGATGTCGGCATCAACCCAAGTAATGCACACATAGAAAGAAATCCAAACATTTATGTCCATAAATGAAGTTATGTGTAATAAAGTGAAATGGCACAGGGAATAAGTATTCAACACATGTAAAAAAGGAGGGGTAGAAAGGTCTGGCAAGCCAAGAAAGCAGCTGGAGTTTGTCAGTATTCAGAAGGTTAACCTGCCCCCTATTAGTGCAAAGTAATATCAGTTGGTATAGTCCTGATTGATGCCTTTTAAAAAGGTTTCTCACCAGCAAGGTGTTAGACAAGAAGCATTGCATGATGTGTAAAAGCAAAGAGCTGTCCAAAGACCTACGCAACCTTATTGTTGCAGAACACACTGAAGGCATTGGTTACAGGCGCATTTCTAAACTTCTGAAAGTTCCAGTGAGTACCATTGGGGCCATCATCCGGAAGTGGAAAGAACACGGCATTACCATAAACCTGCCACGGCCAGGTGCTCCTCGCAAGATTTCAGACAGAGGAGTCAGAACAATCATCAGAAGGGTTCTCCAACAGCTCAGGACCACTCGTGGAGAGCTTCAGAAAGACCTGGAATCAGCAGGTACCGTTGTTTCAAAGAAAACAATAAGTAATGCACTCAACCGCCATGGCCTCCATGCATGCACACCACGCAAGACTCCATTTTTGAAGAAGAAGCATGTTGAAGCTTGTTTGGAGTTTGCGACACAACATTTGGATAAACCCATGACATTCTGAGAGAAGATACTCTGGTCCGATGAGACCGAAATTGAACTCTTCGGATGTCATAAGACACAACATGTTTGGAGGAAAAATGGCATCGCACATCACACCCAAATCACCATACCAACAGTCAAGTTTGGAGGTGGGAGCATCATGGCGTGGGGCTGCTTTTCAGCATGTGGTACTGGTAGACTTAATATCATTGAAGGAATAATGACTGGAGAAAAGTATGGAGACATTCTTGATCAGAATCTGCTGTCATCTGCCAGGCCGCTGAAGATGAAAAGAGGGTGGATCTTTCAGCAAGACAACGATCCCAAGCACACAGCCAAGGTAACACTCAACTGGTTGAAGAAAAAGAAAATAAAGCTGCTAGAATGGCCCAGTCAATCATCAGACTTGAATCCAATTGAAAATTTTTGGAAAGAACTGAAGTTCCGGGTTCACAGAAGAGACCCCCGGAACCTTGAAGATTTCGAGGCAGTTTGTGTGGATTAATGGGCCAAAATCACACCTGAGCAGTATAAGTATTAAATAAATTTCAGTAAGCATGTTCAATACTTATTCCCTGTGCCATTTCACTTTATTACACATAACTTCATTTATGGACATAAATTTTTGGATTTCTTTCTATGTGTGCATTACTTGGGTTGATGCCGACATCTGGTGAAAATTTCGTGTCAATAGCTCGATTAGAAATATGTGTTTTGAGAGAAATGTTGACGTGTTCAATACTTATTTTCCCAGCTGTATATATATTATGTATATTTACAAACAGAATAGATGAGTTATATTTTTCCTCTTTCATTGTAACCCCTTTTTTTTTAAAACAAAGACTGCAGTCATTTTTGTGTAAAGTTGTGATGTGAAACTAGCAATGTCCAATGAGGTTTGTGGTTGGTGAGGGACTCACTACCAATTGTGTTTCATGTCCCATATCAGCATTCCTCCCATAGACAGAGCAGGTACATTTGGGGCAAAAGAAGAAAATAAAATGTATAGTGGTTGAGTAAACTTTCCAAAAACACCAAGATGGATGATACAGACAGACTGTGAGGTAGACACAGCACCAGGGTGTATTACCTCTCTTGATTTTTTTGTTTTTTTCACACACACAGGATTCACACACGGCTCTAACTTTTGATTGTGAATGAAATCCACACATCTCTCCTTCTAAACAAAAATGTCCCAAATTTCAAGTCTGTTATTCTCAATGGAAAAGCTTTGGTCTAACATGGGTCATCCATTATTAATCTCTTCATTTTTGGATTGAAAGTCCAGTTTGGGGAAATTTTTGAGCTGATATATTAAATCTGACATTTTTCCCTTCTGTCAGAGAAAAACGTAAATAATAGACTCCTAAAAAACTTTACTTTAACGCGTAGAAGAATCACAGAGAAACATTGATTGCAGCAAAATGTACTCCTTGCTTTACCGTCAGTCTTTTTGGTGCTGCTTTATGCCAGATCTCAACACTAATAAAATGATAGGTATGTGACAAATAGACTTTTACATGGAAAGTGAGGACTTGTAATAAAAATATCAACAGTGCATTCTAATAAAGCATTACCACAATTTCTGCACTGTAGGGCACCATGTTAGCGTATTCACAATACCCCTAACTCCCAACCTTGTTAGTAACAAGTAAAAAAATATAGTCCGACAGTGGGCTATAAGGCTTTTAAGTGTGCCAAAGAGCAGAAATTATGGTACATTGTTAGCGTGCACATAATAAGTAAAAGGCACACGCCAAATCCAGTTTGTAAAGGATGACGTTAGGGCTACCTCACCTTGCCGCCTGTGCTGTGATTGAGCAGAAAATATGAAAAATACAGCAATTCTGAGTTTTACATGTTCACTGAGCATCACAAAAAAATATTCTTTGTGTCTTCAGTTTGAAAAATAGACACAATTCCGATATTGGTTCAGATTTAACCCAAGGAAAAAGCAAAGCATTAGAGGTTTAAGAACTAAAAAAGTGGAAAGAATTGGTCTTAAGGGGAGAAAAAAAAAAAAGATTGCATGTCTCATCGTGGTGAGTGATACATTTTTAACTACAAGGAAGTAAGACGACTCGATCTCTGAATGCTCAGAAATGCATGAATAGATCAAAATACAGCATTGGGGTTGTTTTTTGTGAGGAACTAACAGTATAATACGCCTCAAAAGCTCAAAAAAGTTGATTTTGCATCATACAGGCATTTGAGAAAACATGTTTAAGTGACAAGGATTTCTTTCTTAAAATTAGAATTTTTCTAACCCTATTGGAGATAAAGTTTTTGTTTATTTGAATCAAATCTGCCAATGGAGTAAGAGTTGTTGACTTATTTCCAATGGACCTGCTTTTTCAGTGAAGGCTAAAATATGCTGCAGAGGTTAAACACATGCTCAAAGACAATTTTGTTTCCTACACATCGCATATAGAAAGAGGAAAGTATGGCAATCAATGGGGAAACATGTTCAGTGCTAAGATACATTGCTTGGCATAACTGACTGGTCTCCCCCCAGAGTGATGACATATGTTTATAAAAATCACGGCAAGATGTCCTCTGTATTTGAATGTTCCAGTGCCAAAAGGAAAATGCTAAAGTTTTGAACTTAAGTATGCTTTTGTGACTGAGATCACATTTTTGTGCTGCACCATCTCCTTGTCAGTTCAAAAAAAAGGTTGGGTTCAAAAACACATGTGCACACGTGCCTGTTTCCTTCCTCCATGTCGCACAAGTACACACACTTGACCCAGAGAGTTACTCAGCACCTAATTTACATGCAAATGTTCCTAATTGAAATACAACACTTATAGGATGAAAGGGGTGATAATTACCCACTGTGCAGAGAGTGGGGCACTGGCTCCCACTGAGCCTCTCTTTGTCGGCTTGGGTCACAGTCTGGACCCAGTATGGTTTCATGCTGCACGCTGGGGACCAGTGACAAACGACTGTACAGTATCAGATCAAGCTGTTCAATGCCAGCACTGCAAAAACCCCAGGTGAAATCACAAAATGACAGATTTCAAAGGTTGTAACATGTTAATATATGTGTTACTTGATGCTTATAAATGCAGTACAGCACCTGAAAATGCTATATTTGGTAATTTTGTGGTGTATCTGGTTTGTGCATAAACGACATAAAAGTGAAATGTTTTCAACATTTTTTAGGGGCAGTTTTTGCTGTCAGTCAGTCTTGGAACTGTTGTCTGTTGTATGGCTATTTTGGAACAAATTGGGGGGCATGACTCTAAGCAATAGCAAAGGAAAAAATATTTAGAACTGCTGGCAATTTTCCCAGGAGCTGATGTTTCAAAAGGTTCAGTTAAAGGTCAAACTTTGCAGTGCTTGGAGAAATTGCAAAACAGTCAAGCTCCAAATCTTCTGCTTTGTATGCAACAGATATAAAACTAAACACTTTTTGTTTTGTTTACTACACTCGAAATTATGTTTCTGAAAAAATATATCTTATCCCATCTATTTCAAATTATACATTTTTGGTAAACATGTTGTATTGACATTGACATATTATGTCCAGAAACCACTCATCCCCAAATTATTCTGAACTTTGGTTTTGATAGTGCCAACCATCCATCCATGCATCCATCCATTCATTCCCTTTCAGGGTCTTGGGGTTGCTGGAACCTATCCCAGCTTTGGTTGGGCAAAGGTAGAATACATCCTGGACAGGATGCCTATCTGTTTCAGTGACATATATTCATACTAAGGGCAATATAGAGTCACCAATTAACCTGTGAACCATATTTTTGGTGTGTGGGAGGAAGCCTGAAGAAGACCTACATATGCACAAAGAGAACATTCAAACTTCACACGGAGAGGTCCCAGCTTAAACCAGGGCTTTCTCGCTGCGAGGTGAGAGTGCTGACCATTAAACCACCATGCAGCCCATTTGGATGATAATTTTGTTAAAAAAATAAAAACATACATTATTTATTTCAGATAAGGTAACAAAATACTATTTCTTAGCTAAATATTATAATGCAAAGGATATTTGTAATGACAAAGTATTATTCTCATGCTCTCTTCATGTCCTGTTTTCAAAAATGTAATCATTAGTTTTTTTGTTATTTATTTCCCCAAAAAGGCGAGTCTCGTTTTGTCCTCAGCGTCTGTCACTGTGCCCTCATTCCACACAGCAGAACACTGATGGTATTATGGCCCACTTTCCACTGTATGTTTACTGTCACTGCTGAAGCTCTGTATTGTAATCCCACAATATGGACCCAGAAAGGTGATTGAACAGGTGTCACTTTAATTACGTGGCTTGTTATTGGAAGCTGGCGGTCGACCAGGAAAAAGCGCCTTTTCCTAATTAGAATTGGAACACAGTTGTTAAAACATGGTGACAGTGACATGCTTTATACAAGCAAATATTTAGACAATATTTATCAGTTGGCATGACTTACGTGTTCCAACACACTAAAACGTGTTCACTTTGGAGTGAACGCAGCATTGTTTGTGGTTTTCTTTACTTTCTTTCGCTTTAGTAAACACAGCCAAATGAGCCGTAATTATGTGGATTACTATCTAAAAATAGGGAAAAGATTTTCCCTTTTTAGATGAATGTTTAGTCGCTAACAACATTGTAAAGGTTCATAGAGGGACAGAAAAGACCCTTAATCATTCTGAGGTTAATACATTTCTCACACCCAGATAAGTGGATTTGTTGAGTGGGTGTTTGGTTCACAATATTGCATCTTTCTGTCAAAATGTGGTCCCCTAATAAGGCTGAAATTTAAATTTTTATTTAATCCAGATGACTGATCAGGAAAAAAAAAAATCAGAAATAAGTGATTAATATTGAAACAAGTTGACACTAGGCTGGCTGTAAATATGTATATTTTTACTGTAAAATGTGACTTCTTAAGCATAGTAATCAAGGGGAATTTGCTCACTGCTGACACCATCCCCCAGTGTTCTCTGGAGGAACTGCAACATGTGATATTCTATGGTTGGTGTGAAGCTTGGAAAAAAAAGGTGGGGGCTCGGATTAAACAAAACCTGCCCTCCACCGTGCATGTCAACAAATGAAAGACTTGGAGTGTATTCAGACTGGAAAATTCATTGATCTGGACCCAGTCCGCTTAATTTGGTCCCAATCGAGTCCTGAACGTTGCGTTTGGTCTGTACTCAGACTGCCATCAAGCAGACTTTCCTGGTCTGACCAAAGAAGTCTTCAATCACTTGTCAGAAATTACGAGGGCGTGGCAAAGCAACTAGAGGCAGAAATTATGGAAGTCATGCGCTCTGCAATCCTTGTCGGAATTGTTCAAACTCAAAATTTAGCTCACCAATTTTGAACGTCTGTATCAACGTCAGGTTGAATACCTTTTACTCACCTTTTTGGTCTGGTGGAGTCATGCTGCAAGGCGATTACTGGCAAGCAAACGACGTAGAAGGCACACTGATAAGTGTTTATGACATACAGATTGTAGCTGAAAACAATGTAAGAAGCAATATTTATCACGTTAAAAAATGTTTTATTGAGTTTGAATTCATCTGACTACATTTCAATGAGTTGCTGTGTGTCATCGTTGTGATTTTATGGCATTGTTTTTAAGAAGATTCTGTTAAGGAACTACAATTTAGCTTTGAGGATGACATCCCAGCAGCGTCGCGCTTGTGCCACATAAAGAGACACAAAAAAGCTTGTAAGAGGCGTTTTCAGCTGTGTTAAAATAAACATTTGAACAAGTAAAGAGTTGAACCCTCTTTTCCTCTTTGATAACATGACAATCTTTGCTTTATATTGGTCCACGGCTCATCTAGCGCTGCATTCCTAAATTGTTTATATCATGTGACCACCAGCTAAAGTGGTTGTTTGGTTCAGTGGTTCCACTCTAAGGTCAGATTGTATTCAGACAGGAATCTCAGAGCGAACCGAAGCTCAGTCCGATTGGAAACGAACCAAGGCCACCTCCAAAGATGGGTCAGAGAGTGGTTCGTGGTCCCAGACAAGGGTCTGCTTGAGTGTAGTCAGACTAAAAATTTTGTTCTGGATTATCAGGAAAATGAACTCTGGGTCACCTTACAGGAACCAAATGTGAGTCTGAAGACACCCTTAAACTATCAAAGACCCAGTCGGCTTCTGATCTATTTTAAAAGTGTTCCTAGCTGTGTGTTAATTTATGATTATCCTGTTTTTAGCCAAAATCAAAAGACCTGTGTCGTTTTCTAGGACATAGTGTCTGCAGAGCAGCAGTAATTCATTAGCAAAATCAACACCCCTTCCCATTTCTGAGACCTCGGAGAAGGGAGCTTGTGGCTCGCCCACCCAGCGTATTCTCAATGTAACAATGTCAAGCTGCATTTTTCATCTGCTTTTGATTCACAACAATATGAGTACATGACATGCAATCTTTAGCTGAATTTTGTTTATATCTGTCCTCCATTATAAGAAAAATGCCTCAAGAACATGTTAAAACATGGAAAACACAACTTTCATCGCATTGTGTCTTTAAAAAATGCACTTTTTTGCAGGTACGTTTCAGAAAGTCTGTCACATTTCCATTTTCTAATAAAAACTATGTGCAAAAAGAAAATAATTGTCACTTTTAAATATCTGGTCTTCTCACACCGTGTTTTTCTATGGGGAACCTAATAGACTGAAAGTTATCTTACTTACAAAAATACAAATTAACAAGCTATAGCAAAAGGATCACATGTTATGATGAACCAAAAGGACAAAGTGGAAATCTATCACCAAAGAATTAACATACACTTAATATCATTCCAAGAAAAAAAATCAGAAATAAAAATATAACCGAATCTGAGATATTGTCTTTTATGTGAGAAGTATTACTGGGAATTGCAGTCTATACTTGAGATTCAGTTACCGTCGCTCAAGCTATCTCTTATTACATTGCCTTTAGGAAACATTAAAATACCATAACATCCTTCTGTTTCTGGCACCACACACTCTACCTCCTACATCTCCACCATTCACAGTCTCTCAGGAGATTGAGTTAATGGGGCTCCATCTTTCACCCACGGGCTCCAACTCCTCTTCTTATTTCAAGAAAATGTTGAAGATTTATTTTAAATGTCATTTTACTTAAACTAAGATTCACCTTTTCCAAAAGATTAGGAATACAAATTGGGAAATGCAACATTCCTTATCAGCCAAGCTGGTCAAAGCAACAAATGACCAGAAAACAAACTAGAATAAGGTTTGAACGGATGTTTGTGTTGCAACTTTGTGTGGACAAATGAAAAGCAGATAGCCTATGTTCTTTTTCAACAAACCAAAGTTTAACATATCAGTTGAAGCAAAGTAAAAAAAGAAAATCAGGTGAGGTTGGAATTCACAACGCTGAAACATTGCGCCTCCCTCATCTTTTTTGTGTCCATCCATTTACTTAGTTTTGTCCTGATTAGGGTCAGTCCACCACAGAGCCAAATACACTATAACATGTGCAAAAGGTCAATGTTAAGAGCCTATCCACAACCTCTTTTTGGGGTGTTTTTGGACTGTAGAAAAAAGCTAGATCACCCAGAGACAGGAATATGCAGGGAGAATAGTCAACATTGGCAGACTTTGCTAGGATTTAAACTTTGACAATTCTTTGGTAGTTTAACCGTTAGCCTCCACTGACATTTAAGACCTCTGATGCCACTTTGATAAGCTGTTGACAGACTCGCCCTCATATGCTTATATCATGAATTAATGATGCTTTAAAAGAATAAATTGAATATACTGTTTAAAAAGGAAGCATGGGAGACGTACACTGACTGTGAATATCAGGCCTAATACACGGTTTTTAAATAAAGCACACACTATTGATTTGGCATCATAAATCAAAGTGCAAGAATGGGCTGCTTCTGGAACTCTCCAGCCTTTTAAAAATGATCTGATATTTAGCACTGGCTGTGCATATTGTATGGTTTTGTATTTGTTTAAAGTCAGGGTACTTTACACCTGTCTTTCTGAAATAGCGGCTGTAGTTTTGCTGCATATTGTAAGAATCATATTATTATTATTTATTTTGTGCATTCGGCAAAAAGTTATCATAGTGCAAATTTATGGAATCACCAGTTGTGCATTTTATCTGCCCCTTTGACATACACAAACTGGTCCATAAACAATGTGGCAATTGCTTTTTTATTTTTTTCATTTGCTGTGTTTTATGCATCCAAACCTTACGAAATATGATCGACAATCTTACTTAGTGGTCAGAGTGAGCATGTTCAGTAATTCTAGTTCAGTCATTTTAATTGTACTGTTTTTTTTTTTGTGTTTATTATTGGTCTTTTAATTTCTCTGATTATTAATTGGACTTATTATATGGTAAACTTGCTGTCTATGGAGTCCCACTGTTCATAATTAAATAAATGACCTTGTGCAATCACACAATCAACCAATAAATCTCTCATAAATATATAAAAAGATCATGAAATTTTGAAAAACCCACACGCGAATTTTAAATTAGCCATTATATTATTAGATATATTTCATTTTGCTTTAAAAACACATTGCTGTTTTTCAGAATGATGTATTTATTTCATGAAGAACTTTTTTTAGCAGAATGAGTCTGTCAATCAGTGAAAGTGAGTGGGATCTAAATGCATATTGGTCGATCCCTGGAAATCAACTCGTATTCCTAGATACCCGCTCTGTGGTGTGCCAGTCAGAGACGTATTTCTGCGACATCTGCACGGCTTTGCTGACATAAGAGGATCAAATAGAGAGAAATCATCTGTCCTCTGCAGAAGATGCAAACACATACGACTCTGTTTTTGCTAGTTTGAGGGTTCGTGTTGACCACACCACAGAGGAGCCTTCTTTAAGCGCTGGTCTTCCACGTCTGGAAGTTCCCGTTGCATTACTCCCAACTCTCGTTCTCTGTGCAGGATTGTCAGATAGTGTCCCAGTTTTCCTGCCCAAAAGTCATCTGAAAACCGTCCGACCCAACAAGAAACCATCCAATCCTTCTTTGATTGATTTTCAATAAATGCAAATTGCAATGCAAATTGATTTTCAATAAATCTTAAATGAAAATGCAAAATGTTACCCCTGCCTACACCCACAAGTGGCCGGGATAGGCTCCGGCAGCCCCGTGACCCCGAAAGGGACTAAATGGAATAGAAAATGAATGAATGAATGAATAAAACCTGATCTCTAAACATTCTCCTTGCATTCTTCCATACATTGTAAATGAGATAAACACAGGCTAAAAACATTAGCTGGTAGCTCCTCCCACACGCGGCCTGAAAAATAAAAAATGTAGAACTGACACTGCCCAAAGCCATTTTTACCCGCAAATTTAGAACCAAAACCGCCAGATCTGGCAACACTGTCGCTGTGTTGAGGTGCATACTCCCACCTAGTGTTGAGGGGTGTGCATTGCGCCCTCACGTTCACTGAAGGTCAGCCAATCACATAAGTGTCTCCGCCTTGTCTGATTTAATTGACAGACAGACTCATTCTGCTGAAAAGCCTATTATGAAATAAATAAGTCATTCTGAAAAACAACAATTTGAACTAAAAACAAAGCTACTTTGTTAAATATTGAATTTGAAATCCGAGGTTCTGAAAAAAGACAGAATTCTAATAATATTCAACATGATTAAAAATGAATATTTTAAAATGCTGTTTTAAAATAATGAACAGGTTTTTAAAGCAAAATGAAATATATTTAATAATTTAATGGCTAATTTAAAATCTGTGTGCAGGTTTTTCGCAATTTCATGATCTTTTTAGAAGGAGGGAGGTAAGAATGTGTGCCCTGTCTAGGCTACCCCACTTTGGTGGGACACAGCCTGGGTATATAGATATAGATATAGATAGATATATATATATATATAGATGAGAGATATATTGGTTGATTGTGTATTTGTACAAGGTCATATTTATTTATTTAACTATAAACAGTTTAGGACTCCATAGCTGTCTGCTGGTTGCACCTCTTTATTCTGTCCTAATTTTGTTTAAGCCAATACTTTTCTTAACTGTATAAAGTTTTTGAACATAACAGTTTTCCATACTTGAGTATGAGATATAGGGAAGAAGTAATGATCTTGGTTTGTTACATTTTGTTTTACTTTGATGTGCTAGTGCAATGCAAAAGTAACTGTTCAGGGAAAATTTACATTAAAAATTTTGAATTCTGATGAGGAAATATAAATTGTATTCTTCTCAATTGGTGTACTAAACATTTGCTTGTCTCTAAGGTCAATAACTCAAAAAAGTGAAGAGAGGAGTCTGCACATCTTGAAAATAACGAACCCTTTTTATACAAGTCAAACTACTGAATTTTGTGGTACAGGATTTAGAAACCTGCTCCTCATTGGATATTTTCATTATTTTTCCTATTTAATCCCCACTGAGTTCTGTCACTTTAAAGTTTTAGTTAAGCATGAAATTATGTACTAAAGACTTGTTTCACTGATACAGCCTGTTTCCATTTTTTTGACCCAATTTTTTGTTCTTCAACAGCTTGTAATTCCTTTTTTATAAGCTCACAAACAGTCCTCTGGCAGTATTGAGTTTAAAGGCTCTCACCTTGGTTTTCCCCTGCAGTCCTGCAATTTAAACAGCTGAATGCTCTTAAGATCTGAACGGCAGTATTTGATTTTTTTTCTCCCCCTTTTTATATCTAAAATGTTGCAGAAAATTGCCTTGGTGCAGCAGAGTTTGAATGTTTTTTGAGCAATGGTATGCTTTCTGCATTACTCACCATGACAGTGTACAAATTGACAAGCTTGTGGCCAACACAGATCTGTAGTTAAGAAAGATCCAATGGTCCAATTTGCCTGCCGTAACTTCCCAACAGTAATTCACCAGCTTTTCCGCAAGTAAATTTATTTGTAGTTTTTACTCAAATGATATTCATATACTTCAGAGAAGACACAAACAATTTCACCAAAAGGGGTAGTAGGCATTTGGTATTTTATCTGCGTAAATAATTTCAATTTTTTATTTTCCCATCCATTTAAAAGATCAATCAATCTATGAATTTGTTTTTGATAAGATTTTGATATTGAATTCTGTTGCAAATTTTTGCAACACATTTTTGCAAATAATGGTGCAGTTATGAGTGAAAACCCCTGGGGAGGCTGTGGTTTATTAGATGGGCAGTCGTCTACCAGTATTAGAATTGGTGGTTCAACTTCCATCTTTTCTTGTCATGTGCTAAAATATCTTTGGGCAAGATACTAAACCCGTAATACCCGTTCCTGTGGATTTGATAAAGTTCTTTCCACCAGCATGTTATTGGGTAAACATTTGTGTACACAAAATGAGTAGATTAGCAGGTTGAAACCATTTACATTATAATTGGGAAAATCAATTTGCAATCTATTTCCCTGACTTTTTTTTTTTACTCTTTTGATCCAATCACTGTTATTTTATTTGGCTTTCCTGGATTGTAAACATTTCAGTTGGTTTTGCATACAATACCTTTTTTTAATGTTTTTTTTTTTAACATATAGATCATCATAACTAAACACAAGCAAAGGTACAGTGTGGATGTTTCTGTGTTCCCAACTCTTTAACATACATATTCTTTAAATGAATTCAGGAGGGAAAACAAATTATTTGAAAAGGATGGATGAGTTGGACCAAGTTCATTTTTTGAATCCATTCATTTTAAATCTAATTAGGTCAGTAAAAGGTAGACCAGCCAAAACCTGTCCCCAAGAGCAACATAACTAACAATATTATTTCTTAAGTCACGATAGAAACGTTTTCTTCCTAAGGAGTATATTTGAGTATCTTCGTCAGTTCTGGATGGCGATGGGGAATTCAGATTATATCTGTGCTCATTACTTTTAAGGTGCATCAAAAATGTTAAATACCTACATAGATTATGAGCCAAGGCAGTGGTCAACTGTGTATTGTTCATCAAGATAGTCGTTTGGTGAGCTTTGGTGCAATATTAGGCTACGTTCACACTGCAGAGCTTAATGCTCAATTCAGATTTTTTAAAAAATTAGATTTTTTTTTTTTTTTTTTTTGCAAGGCCGTTCACATTTCCAATTAAATGCGAACTTTTGTGATCTCCTGTGTGAACGTGAAATGACCCAGAAGGGATCCGCATGCACAGATGAGTACTCAACTGTGAACGACGTCACTCGTTGTTTGCAGAAAGTAGCTAACAATGGATGTCAACAACGCAGGGCTTTTCCCCCAAGCGACAGCGGTCCAGTTCTTCGTAAAATGGACAGGTGACGGCCACTTCGTTTGTTCCAGTCTTTAACCTCCTCTGAGGCTTTTTATCTTTCACTGGCATTGGAGCCAGGATCGTCTGTACCCACGCTCGGCCATTTCGCTGGAAATTTTTTCAAAAGCCACCCAGTTGCGATGAGAGACCTGGGGTTTGGTCTGAATAGAGCTGTCACCCCAAATATAAATCTAATCAGTGACCCTGCTTTTCTTCCACTGACTGGTCTCAGCAGCATCGTCCGCCATGGTTGATGTTTATGTTCTCGTTCCCGCCTACTTCAAAGCAGGATTATGACGTTGTTTGTGTATCGATGACATACGGGTCGGATACATGTGACCTGGCCATTCAGACGGCGGTGGCATTTCAAAAGATCGGATACGTATCGGATTCAGGACCACATGCCCAAGTGGCTTGGGTCACATTTGAAAAGATCGGATCTGTGTCGTTTAGGCTCTCATGAAAAGACCAGATACAGGTTGCATAGGGGCAAAAAAATCGGAATTGGATTGGTTCAGCCTGCAGTGTGAACATAGCCTTAGTGAAGAAAATCTACCTCGCTTCCGAGGACACTGGGTTGTTACATCCGCCTACCCTCCATTATCAATTAGGCTTTCACTTTGAACAAATAGCTGAATTGCCCATCTTTTTTTCTCAGCTCATCACAATTATGCTTTCACCTTTAAACACAAAGATGGTTATCTTCTTTCATACTAGTGGTTTTGTCTCCCTCCTCCACCTGGAACAATGGTTTGCCACAGTCTGCCCTTTCACCACCTCCTGGTCAAGGCTCTTGGGTCTATTTATCTATGGTCCATGCTTATTCCAAGCACCCAAGACGTAGTCTGCCCAGAGCCTAATCGCTAAGAATTACATACTTATTTAATGCACATTTTTTTATATCACAAATAAAATCTTTGCTCTCATTCCCGGAAATTCTCCTCATTGAAATGTCTTGGAAGGTGTGAATAGGATCTTTGTCTCCTGGGATTGTACATGGGAGACAGTAAAAGTCTGACACCCCGACCTCTATTAGGGGAAGATTTCTCTATTTTGACATAGATGGCTTCCTTCACTCCTCTTTCAAACAATCCATCCAGAATGAGCACTTTATTGTCTTCAAAGGATTGTCGAACGTCCTTCAGGACTTAGCGAACTGCTGAGTAGCAAACTGATATTGTGGCCCCTCAGTGGTGTGCCATTCTTTTGTGGAGCGGTTATTTAGTTTCCTCAGTGTACATATCAGAACTCTCCCTAATCTTTTCCCACAAAAAATCGCTCCAGCCAGCAGCAGTGTTGGCCATTTTGTTAATCACCTGTTTTAGGCTAACCCTAACCCTAGCCATTTAATATACAGGCATGCAAAATTCTGAGAAACTATATACTGGCCTCCCAAGTCATGTCTCATTTGCTTGTCTCTAGCTTTATCCAAGTGATCTGTAGCTTTGCCACAGGCTGCCAGTGTGCTACAATTCCCTTCTTCACAAGCACAATTCCCTGCTTCTTTTTCCACTTTACTGCATTTGTTTCTATGTGTTTGACTTTAATAGCTTCTAGGATGCATTGCATCACTTTATAATGTGTGACAGCTTATCCTGGACTAAACATTTAACGGCAGAAATCAGAAACTAATTTATTTCCTTGAATTAGAATTTGAAATGTTTTTATCCAATTAAAGTAGAGAAAAAAACTCTTTGCAGATATGTCTGTTGTTCAAAGTTATGCAACTATGAATTTGATGTAATGCCTACTGAAAGTCTGCATCACTATTTTTCCAACATGACTTGGAAAAACATCTGAAATCAGGTTTGTGGAGACAAGAAAGTATCATCTCTGTTTATTATCCAGTCGTTTTCATGTGCTCTGTTCCTCCAGAACAGTCCAGGTTGTTCAAAAAGCACGTATAGCAACAGGGAGATCACCAGATTTTTTTTTGCATTTTAAAGCGAGAACATCTGAAAGCTCGACACATCTGTGTCCGACCTTAAAGAAATATAATCGATAACTGACGGCTATTTAAAGACCCACTTCATGGACAATCATGTTTTTTGTGTTTTTTACACGTTCTCGTGGCATTTTTCTCATGATGGAGGACATGTAGTTAGAAAATTAAGATGAACATTGCATTACTGTGTATTTTTTTCATTCAAATCGTTGCGAAACAGGAGCAGAACGAAAAACGCTGTCTGAAAAAAAGAGCGATTTCTTTTGTGACGTAGGAAATACACTGGGCGGGCCACAAGCTCCTTTCTCCGCTCCATTCTGGTGCATTTCCTCGTCCGAGCTGGTTTCTGATCCAGAACTGTACGACTGGGTAGCTCTAATATTGCTTGGCATTTTTATTGCACCACTAGTGTTAGACTGGGGTGTTAGGGGCTGTAAGCTCAGAGGTTTTTGGATTTAGCCTAAAAATGCCAAAGAAACCATCAGGAACACCTAAAAACTGCTAAAAAAATAAGTTGGTCTTTAATACAATGAACTTAAGAAAGGCAGACTTTTATTAAAAACACTCCTTTAACTGATTTTTTACATTTTTTTCCAAATGTTTTACATACAAACCCCAACATAATGTTTTACTTTCGTATTCTAATAATAAAAAAAATCTTGCAGAGTCCACTTTTCAGTTATTCTGTGAACATTTGCATTCAATTTTGATATTTTGTTTTCTTTTAAAGATGCCACTTGTCCTCTCTGTCAAAGTCATTATTATTCTCAGCAAGTCTACGAGAATGTAATGATTGTTTTGTAGCCTTTGGGTTATTTCACAGCTCTGAAATTACATTTGAAGAACATTCTGCAACAAGTGGCTTGACATTTTTTTGGAAGCACTCTGACAACATGACATTCTGTTTTAATTACTAGACTTATCGCTGCCTTTTTTGACGTCAGTTCCCCACTTCTTCTTTCTTTCTTTTAAACATTTATTTTCTCACATTTGTCATCTTCCTCCAAAGATATCTTTTTAGAAAATTTCTCCTGACCTTTTGAGCCCAGGATCACATTTCCTATCACTCTGCTTATCTGAAAACTTGAATAATTGCTAATTCCTTCTAATTTAAATGGCAATTTCCAAGCTGGACTGTATAATCTTATCAACTTTCAAGGATTTTAGTTGGTCATCCTAACACCTTCATGCTAGCTGTGAAAAAATGTAATTTATCAAAAAGTGGAGCCAAATGCTTATTTAGTTGGATGTAACTAAATGGTTTGGATCTATACAGTATTCCAAGGACGTGCTTTTTTCAAGGAAGTATAGAAAACATTTAAAAAATGTGTTCATGTGAAAGCTTGAGACCTTCAGTATTTTCAGTAAAATGTGGATCTAGATTTCTTTTATCTATACAGAGTTGTGCTGGAAGCTGGATTGTTAGAAAAACTTTTTTGTTGGGGAATCAACAAAGATAATTTCTAATTATCCTAAATTTGATACGTCTTAGTATGAATGTGTGAATGCTGATTGTATTGTTTCGTTCATTATTCTTGCTTTGATTGCTTAAAATAAAACATTTCAAATCAAATCAAATCAAACATCAGATCTTGTGAAACAAAGCCGCCTAGTAGGCTGATGAAAAATTTGGCATCAGTTGCAGACATAATTAGCCAACTTTCTCATGTCCTCAATGCAAAATCTGTTCACACCAAGTCTGCCTATTAAAGTCACCATGGTTTTATTGTATTAAACTCAATTGAAAAGAACACCATGAAAGTGGAAAAATATGAAATTCAATTCAATTCAATTTTTTCGTATAGCCCAAAATCACAACATTAACAAAACTGAGACAAAAAAAGTGGAATCAAAGGAAAATTTTAAGCATTTAACTAAAACAGAAGAAAAACACCCAGTTATTAGACCTTTCCGCAACTGAAGCATAAGTAACATCCATGCAAAAAACTTACATGAGAAAGGGAAGACCAGGGGCCTCATTTATAAACGTTGCGTACGCACAAAAGAAGGCGTACGCCACTCTCTTCGCAATAATTGAGATTTATAAAAAGCAAACTTGACGGGAAAATGTGCGGTCCTTCACGCAGGCTCTGACCCAGGCGTACGCACAAAAACGGGTGAAATGTGAAACGGCGAAACCGTCGGCAGATGGAAGAAACACGTGAAAGTGAAAATGACAATCCTGCCTCTCATAAATAAGACTTCACAAAATAAGTCTTACAATTAACAGCCTACAGGAACACCCGTTTGATCGATCAGCAGTGAAACAAACAAAACAATCAAACGAAAATTACAACAGAAATTCAAATGAACACTTATTTGCAGAAAGAAAAGTGAAATATGTTCTGCAATATTGGCAAAATGTACAATTCATCCTCATAAATAATATAGTTAACAGAACGAAATAATGTACAAAACTGATAATCTCGTCAGTGTGTCCATCTGGCGGAGCAGATATAGGTGCAATTAGACTGACAGACAGACGGACATATTAATTGTCCACTGGGGAAAGTTGTTTTCATAGTAAAACATTTCTTCATAAGCTACTGGATTATGGTATTCATGCATATGCCTTTAGTTTGTTTTATTTTTGATAAAACCATGTATGGCGTATGTCTCAACCATTCAGAAAGCAACAAGAAATTACATTTGCGCCGAACAATTTCCCATTCCCACGTGGATTATTACCGACATCTGTAGCTTGTCAGATGTAATTAAATGGAGGGAAATAAAATGCTCCATCACAATGCGTAATGACGCACAATGGCTGATCTTGCGCTCTTAGAAGATGTGGCAAATGGAATAATTCGGAGTGAACACATCTTTAGACAGCAAGAAGACTTGCTGGAAAACGAGGACAAGTGGCTTATGAGCCGGTTCCGACTTCCTCGAGCCGTCCTGTTGGACCTCTGCGGGCTTTTGGGGGTGTGTCACCCGGTGCATCTGGCGCGTCGGTGTCTCCCTCCGCCTCAGTCACCACTCTCCTCAAAAGGGATTCCCCAATTATTGCCGCCAGTCTCTCATCAAGAGGGGTCAGACCATTTCTTTTTTAATTCGGCCACGGTCTGAGGTTGTGAGGCTACAGCATTATGGCGTCTGCCACCGTTTGCCACTCACGTGCCTTTTTGGCATTAGTAATGCCCACACTGTGCCCTCCAAACAACATTCTTCTCCTCTTTTCCACCTCGCCAATGATAACTTCTACTTCACATTGAGTGAAGTTACATTTTTTTGATTTCCTCTCTGTGTTTGCCATGATTTCGCAAACCATGAATATTAATTTGTGGGCATTTCACGGACTATTTATGGGCAACTATGGGCGTGTCATGAAGCAGCAAAAGCTGCGCTGCATTTAGAATCGGTTGTGATTTATTAAGGGAAAGATGCGTAGGATGTGCGTGCGCACGGTTTTATAAATCCGAATATTTCTGTGCGTACGCACGTCCTATGTTTCATCCATACGCCACTTCTGACGCAAATCCTACGCAAAGTTTTATAAATGAGGCCCCAGGACTCTCAATCAAAAATGATCTCAACTTTGTTATGTCTCTACCATGTAAAGCCTGAACCATTAAATAATTGGCAGAAAATTTCAATTCCTTGAACCTGGAGCCTTTATTGGTACTTTTGAACATACAAACAAAAAAATATTCAAATATGATTTTTCATAGATGAGTTTCAATTTGTATCATATTTGATACATCAGGTCACACAGCTCTGGGATACGTTTTTTTCATGAACTAACAAAAACATGTTAAGACCCAAACAAATTTGTAATTCCAAACCTAAAAAGGGCTACCATAATGAAATATCCATCATTGGAACTGGCCAGGTGAAAATCTGTAAACCATAACATTTCAGTTTCTTTTACACATTTTGCAGTTTTCAACCTATTTATTTTGCATGGTGGTAGGCTTGAAAAGAGTTTTTGCCCTTATTCAGAAAAATATGTTCTCTGCATTTTTGACAGTACACATGGGTAATGTGGCTTGTGCAGTGCTCGCATCTCTGTTGGGTTTCCCATGTTGGGAAATGTTCAAGGCCATCCTTTCTTACATCGGAGGGTTTGGTTTTTCACTTGCAGGGAGGGGTTGGTGTTGCTTCTGGAGAGGACAGTTGTCTACCACACTTTTTGACCTTTCTTGCACTCGTGAGGGCAATGCCAACAGAAGCCTGAAACGTTTGCAGGGGTAGGGGTTTCTTCTGGGCTGCAATTTCTCCAGGTCTCTTTTGTAACGGATTCATGCATTGATTACTGCCACTGTCACGGTGTGGAACCAAATGTAGATGTATCATCTTCTGGATCTGCAGCTGAAATTGTACAGTGCAGATATTTGACTAATTTGACAAAAAAAAGTCAAATTTATAGTGAAAGCAACAAGCAAAAGGACGTTTCAAGAATTTTATCATGGTAACACCAATTACCAAACCAACACATCTAGTTTTTATTCCAAATCTGCCAAGTTAAGTAATTTAAAGATAACAAATAAAAAAAGACTTCATGTTGCTTGATGCTATATATGATGTTACATTTGATGCATGAAATACAATAAATTGACAATTGACTGCATTTTTTCGTTTTTTGGTCTTCCTCTCTTCCCCCACTGCTCTAATCTCTGTCTGTCCCTCCTCTGAACGTGTCCAAGCCATTTTAGTCCGGCTTCCCTGGCTTAATCTCAAAAGCATCTGACATGAGCTGTCCCACTGATGCATTCATTCCTGATTCTATCCATCTTTGTCACTCCCAAAGAGAACCTCAGCATCTTCAGCTCTGCCACCTACAGGTCTGCCTCCTGTCTCTTTCTCAGAGCCACCGTCTTTAAGCTATATAAGAGTGTTACTCTTACATCACACCTAAAACCTTCTTTCACATGTTCCAACCTGCTTGCTCACGCCTTGTCACCTCTTTCCCACACTGTCTGTTGCACTGTTGACTCGAAGTACTTATGTCCTTCACCTTCTTCACCTCTGCTCCCTGCAACCACTGCACTGGAGTCTTCCTCATTAACACTTTGATATTCTGTCTTGCTGAGGCTAATCTTTATTCTTATTCTTTCTAGAGCAAACATTCAACCGTCATGTTTCTGCTTTCTGCTACCTGCTCTCACTGCAGATCACAATTCCACCTGCAAACATTACAGTCCGCAGTCCTTTCTCTCAAACTTCATGAGACATGAAATGATGTAGAATTTTGTTTTCATTTTGCTATCATTTATGGATTGAGTCAGGGAAAAAAAAAACATTCCTTTAGTGTAATGGTACACCATAATATAAAGGAAGCTACAAAAAAAATTACTACATCTAAAAGTATATAAAAACATTTTTTTCTATTCATACATTTATGTATAAAAAGTGTTTCTCTTTAAACAGATTCTGCCAGTGTGTTTTTATTTGAGAGTTCTCTCTGATTATTATTCCAGGATCCTGCTTAGCTGTATTTTGAAAAACTTGTTAGTCTAAATTTTTTTTTCGCTCCTGGAAGTTCCATCTGGAGCTGTTTAGGTACATTTCACTCTTTCTCTAAAATACAGTTTCTAAAAGGTCTACAATGGATGAGAAGGCTGTAGGAGGACTTACATAAATCTTACAGATAAATGCCCAAAAAGAAGTCAATTTAAGTGTACAATTAGACTTGGTAGATATAAAAAATTAGGCATATTATCTATCTATTGTAAACTTACAATGTTCCAATTTATTCTGAAGATGTATTCATATAGTATGTACTACATGGTCTATAGCAGGGGTGTACACACTTTTTTGGCATGTGAGCTACTTTAGAGACGACAATGTCTTAAACATTTACCTATACAGTAAACCCTTGTTTTTCGCGGGGGTCCGTTCCAAATAGAACCCGTGATAGGCAAAATCCGTGAAGTAGAAACCTCTATTTTTTTAACAAGTATTATACAATTAAATACTCTATTATACATTGAAAAGAAAGAACAAACCATTTTACAGGCTCAAGCATTTGTTTCACAAATAAAAGTACTTTAGAAATGTTTTTTCAACAAATATCTTCTGTACTGTACTGTCAAATAATAATTTGAATCATCAATGTGAACAGAAGGCTTCAAATCGTGGAGATAGCCCCACCCAACGCGACCCGAGAGTAATTGGATTAAACGGGAGAAAATTTAAAATGATAATTAAAAAAAATACAAAGTACAGTGGGACAAATAGTGACTCAGGTGTATTTCACTGCTCTTCAGACTGAGTGTTTTCTTCTTTTGAAGCCCGCAGCGACTTACTGATGAGAGACAAAATTCACGCTCAGTGTATTTAAACACGCATGTGCAGTGACGTATGTATCAGAGAATGTCCTATTGGCCGTTCTGCATGTTAATCAAGTCACGTACTTCTCGGTGAGGATTTTGATTCACTGATGGACTTTTTAGAAATATATTTTTTTGGTCATTTGTCTTTACTGGCGTGTCCTCATGTCCTTGATGATCGACCGGTCGATCTCGATTGACGTAATGAGCACCCTTGGTCCATAGTGTATTTGCTATACTCTTATCCGTAATAAAGTAAACTTCAAATGGACTGCTTTTTGCTAAGGAGGAAATCAAACCTTTTAAAAGAAGCTTCAATTAAAAACAAAAGCCAAGAGTTCTGCTTACCATGATACTTACCAAAACTACATATGATCTGTAACACATCTGAATTTTTTATTTTCTCCGCATGCTCTCTATAACAAAACCAACAATAGTATCTTTTATTGAAGCATTTACAATTTATTTCAGATATTAGTATTTGTTACCAAAAGAATTTGTACATTGTACATATTGTACATCTAATAAATAGTAGATAATTAGAACTTTGCTCATATTTTAGTTATTGATATGTTAAGGACGGCAAATAAAATGTATTTGAGTGCATTATTAATTTTATGCAACACTGTATCGTCCCATTAAACACCTTTTTTGCACAAACCTACTGACTTACAATTTAAATTGCTTGTTAATTACATTGCTAATTAGCCACTGTTGTCTTCAGCTAAGTTAATCGTCTTCAATGTATTTACATGCTTGGTTTTCTGTTCAAATATGTCGTCAGTTGCTGTTGTCCTCTTCTTTTTTATTTTTTTTATTCCCCTCTGTTTATGGGTTTGAGTTTAAGTTTTAAAATTTTAAGCTCTTGCTTGGTCTCCTGTAGTTTTAGGGTCCTACAGCCCTGGTTCCTCACAAACCATGTACTCTGGGGAGCCTGCATTTCACAATAAGATCATATTCAGTATTTGTAATTCCTTCTGCACTTAACCACATTTAGCAATGTTTCCAATGTTATTATATAGAGCCTGTCTTTTCTTTTCCTTCTGAGAGTTTTTTGAGGAAATATGTTATATGGTCTGCAACACTTTGGGAAAGTTAAAAAATAAAATATTAAACGCAGAGATTATAAATAAATACTTCCATACAAAATTGGTTTAGATTGCATCACTAATAACAAGAATGGAAATGTTGAAAATATCATTTTCAACTAAAAGTCAAGCAATATACTTCAACAAAGTGAAATTAATAAAAAAATAAAGTTTTCAAAAAATCTAAAAACATAAAAAACGATATACTATCCAGCGCCCTGGATTTAAAAAGTACATTTTTTATAACAACGAATATGACCTCAAAGATTGCACAAAGTGAAAATCTAACTGATAAGAGCATTTTATGATGACTATTTATGAATCCACTGTATTCAGATGATGAAAATGTTTTTAAAATATACATTTAAATACAATTTTTTTTTGCAAAAATTGTTCAAACGCAATGCATTAGGGTTAATATTTGCCAATGTAGTGAGCATCGATGCACACTGATTAATCACAGAGACTACTGGGAAATATCTATAGTACTCGATTTGGAAAAGTAGATTCGGACAGCACTACAAAATGGTGAACGCATTATATAGTGCACTTTATAGTGAAGGAATTCGGACATAGCCTAAATCTGTTTAATATGTAAAGAGTTTGCAGTAAAATAGCTGAACATGGTTTTGATGTGCTTGGTACAAAGATGGTCTATTAAAAAAATTCCCTCCCATCAAATAAAAACTTCCTCCATTCTCCAAACAGTCCATGGAACCAGTTTTCAGGTGAAAGTGAAGCCTCTTTCTTTAATACCATCTTTGTTTTCATGAAGCTAACAAATATTGTGAATTACCGGAAATGCAAACATCTTATTCATGGTTTAAATGCAACAAAGCAAATACTACAAATAAAAGTAAAAAATATGATCATACTCCGAAAAAACGTTTTTGTTTTTTATAAAACTCTTTTACTGTGACGCAACTAAATGTAATTCCCCATAGCACATGAAAATACTTCTATCTGCCAGCCACAAAGTTCGTTTTCTGTTGCCTACCAGCATCTTAAGCCCCACTGTGGTGGATCATCTGTGAACACCGTCTGCCTGTAAGTTAGATCCCAGCACACACTGATGTTGGATTTAGAGTCTGTAGCTGAGTGGCCATGATCAGTGGCTCTGCGCTGTTTTTTATTTAAACCACCTCAGCCAGATCTAGGATCTGTGTGAAGAAGTTTGTTCTTGCATTCTGGGTCAGGCCTTCCCTCATTGTGTCCCCTGATTCTGCCTTTCTGTTTTGTAGCTCTCAAGCTACAGACACTCCAGGCATGTGACATGCGTTTCAGAACAGGCTGAATGCAGGGGCATTTAGCCCATGGTGTCCACGCTGGAGGAGCAGGGAGGGGGCTTCTTCTTCCTTTTCTAGTGTGTACTACCAAAGATCCTCCTACAGTTTGAAGAGGCTTAATGTGTAATGTTGAAGCGGTGCAAATCTTGCTCCAGGTCGGGCACAAACCTCAATTATTAATTTCTCCATGTTCAGTTTTAAAACAGTTGTCACTTCTGTAAAATAAATTGAACCCATCCATACAACCAAATCTGTTCAGGTAACAGTTTAAACTGGTTTGACTTTCAACGCGCCTTCTATGGCCGCACGACATGGAGCCCGAAAACAGTACCAGAAAATGTGCGTAGCTTAGTGTCAATGCGGGTGTTTTAAAGCCCAAAACGTGCATTTACTGTGTTGCCGAGGGCGTTGTTAACATAGCTTGACAAGTATTATTGGCATCCTTTTTCTTAGTCCAGTGGACAACATCAGAGTGCTGGATTTGGTATGGATTTAAGATCACTCATTTTTTTGCCAATTTGTAATCACAGCAGGATAATTGATGACTAAGACGGCCGTGTTGTTGTTTTGATCAATTTATTTCATTTTCTTTCTGATGGCATGTCAGAAAGGTTTTAGCTGTGGCAATTTTCCTTGTGACATTTTCATGATTTCCGTTTGCCCATTGGTTACAAAGGTATTTATAATGCTGCCCGTAATGATGGATAGATAGATGGATAGATAATTGAGAAATGTATTCACTCGCAGCCTGAAAGGTTAATTAAAATGATGCGTAATGAAGACAAATCCTTGGAGAAAATCACAGAAGTTAAAAATTGCCAGAAAGGGTGGCAACCAACTTCCATCAGATGTCTATCCACAGTCTTCTAATTGTTGTCACAGAAGGAGGTTTTCTTCAATCACATAATTCGGGACCTTGATTACATTTGACATTTCAAATAGGGCTGCACATATTTCAGAAACTCAATGAAAAACATGTTTAGTGGCCGAGGCAGTTAAATGTTTGCTAGTATGAAGAGTAGATTTATGATTTAAAAAATAGTAAGAGTACATTTTTTTTCTTTTTTACCATATTTCCTATAGTTGCTGATCCACACTTGTGTGGAGAGCCTCTGTTGGAAGGAAAATAGCTCATGAACACCAGGGGGCAGTATGGAATCACAATCTTCGAGTCACAGCCTTATATGTGCAAGTTTTTTGTGTTCTTTACCAAAATATTTGCAAGCCTTTTATTTATGTTGGATTCAGAAAAGCCTGATCTCTGCTGGTTCTCCCATTTGCATCTTTCCCTTTAACCTGAAGTCTTTGCGGGATGTTTAAATGTTTACATGGGGTCATTATGGAAAGACGGGCACAATGCATGAAAATAAAATAAAATAATGGATTTCAATCAGTACTAACACACAGTGGCATTATGCAGCTTTGGTTTTTGCTCTCAGTTACTCATTAGCAACTTTCAGCGTGCATAATGGCATCAAGGCGGTTGCTTTGTAGTATGAATGGTTTGCATCTGACTTACCAAAAGACACTTAGAGGGAAATGTTCAGCTCATTAGAGAAAATGACTCACTGTTTTCTGCCCTTTCTCCCAACCTCCCTTTACTATACAAGCTTGGCTGCCACCCCCAGGCTTAAACCCCTCCTAATGTGCTCGCGTGAAGACTCCAATAACTCCCATATATGGCACAATTAAAGCATTATTACACCCTTCACTGGACCTGGTGCTTTGGTGTGAATTGTAAGGGCGGAGAGGGTCGTCTCTGACCCCCCACTTCATGGGCTTCAGCCTACTGTCAAGCTTTGGCAACTTTTATCCCTGACCCATTTTGCTCCCCCCATGTGTCCCGCTTTTACACCAACACAGTCTTTCAGAAATGGTCATGCTATGCATACTCACACTGACACATTTAAGCCCCCACTCTGCTGTCTCCATCCAGCAGGCAGAAATATGGCGTGGTGAGTCACGTCAGTGCCAGCAGCTGTGCAACGGGCGCCATGTGGGGCACTCATCCGGCCAAGCAGTGGGTTGGGGGGGGGGGGTGTGAGGAATCGTTAGGGATTGGAGGGTGATGTGCAGGCACCTTTTCTTTGTCTCCTACTTTTACCCCTCTCCTTGCATGAAGGAAGCCATCTGGTTGCTGCCAGTCATGTATGAAAGCGAGAGAGTTTGTGACACTTTTGCTCTTTGAGTGTGTCTGTCACCCGCCCACCTCTTCTCATGTACACGGGACAAAATGCCAAGATCTGTTACTGACCATCTTTGCGTTAGTTTGGCTTTTAAAGCTTTTTTTGTGTTATTTTTTGTTATTAAGAGGTTTAACTAGCAGCCTGACATGCTTGCTGAAAAATAATGATTGTTTTCTTTTGCATTGAACAAATAGATTGAGCCCATCTTTCTTTAACCTGCACCTCCTCAAGCCGATCAACAATAGCAGGACAAAAACGCATCCCTTTACTCAAACACCTTCAGCAAACTCCTCCTCCCCCTCCTTTTGATAACATCAGAGATTAGGAGTTTAGAATTTTTTCCCCCCGTATTTTGGCCTCAAAGATATCATCTTTTATTTCAGCGGGTAAGCAGGAATAAAAGGTCATCACTGCTTTTCATCAATCTGTGTTAAATAAATTTCCTTTGTGATTCAGTGGAAATAACTAGATAAGCTTGGGTTCCAAATTATCAACTTTAAAGATGCCCAAACAGCTGCTCCAGTTATTCGCTAAGGAACCATGTGCACTGTCCATGCATTATTAATATTCATTCATGCTAACAGTTTTTTTGAATGTGTCTGACTCAAAGAGATGAGCCTAACAAATGGACTCGCAAAAGAAGGCTTGCACTCCAAATGTCACGACTGCAGGCTGTTCAATTTGTTTTGAATGCACTCCAAATGAAAAGCAATTTAAGAGCTCCAACCATTAGAAAGAGCCCTCAATACTGAAGTGCAAACTGAACCTTAATTAGGAAAATCATAATTGCTCGGTGTGTGTGTGTGCTCATTTAGCTTTACAATCGCCCAACACCGCTTATTGTAATGCTTTCCCCTGAACAATTTATACACTTCAGCCATTTTAAATGCAAAATAACAACATCTCAAAGATTAAAATTTAGCTGGACGAAAAAAAAAAATGGATAAAGCTCCAGCATCATAACTGGAAATGAGGATAGTTGACACGCCTCCCAAGCGAATCTGGATATTAGGATCCGTGAGTTGCTGTTTTCTTCCATAAAGCCTAATCAAAGAACACAGTCTGGAACAACAAAGACAATAAAAAGGTCAAATATTTTACATGCATTTCAGCTTTTACTTTAACCCCCCCCCCCCCGAAACAGAATAAGATTTTTTTTTTTAATTGTGTTGTCATTTTGAAGAATCAAAAAACATAATAGTGGCTATTGTTATTGAAAAACACAGTCAGAGTAACTAACAGCTTGATGTGGAAAGATAATGTTTGATCAACCCAAACTGCCCATGCTTAAAGCCAAGTCAACAGATCTGGAACAATAAAGAGCAAGCTTTGACACAGAGAAAGGTCAAAGGATCAATAATTCATTTAAGATGCTCTGTGGGACTGACTGTGCAGTCAGTTTGTAATCAGGAGAGGAGATTTATTTTCCTTAACCAACTTTAAATGCACATTCCTTTGGAAGGAAAGAAAAAAAAAACACAGTGCCACCTCAGTCGATTTTCAGTGCTCTCACAAGGCCACAGGTTTTTCTCTTTTATTTACCCTTGGCTTGGCAAGAAACAGCTCTTAAATGGTACTTAAGGCTTTGAAACATTAGTTAGAGGGAGGGAACGATCAAGGATAGACCAAAAAGCGAAAATGTACGTAACACTTTTGTTATTTGAGCCTCTCCATGTTTTTTGAAGTAACACACTGTCCTTTTTTTTAATCAAATACCTTAAAGACGCCCTCTGGTCATCTTTTGATCTATTTTAAAATGGCTCCCAGTGGGCTTTAAATTATGATTATGCTGCGTTTAGCAAAAATCAAAATAAATTAAAAAATGTTGTTTTTTATGACATATTTTCTGCAGAGAAGCGGTAGTTCATCAGAAACTTGTCTGTGAATTGTGGGCGGGACCTTTGGACTAAGCCCCTCCCTACTTCCCGACATCCATCTTTTTACATGCTTCCCCTTAGCTTACTCCTAAAACTCCCAACATAACATTACTGGTGCAACAAGAACAGTGAGCAATATCAGAGCTATCCAGCAGCACAGTTTTGAGCCCGTTTCCAGCTCAAATGAAAATAAACAAAGATGTACATGGATCTGTTTGTATGCAAGTGATGCATCAGAATGGAGCTTATGGCTGTGTAGCTTTTACGTCACAACCATAAACCTTTCCAACAGCATTTTTTTCGTGTTTGCTCCTGATTCACATGAATTTGATTAAAAAAATACTCAGAAATGCAATTTTAAGCAGATTTTTTTTATGTGCTCCATTACAAGAAAATACCACAAAACACAATTTACATCCCTGTTGGTCTTTCAGGAATTCTGTGTATTTTTTCAAATTAATTGTTCTTTTTGTGTGTGCTTTGAACATATCTAAGGTTTCAGACTTATTGAAAATGTACCATCCAGTTTGCAAGTTTTCTCCTGCATGAAGTGCTAACACTGCTGGACCCTTGATTTGGAAACGTACCACAGGCGGCAAGACTTCTGTAAATTATGCAGCCTTGCAGAGAAGGGGAATCCAGAGGCTATGTATATGCTCAGATGTTACAAAACTGACCAATATGAATGATTTAAAGGATGCCTGTCAAAGCCAAATCCAGGTGCACAAAATACACATATTTATATATATATATAGCTATATATATATGATTTCAATTTTTTTTATCAAAATGCACAATGCAAAGTTTGAGGAGTTTCTCTCCTGTTTCCTCTGGCAATCAAACAAACTTTCACAGTTGTGGCGCTGCGTAATCCCTGTTTGTATTACATTCCAAAGCAGCATGACTAAAAATTGATTTTCAATGAACGAAATGTCACAGACACAACACTAAATACTTCAATGCTGGCCTTTCATCGCTTTGATTTTTAGGAAAACATTCAGGTAAATCTTGAGGGACATGTGACCAAGTGTGTGAGTTGTACAGTGCCTTTGACAATACAATAACCGTAGTTGAGGTAAAGACTAAAAAGAAAAACCCCCAAAATAAGTAACTTTTTTTAAGGCACAATAGACTCTTGTTTTTTAAGACCCACTTTGACCATTTTATGATCTATTGTTAGTGTTAGTTGCCTTTTCATTTTGCTGTTTTTTGCCTCTATCTGCAGAGCGGCAGGAGTTCACTAGAAATTGGCGTTTGAGTTGTGGACAGGACTGTTGGTGTGGCGTAAACCTGCGCTGACTTTCCATCTTCCCATTCTTACCAATGAAGATTCTTTTGGCCCCATTTATCTGCAAGTGGATGCAACAGTGTGGAGTGGAGCGGAGCGGAGCAGGGAGCTTAAGGCCTGCCAACTGCAGTTTGTACGTAACAACTACACTCTTTTTCCAGCTATATTTTTTCATCTGTTCCCGATTCCCAATGATTTGACCAAAGAAGTACTCATATTTCAACTTTATTCTCTTTATTTATATATCTCCTCCAACATGAGAAAAAAATGCCACAAGAACATGTTAAAAAAACACAATTTTCAGTGGAGTGGGTCTTTAAAAGGAAACGTTTTCGAAACAAATCTGAACCACAATGGGTTTTTCTACTTTCTTAACTGTTACAGTTTAATAAAATTGTACGAATCAGAGATTAGAATGATTTTAGGTTAAAAAACACATTTTACTGATAACCATATAGTTGTGTTTGATTGTTGATATTAAAGTTACATAAAAGAAGATTTCTACACTGATGTGTTGAATCATTACTCCGTGTAACCCTTGTGTTATCCTAGGCACTTTAACATTGGGAGTTGGGTCATCTAGACCCACTAGTCAGTGCTCTGAACCTTTTTTCTTCAATGATTTGTGATCCTCACTGGTGTCCATGGATTACATGAAATCTTTCCACCTTTATCCACCGTTGTCATGGTAGGGAGAACACGTCATTGTAAGGGTGGGGTCATCTAAGATAGCACAAGGGATAAGAGACAGTTTTGTGTTAATTTTATTTTCATGAACTGCGTATGGTTAGTTAACGACAAAGAAAAATAAAGGTAAAGGCTGTTTCATCAAGAAAACAACAGACCAGAACATTTGCCTGAGTGCATCAGTCAACTCTACTTTTCAAATTGTTATTAAACCATTTCAGTTTACATTGTGAAAGCCACAAACAAGTTTGACTGACAATCTAATCGGGCAGTAAGAGTAGGGGGTAAACACAACAATTTTCTGAATCTAAATGCTGGCTGACTCTCAAATAAGGACAAGTACACTTTTGTTGGACACATTGGTGTGTTTGTTAGCCATGCAATTGCCAGTCTGTTCATGCTTACTCTTCCTCTACATTATTTTGTTAGACAAATACCTGCTTCTCCAATTTTCCTGATGGTGTGTTGGCATCCCAAATGCTCACTCTGCCATTTACTCTAAATTTCCTCTTTGGTTAAATTAGACTTTGAATGCAATTACATGCCAAGGTGGGTTCATGACAGACTAACCTGTCATGGCTGCTCATTTGAAAGGATGCACAGTTATTATGAGTCATTTTGCTGCAGTACCGTATCTGCTGGAAGAGGTGAGGACCACGGGGAGCTCTACAAGCTCCACGTTGTCAGGGATGCAGGGATGAATGATTAGTGCCTTCCAGTAACTAGTTCCAAGGAGAGTGTTTAAAGCAATAATGCAAGCAAATGGCTGGCCTAGTTTGCCTCAGTAATGAGTTGGAGCACTGTGATTAGTAAAATCCATCACAAATGGCACCATTTGTGTAAATTTTATTTGGAAAACAGCTACTTTTTTTTTTTTTTTTGAATTTTCCTGGGAAATCATGTAGCTGGCAGAAAAACTCTCAGTATATGGACGAGTCTGGCAGTGGCACCTGCTTTGAGGTAAGTTGATTTTGGCAGGGCAAATCTTTGTCTGCTAGCTTCACAGGTTTCGTACTTTGTCGTCTTCCGTGCCACACGGGGCTCGCAAAGTAGAGAAATTTTTCCTATGCTGGCTGCAAGAATGCCACATCTCTCTTCCCTGATTCCAAGTGGATTAATTCAGCCCAGGAGTAATTGCCCTTGCATTGTATTGACTATATGCATGAGGGAATCCAAATCACATTTAGGTTTCAGTTCTGTAGGACCACAGCCAGTATTTGAGACAAGTTAAGGTGTTTACGGGAGTTCATTTAATTTGGATGGGAACTGCAATGGTCGTATTAATGGATTAAAAGACTGCATGTAAATGTAATGGCGTGAATCTGCTGACTGCCTGGGAAAGAGGGAATGGGGTCAATAAACAGCCGTTGCAGAGATTTTCAACAGAAAAAAGTATGTAAGTCAGGCACAGAATATAAAGCAACTGATAAGTGTCTGAAAATAGAAAACTAAGATATTTCGATGACAGTATTTGACAGCGATTTAATCCTGTGCAGCAACACTTGACAAATCAATGTCACAGATGGGGTTATTCTGCTACTATTTTTGCACCATTATTTTAATTAAATGAATTTAAATTCATTTAATTAATTAATAAACAACAGAAGCTTTAAGAATGTATTCGCGGTTTTGATAATAGTAGGAGTAGGGGAATTCTCGATCAGGTTTTTTTGACCCTGATCCGAGTCATTTAACTTCAATTATCTGCCAATGCTGGGTCCCAATTCCTTTGTAAAACATTTAAAAAAATGAACAAATGTAAAGAACAGATCCAATATTTTCCCCCATTCTTATCGCATTAACCTTCTTTTTTCATTTAACACTTGACAGAGCACTTCTGTGAAGTAGCTTTAACAATCAAGTAAAAAAAAGTACAAATATTGGAGTAAAAACAGGAAATTATTAGTCAATTTGGTGACTGTAGTTTTATGATCTTCATAACTATTGAACGTTTTTGATAATATCTCCATGAATAAATCCCTAATAAATAAAAATGATTTAAAAAAATAGTTGTAGCGTGAATATGATGATGAGTATTCATGACTAGCTCATATCAATGAAACAATTTATTCATTTGGGTTGTTATTGAGATATTATTGATTTTTCTTAAATACCTTTTTTCTGTGCGCTTGCACTTATTATTAAAAGTAAACAGACATAAATCTTTCTCTTTTGAAATGCCTGTGTAGTTGTTGTTTGCATTTGGACAAACCAATAGAGGCGCTTTCTGCCGGTTAAATTTTTTAAACGAGACAGAAGGTCAAAATCTATTAATATCTTACCGAACTGTTTTTTGTCCATACTGTATGCCCTACTCTGCTGCGTTTTACGGCAATAAAATATCATGACCCATTCATGATACGCAGACCCCTACTAGTTTATTTACTTGTAATACTATGCTTGAAATATAAATTGCTGATCATAATAAGACTGATTGGGATTTCAACTCAGATCGAATGTGAAACTTTGTGATCTGTCCTGATTTCCGATCAAAGCAAGAGGACTTACAGTATGGCTTGTATTGCATTTGCTGTGCTTGTTATTGAAACCATATTCTAATGAGCTTCCTTAAGAGTACATTTTCTTTTCTGCCTCAAGTTGTCCAAGGACCCACTCAGGCTGTTAATGATTAACATTTTCTCCTAATCATTGGATGCTTGTGAGTGTTCTACGAAACTGTTGCTGTTTGCTGCCTTTCTTATCCTTTTCCAAGCAGCTTCTCTTCCCTTCTTCTTGTATGTAAAGGTTTATTCATGAAGTCATCAAACCACCTGAGTGGATTTCAATTGTCAAGGAGGAGCACAAATAAACGCAAACTCAAACATCAGTTTTATTCTCCAAATATACAGAGCAAAAGCATCAAAGATTCACAGACCAGGACAGTTCAAATACAACTGTTTTTTATTTTTTTTCTTAGACACAGATGGCCAGTGCCTGAAAATAGTGGTTTACCTAAGATAATTTACACATTATCTTCTTCTTGCACATACTGTATGTTTATGGTTATTGTTTGTACAACTGTTGAAATGATCATCCACAGAAAGTACTTTTTCTGATCTGTGACCTGGGTGTTTGTGACTAATTCACTATATTTGTAGTACAACATTTTACCCAATCCCTTTTAGAGGCTTTTCCGTGATGCTTCCAGCTTTCTTGTCTGACTTATTATACACGAGAAACCACGTTGCTGCAAGCCAAACCCCATCGATTACCCATGTGCCCTGAAAGTTAAAGCAAAATCGGAAGATTGTTTCTAAAACACTACACAGCCCAGGTCATACAGTTGCATGTTATTAAAGTACTAACAAGGTATCGATTTTAAGGATAGAAAAAAGTGACAGAAAGACAAAAAGCATTTATACATCTATGAAAGGCTTATTATGATCAATTCCATGGTTGAAATGGCACCTGCTCAATGCATCCCATTGTGAACATTAACACCTCTCAAACACAAAGGGCATCTTAAAAAGCCTGCTGTGTTTCACCTTTTACAGACATAAGTAAAGTATGAACACTGCTATTATTCAGACTCCAACCAAAATATACACATGGTCGTGTAAACAAAACATAATTCTGCTAAAGGAGCAATTTTGGTTCTCACCTTAGAAAAAGCTTCTTTCTGATTCGTTACTGTTTTTTTTCCTCTTAGTGTCTCTAAATGCTAAAGTGGCCTGAGTCGTCTCCTCTGGATGGGTTGTTCTGTTTTATCAGGAAAGGGCAGCGACCTCTTGTAATTGTTCTGGGTCCCCGTGTTTAATCATCTGTTCTGCCCTGGCATCTGTGCTGTGCTTGTCGCCAGACAAACAGGCGGTGCCAGCATAAGTAGGCCAGGCATCCACAGGTGAGAGGGGCACACTTTTTCCTCACACAGGCCACATTTCGAACACCGCAACATCCACAGACTGCAGGACTGTCGCTCTAGACACTCCTGGTGGATTGGCCAGAAGGCTTGCCTATATTTCATTTTTTGTGCATGTGTTCTTGACTAGAAAATACATTGTGTCAAACAATGTATGAAATAAATTTGACCCTTTTTAGCCCACATCTAAAAACTTGTGTTGTTTTTTTTATTTCAATTGCCTCTGAGTTGTGGCAGGACTGTTGACGTGGAACATGCCCGACCCTACTTACCAACATCCTTATGGTTACACTCGCTTCTATAGCTTACAGCCTCTCAAAACCCCAACTTAGTATTGATGTGTGACAAAAATGACCAGCAATATTGGAGCTATCCAGCACTGCATTTTTGAGCCAGCTCTGATGAGGAAAACAAAGACATACAAAGATGTTTTTTTTTTTTTTGTGTCCACAAGTGAATGCATCAAAGTGGAGCAGAGCTGGGACCTTGTGGCCCACCAACTGTGGCACCTACATCACAGCTACAAGTTTTTTCCTTCAACATCTGCTCCTGATTCACAAACATTTGAATTGCCACTTTAAAATGTTAACAAAACCAAAAACACCATTTTTATTGGAGTGGGTCTTCAAAGAATTATATGCACCAATTTTTTTGTATTTTTATAAACCTATCTGTTGCAAATCCGATCATGATTGAATGCTGCAGATATCAAGGGAACAAAGGGCTTATGCTTATAAATTCTTGGAAAAATAAATAAAAAAGTGGCCAGCCATACTTGACAGTCTTCATGGTGCCAGGCCCAAAATACGACTGGGCATCTCTCCGAGGGACTGAAGGAATAATAACCTCTTACTGCCTCTCACTTCAAAGCTGTCCCAGATAAGCTCTTCTCTTACCTCTCTATGTTCTTGGCGCACCCAGAGTCACATTTTTCCTTGATAGAGAAAACTGCGCACACGAGCCTTTAATATAATTTTTCCAAAACAAGCAGTGTTGATTAAACTTTTGAAAATGAAACAAAGAAAGAAAAAAAAGATTGTCTGTCTGTGCAGTTCTTTTGCCACGTGTTTGTCGAGCTCTAATATGCTGCATTGAATTCTGCATTAAAAAAAAGACAGAAAAACCAGGAAAAAATATATATACAGAGAGAGACAGGATTAGAGATTTATATACAGTCTGCTAAGTGCCAAGCTGGATTATCAGCATTGAGACAGAGCTTTTTGTCTTAAGCTGTACAATGGGCACCAATCCATTTGTAAAATTAGTTCAAACCACTGGCACTCATGTGGAAAACTATTGAAATGACTTGAATAAAATCATATGTAAAGTGCTTATAACAACAATTTGCCTTTTCTCCGCAACATAGCATGCTTGATATTTCATGGGTCGAAACCAATTTAATAGTTTTATGCTCATACAAAATCATTTCAAGTTCTGACTGCTGCACCACATCCAAAAACGTCCTGATATTGTGTTTTTTTGTGCTGTGCTTTGACAAAACAAAGTGGACACAATGAGCTGCTGTTCTTTCAGTAAAGTCTCTGATCCATTTATGCTTCCCAGAAATGCTCTTTGTCTTTTAATAAACTGATGAAATCAGTTGGAAGAACCCATGAAAGTCATAGTGCATGATTCTTTTCTTTTTTTTTTTTAATCAAATGTGATGTGGAACTCAGTATCGCTCCTGCTGTTTGTTTGCTATTGGTTCCTGCTAGTTTCACTTGAAAAAGAATAGGGTAAACAACAATAGGTGGCAGTTTTTAGTTGTGTGATTTAGCTGAGGCTAAATTAAAACAAAGTTAAAAAAAATAGGCAAAGTTTTTGCCTCCATCATTAGAGCATCTGTTGTGCACAAATTTATATGAGAACAGCCAGATTTGAGGACTCCAAAATAGCTATTTCCGTCTGTTATGACTTTGCTTCGGTCGGAAAATATTTGGAGATTTCGATTATAACACATTTATCAACCTGCTTGTGTGAAAATATGAAGTAAAACATGAAATAAATCGATACGCTGTGTTCCCTATTAAAATAAATACATAATCAGTGATCCAATAATCTAATTCCACGTTTTGTGCATAAACTGTCCTCACTGTCTTAACCCTTGCAGTAACAAAACAAAGAAAGAAAATGTAAAGCAGAAATGAAACTTTTGCCATGTCCCCTGTGTGCTTGCCCAAGCACAGACAGTAAGAATGCACTCATCTCCAGTGTCAATGGTGATGCAAATAATATTTCTGCACATTTTAAGAAGTTTGAGCATAGTGTTTAAATTGCATTCAGCAGGTGCCCTCAAGTATAGCTGTTGGTGTGTGTCTTGTTAGGAAGAGAAACTCACAGGTACAACAACAAGTCACAATGTTTGGCTTTCCTGCCACCTATGCCTTGAAGCAGGATTAAGCATGGTAACATTGTGGTGGTTGCAGCTCCCCAGCATCAGACGAGCTGATAGTGTTTGTCTAAACTCTCACTTAGCCAAAGTTTGTATTGACCCAGTTCAAAAAAGCCCTCAAGGCAAAGTAGATATGGACATGAAGAGGCGTTCATGTCTCAATTAGAGTCATCCGGCTGGAAATTAAACATTAGAAAAGCAGTAACATATGTACACTGATATTGTTTTATCTCAAAGTAAAATGGTGAGTCAGGGATTAAAAATGAGATCTCAGCTTATGTTTCTTACTGTGGCTCAGATACAACCATGGTAAAGGGGAGGACAAATGTTTTCAGTATTTGAGACATCTGTGGGCACATGGAGAAAGTTTACTTCCACCTACTCTGTCAGCCAGTTTTAGCAAGCAAGCACTTAAAACTGTAAAAAGTGTGAAGTGGGGTAATCACGACGGTTGTTAAAAAAATAAAACTCACAAGTGCATCCATTGTTGTGCTGTAAACTATAAAAGAGTGGCAGGACTTCAGCTTGCGCTCATTATTCTGCAGTGTCTCATCGTAATCTTGCCCACTTTGAATGACAATCTTCAAAAAGCAAACTTCACAACCAGTGAAGCTGATTGTCAGACAAAGCCTTGTTGTCCTGCCCTTTGTGGTGTTAACAATCTGATTGTGGAAATCAAAAGCTCAAATTCCTCTCATGAATAGTGTCCTTTCTTGGCGAGTAACCTCTCTGTGGCACAAGTAATTATGGGTTAAAAAAAAGAGGGAGCTAATGAAATAAGCATGAGGGAAAAGTAAGGCTTTTTCATCCATTATTTTTTTTCTTTTTGGGAAACTAATAAGTCAAAGCAAGTCTCACAGGCCATCAAGCCAAGTATCCCCAGCATCTTTAGGCGTCCATAGCAAACAATTCATGGCATGGATGCTTTAGGGTTTCCTGGTGGCGAACTCTTTTAAAGTCTTACAATCCAGGCTGCTTCAGACTCCCTAACAACACCCTCCTTCCCAAGAAGGTCAGACATGGGTCTGCATGCGCTTCTGGAGGGGACGAGTGAGGTCAGAGTTTTGCGAGGAGGACTGAGAATAGTGGGATGAAGAGGAGGCTGATGCCTTGCTGTCTTTGTCGAACTGCACATAGCCGTCCGGCTTACTGTAGCTGCTGATGCTGCTGTCGCACTGCGTGTCGATAAAAGAGCTGGAGTCGCTGAGCGAGCCGCGCTGGAACTCTCGCTCGCACAGCTCGATGGAGCTGCTGCCCATCCCCAACACGAAGCGTTGGCTGTAGTCGTACAGGCGGTTAGAGCCCGCTCCCAATGTGGAGTAGATGTTGGTGAAAGACATGCCTGTTGGTACTCGCTGCTTGCCCAGGGTACCAGTGCTGCTTGGGTTCCTAACCTCGGTGGTCTGATTTCCTGACATGGTGGGTGTGTGGTTCTCTTTGAAGGTATTGACACTGTAATAGCCATTTGTAGGGTCCTGTTGAAAAAGCACAGACAGTATAAGAAGGTTAAAAATGTCATTACTTTAGGATTTGAAGCCTTTGTTACATAAACCCGCATAGGTCAACAACAGCACTGCCGGATTTTGGGGTTTTCTGGGCCCGTAGAGGGTTGAAGAGAGGAGAGGCAGCATCATAAAAAGTAAGTCTGGATATTACCAAAAATTTCCAGAATTGATTCGATCAATTCACGATTTTTTCCATTCTTTCAATCTGCTTGATTTAATTAGATTCCATTTGGAATTTACCCGGTTTACACATTCAGGCATATTTGTATAGAAATACATTAATAATCTATATATGTTTTTGAATATATTCATATTATCCTGATTAAGTTCACTTACTGTAAATGTTATCAGTGAAATAATAAACCACAGAGATTGTTAACAGCATACAGTGTTACACGATTTCTCAAAAGAAGAAGCTCCAACATGTTCTGCCTGTCCTGGAGGGCCGTTCAGTTTAGCCTCTTGGTGAAGCTGGTGCTGTAGCATTAAACTTTATTCCAGAATATTTGAGCAATAAGAAAATTTGCGTAAGACCACAAATTCTTGCCTGTAAGTCTATAAAGCGGTTCAGTTAGTCAGCTATTAAGGTCGACCAAGCGTTAGCATCAGCTGTCCTACGGGAAACTCTTTTATATGTTAGCATCAAGCTAACATATAAGTGGGCAAATCAGCACAGCACTTTTACTGGAATTGTGTAAAATATCATTGATTGAGTACGATCTTAAAACGTCTGGTGGGCCACCTACATGCCTCGTACAGATTTACCCATTTTTCACCTGCATACAGCCCTTATCTACCTAAGGCTTAAGTGAAAGAGGGAAGAAAATGGAAAGGAACAGGTTTGTATCTGAATATTTTCATGTATTTTCAAGACTGTGGCAGCAGAGGAGCTGCTTTAAAAGTGGCAGTAATTACCATTCAAGCTGGAGATCAAATTAAGTAACAGTCTGCTGTTTTTGTCATGGGCAAAACCCCGGTCAAGCTTGGAATGAGGTTTTAGGGCAGCTACCGGTAAGATTAAAATAAAGTCTCTCACTAATTAAGCAAGCCTTAATGATTTACACTTTGGCGTCCAAGTGACACTGAAAGGTCCCGTTTGTTCACGTCCCGTCTCGGCTGAATAAGCTTCCGAGGCTGCAGCCCTGCCACTTGTTTGTGTGTTAGATTGATGACACCACACTGCTGTTGCTAAGGGTCCAGTTAGGGAATGTGAGCGCTTTCTTGTTTCTTTGTGAATGGCTGTGAATGTCAAGCACAGTGAGCGTGGTGACAAGTCCCGAAAGAAGAATGCTCAAAATGGGAGAGACAGCCTGAGAGGATCCTCGTTATGCTTGTCATTATCAGACAGCAGTCAGAGAGATTGTTTGTGTCTGGCCTTTATCTCGCACCGGCTTCTCTCTCCATTCTCACCTCATGCGCGATGTCATTAACCAGGATCAAAAAGTGTGGTCTCCAGAGGCAGAATAGAAGCAGGGTTAGCACAAAAGAAGCAAGCTTCCAGGAGCCAACGCCAACGAACGAATGGACAAAAGAGCAAACAAATGCTATAGAATCTATCTAAAAGTGCTGCACAGGGTTGCTAAACAACAGATGTACCCACTTCTTTGGTAAAAGCTGTGTGCAATGCTGAAATCTGTTTTTTCTAACGGAATTTATTTACATTGAAAATTGAATGTTAGCCCTAGAATAAACACCTGCTGAGATAAGCCGCTGTGCTTGATTACCACTGCACATACATGAAAAGCACTGATTTGTTTTTTTTTCCTTAAGAGGTTTTAAGACTTTTATTGAAACTTGTGAAACACTAAGATTTCCTCTAAGAAAACAAGCTGTTCCTTTATGCAGGTGACAAATCTACTATTAGATTTATTTAAAGTTTTCTTAAATCTTTAGTAAGTGAATGATTGCTTTTAACGAGTTTATACTACTTACTTCAGCATTCAATATTAACCCTTCCAGACAAGAGCTTTAGCTACAGTGTTGACATTCTGTCAACTACCATCACTCTTTGGCCTTTTAAGAATTCAAAAGCAGCTTTGCGTTGATATGCAGCACTTTAAAGTAGTGAAGCGTCAATGTAAATCAACTGATTCGAAAAATCGGAATATCGGAATTGAGCAGTAAGCCCTGCAGTGTGAACATAGCCATAGGCAGGCAAGGTTGGAACCAAACCTGCAATCTACCGAATTGAGGTCAACCGCTCTACCTGTGCACCACGGCCACCAAGGCTAAACTCAGGGAGCTATTTAACATTTGTCAAACTTTAACATTGGATTATGTCCAGCTCCATAACAACAGTGCACTCAAGTTGATAAATGTGAGCAGGTAGTCACTAGTAGTAGTTAGTACAGGGTTAAAAAATAACGCGTGAACGGCAGCCCCACATATTTAGTCTAATGTAGAGTGGTAAATGCTGTTTACATCACTTTTTAAATAAAAATATATAAACAACGGCAGAAGCAGCTCTTAAGGCTAGACCTGCTTTTATCAACACAACTGCAAACAGCAAGAGACAAAGGGAATGGTGAATTTGACCTTTACAGTAGCGCATTTATTGGTAACCTGCAGTAAAACAAAATTATACATCATACAGTAAGCTGTGTGTTTGGAAAGGGCTTTATGTAGTAAAGTGCAAATCATTTGTGCAGACTGATCTTTTTATTTACCATGTAAACGTGTAGTCAGGGGGATGCTGGTCTGCTGTGAACATTTTCTTTAGGAGTGGGATTTTAGGTTGAATGTGACCTCAACATCATACATACAGAACATGAATGTGTGTGAGCTCCGAAAATGCTATGATGAACGATCAGAAAGGTTGGCCACTCATTTTGTACCTTCGGTGTCACTGATCAAACGCACTCCATGGATTACCTCATATATCAAGTTTCTAAAAAAAGCATTTGTCTCTTTTTACTTGCAACCAGAACCTGACATGTGAGTCACGCTTTGCTTTTCTCACATGCTGATTATGTCACTACCCATTAAATGCTGGTTTGATTCAAAGAGCTGCAGTCTGTAGTTGGTCAGAAAAAATTAAGCTGTTGCTAACGTGGTGACCCACTGGGAAACAGATGTGATGACAGACAGCATGTTGGGTGGATAAACTGAAAGGCCAGTTAATGATTTTGTTGAAGCAGCCAAATGACTAACTTAGAAACTGGCATTCTGAATGTAGAGCTGCATTCACACCAGCTGCATGTGGTGCGTTCAAAAAAACGCGCCATACGCGGTTTCATGAACGTGCATCCAGCCGGTGATGTTCACACCAGACAGGCAGGAAGCGGCAGGGAGGGGGATTCTCCCCTTTTTTTTGTTTTGTTAATTGCCCGTCATCTACAGTGGGATGAAGCCTGATGCGAAACGTCAAAGCAGTGAAAATCCCGCAAATCTTACTCCAAGCTTTTTCTTTTTCAGCTTTGTTCCTATAAATGTTCCTTTTGGAATCATATTAATCTGGGCCAGTTAATAGGCACAAATCACAATTATTAATGTCTCCTTCGTGATCATGTTTACAGCAGTTGGCATTAACAACAAGGCAGACAAACTAGAATATAATTATTATAAGTTGTGGTTTGATTTAGCGGCACTGACTAGAATAGTCTGACTGAAAAGTCTTTGCTTTTGGTTTAGGAAATTCTTTGAAAGACTATGAAAGTTTAGGAAAGGCTTATGGAAAACCATTGTCAAAAAAGTGTACGAACCCTGTTAAAAGTGACTCAGAAGCCAAAACTACATTGCAGATGCTCAGAACACTGCGAGAAAAGAAAACTTATACATTTTTAAACTGCATTTTTATTTTGATATGAATGTTTTCACAATTATGAAGACTTAATCTTTTTCAATACTACTGACTATTGTGACAAAATTCAGAGGACAAGACAAACAACAAAAGGCGCCTCATGACTAGTCTACATTTGAGCAAATATATCTAAAAAAAAAAGGAATCCAAAATACCTTTAGAATCTAAGATAGTGAGTAAGTCCGTCCATTTTGAATTAATGAAAAATGTATGTGGGACATGTTTTGTCCCGGTTTGTCCTGACTCTCAAAAATTCAGTGTACTGCAAAAGCAAAGAACTACAAACTTACTAACCTCATCTGCTAATAAAAACTACAAGATGAGCTGCAATTAAAAATTGAAAAGCCACAAATTGTTCATGTCATAGATATGATCGGGAGAATGTAGGTTCGATTCCCGCCTTGCCTGCCCTCATGTTGAAGTGTCCTTGGGCAAAACACTGAACCTCACCTTGCCTCTGGTGGAAAGTTGGCCCCAGTGTTCAGCAGCACTAGTGATTGGAAAGCGCTTTTGGCCTCTGAGGAAGGTAGAAAAGCGCTATAGAAGTACTGTATATGCCATTTACCATGATCCATTTTGTTTATGTGCTCGTCACATATCGCCAGTCTGTTAGTCCTACTTACTTTATCCACAAATATTCGAAAGCAAAACATTGGATGTAGTTCAATTGACCAATAGGAACTGTTAATTTTTATCTGCGGTAATCGGTGCAGAAAACGAAGCTACGTTTTCTGCATGTGAAGCTACAGAGGCAGGCAGGGACTGTCAATAAACTACATGAAGACAAAGCAGTTTCTCATTAACTCACCCTAAATAATCTCAAAATTATCACAAACACTCTTTACAGTATTGATAAAATAAAATCCGCAGAAACTCCTAATGTCCTTCCTCTTTCTCTTCGAGTAAACCCACATGTTCGAGAAATGCAAGTTTTAGACGCGTCCTTATCTCCTCATTTCAGGACTACAACTTTCATAGGCCTTAAAAAATATTAAAGTGAATCTAGGATAAAAAAAAAAAGCAAAAATCAGAAAAAATCAGAGCAAAGTTGAAAAAGTTGACCACACCCACAGCGCGAGCGTCCAGCAGGTCACCCACAGACTTTGCTGCCTTACGCCCGAAATTATTGATTGACTCATAGACAAAATACATAACTGGTAAATTTTTAATACTTCCCCAACCTTTTGGTAATTTTTTTAATGTAACCTTTTGTAATGTTAGTGGATAACTTAAGTAGGAAGGACAAAACAGATAAGCGATATCGTGATGAGCACATAAACTAAACAGATCACATGACACGGCGACATTGTGGCTTTTCAACTTTTCATGAGCAGATGAGGTTAGAGCCCAATAACAAAATAAATAAATAAATAAAAATATTAAAACAAAAATAACGGAAAACATTTGAACCAAGACCATCCTTTTTTTATTTAATGCAATATCACTTTACCGATAGTGTGAGTTTGAGCTTCTCCCACATTTTAAATTTAAATCTCATTAAACTCTGTTATTTTATAATGTATTTTTGCATCTGAAATATAAAACTTGCATGACTTTTCTAAAACTTTACAGAAGATGTCATTTTTCACAAACTTTTCAAGGACCTAGAAATTGCATTTTCCATTTCCAGAACTGCTCCAGGCTTTTCATGACCGTACGAACTCTGTTTTAGCTTTCTGTCCATTCGCAATAGAACCTGGCATGGGATTGTAAAGGAAAATCTGAATATGCATCCAAAAGATTTTTGACCAACTCATCGGTACAGTTTTCCCTCGTTTATTGCAGGGGTAACTTTCTAAAAATAACCCACGATAGGTGAATTCCACAAAGTAAGGCTGTAAAAACCCCCCACTACAGACTTGTGTCAAACTGAGCGTACATTACAGAAGACACCGGACAGAGCAGATTGATTGACAAGGTCAACAGAAGATCAGGACGCAGAACAGAGAATGCTGTTAAATTACACTGAAAAAATCAGCGAACAAGCAAGACCACAAAAGGTGAACCACAAAAGGACCACTATATTAAAGCCTGCAGTGTGATTGTAGTCCAGTACTGAAGACGATGAAGGTCATGACATTTTTTCAACATTTGTCTCCTTGAGTTAACAACCTAATTACTCATTATTAAAAGTTAAAAACTACTGTTTTTTTAAGAAGACAGAATAAAAGTAAAGCTTATCTCAAGATCACAGCTTAAAACAGAAAAAAATCTTAAAACCTAATTTTCTTTTCATATGATGATGATGGCAGACTTGAAAGTTGTTTCTGACTGACAAACTTGACCATTTCTCAGCTGAAAAACAGGCTGGAAAAAATGCAAACATGGCAGTGTGCTTGTCTTCTGTGATGTAGCTTCACAGTAGAAAGGCCTCAAATGAAAAGAAATGGTTCTGAGGGTTGATAGCTTTCAACACAGATGCTTGGCATGATGGGGAACAAAAAGTAATAAATTATTCAATTAGGCTTACCATCTTTTCAAGCTTTTTGTCAGACTTTCTGCTGGTAAATTTGAGTTTTTCTTCATATGTTAGTCGTAATTTTAGCTAAGATATCAAATAAACTAGTTATATAACACAGAACATCAGTTTTTCTGGAATCAGATTTGCCAACAACCAGACACCATCACATTATTTCAGCTAACTGTCAATCTCCTGGCCTTCTTGTGTGTTTGTGTGAGCTTTTATTTCTTTCCTTCCGCATTTGTCTCCTGTGGCTGACGAACCACATTTAATTGAAGCTCTGTTTAAACTCCCTGGTCTGCTTCACACTTATTGGGAGTTTGTTCAGTATTGTCTCTTGCTTTGGTGAAGTAAGCCAGTTTGAAGTCCCTCTCGTACATTTTTCATTAAAAGCCTTTCTGAGAGTTTTTTTTTTCTTCTTTTTTTCCGGAAAATAATTTCATTTAGAAGGAAAAATAAAAACTTAACAATCTTGATGCCTAACTTTTTGTTGGTTTATTTTTTTATTTTTCGGGGGGACTTTGATTGCATCAAATTAAATTAATATGGAACTATGACTGACAATTTATTATGCAGTTTTATAAAATAATATGTAAACAATCTGTAATATTAAACTATTTTTTGGTTAACATATGCTTTCAAAAAATAAAAAATAAAATCTTTAAAAAATAAAGTTGGATGGCAAAAATAAAATCAGGCCAGGTGATCAATACCCAGAGCTTTAACCAGGTCCTATCAAACTTTCAGATGACTAATGTCTATTTGTGCATTTATAGCATAATATAAGTATGAAATAAAGCAGCTTAGAGTCTACTGATTTTTTCAGCTTGTGTAGTTTATAGATTATTTGTTGATTATTAAATATTATTGATTACTATATTAGTAATATTTATTATTTTAGTTTATTATTATTATTTGTTTATTGTTGTCAGTTGATTATGAAAATTATTAATATAAATAAAAATCTGATTTTTATAGTTATTTTTTCTTATGATAATAAATCTGCACATATTTTTGACACTTGATCTGTACATGTTATAGTGATTTCTGAAATAATTTTGGATCTATTTACATGATCATTAACTACCCTATCTTTGTCATGCGATTTACTGAGACTCAGGGATTTTTTAATTACCTGAATATGTATTGGCAAAGTATAAATAACAGATCAGAAGTTAAGAACCAGATAAGGATAATTTAGGTAAAGAAATAAAATTACAGGTCAATAAAAGCAAAAAAAGGGGTGGGATTATACAAATTTGCTTCCGACCACTCCCACTAAAGCAGTCTATTCACCGCTTTTTGACTGTCTAAATATTTATTAGTTTCATTGTGCCAGAAACTATAGTATATGTGGATATATGAGTATTTTCCAAACATTTTCAATTACTATATATCCTATGGATGATATGTCTTTGTATAGATCTATGTCTATTCTTTGTCTTGTTTTTGTATTCTTTCTGCTTTGATTGCTTGAAATAAACCTTTTCCAAATCCAATCCAAATCCAAAATCAGTCCTTTGAGATGACCTAATATGCCTGTGGAGATGTCTTTGAAAACAAAAAAAAAAGAAATGTAGGAGGAGAGGAATTAATGCTGGACAGGTTTGAGAATTGAAAACCACTATTTCCCCCCTGGCTATTTGCTCTCACTGCCTCACCATTTTACCTGTGGGCTATCTAATACCTGCATTCAAGCCATTGTGCTGTCAGCGTTCATCAGGCGTACCTTTATGTGCTGATACTCCTTCTCCTCCTCTTGTAACACTTCCAGCTGCTTCAGAACAGATTCCTGCTGAAACTCTCCACGTTCAACCTACACAGACATCAAGTGAGGCATGTTAAGAGCTTGGGCTTATCGAACCTGCTCCACTAAAAAAAGACATTCTGAGATAAAAGGGTTAAACTTTTATCACTTGTTCTCCTTTTTTAATATCAGTCAAACATGCTTCACCTTCACTCAGGGCTGGCAGGGAGCATTAAAAATTCATCACTGAATATCTTTTATTTATCTTTACATAATGCAGATTTGTGCAATAGCTGAGCTAAAGTTTCTGCTCTAACAGCAAGTGCCGACTTCACTAAATATTTTGAAAGAAAGTGCAATCTCAGGGCTTTATCAATGAATAAACCAGCAGTTGAACAAACTAAAAACAACACTTGTAAATCTTAAAGGAGTTTTTTTTTTTTGTTTTGTTTCAAGGATGGCTGTAGAAATGCAACAACCACTGTAGGATTACAGGGCGGTTGTGAAAAGACGATGTACTTTTATCCAAAATACATTTATATACCCAGAGTCTTTGTCAAATGTTGCATTTTTACAGAAAACACCAAGACCAGCAACCACATGCATTCATTACTCAACTGTCAGATTTGAAAAATACGCTGATATCTCTGATAAAGGAAGGATGCTGTGACACTCACACTCACCATCAGTTGTTTCATGGAGCTGTGCTCTTCGTTTTCTCTCGCCGCATTATGGTCTTTGTGCACAATCTCCACCCGGATGTCATTTTTCGCCGACACGGCTCCTTTCAGATCTGTCAGAAGAAGACGACACATGCGGCATATCTCAATAATTTCCCAGAAACAACCATCTGTATTTGTTGACATAATGATTTCCCACATTTCAGTTTGAAGCATTGTAATGCTTAACAAAGGCCCTGGGTCTGCTTTGCTAGAGATTCTCGCCCTTTTTCAGAAAACAAAACAACAAAAAATTATCAATTATTTGCTTCCTGCCAGCACACGATCATCTGTCTTTTCACATACATGCAGTTTTCAGCGATTGTTCATTCTGTTCAGGAAAATGCTGATGTTATCTGTCATATAACAAAGTCTTACTTTCTGTCTTAATTCCTTTTAAGTTCTCTCTGGTGAGAGCACAGATGGAGGCGGGCAGTGAGGGCACCAGATGCGCTTCCTCTGTAGTATACAGACAATAGACATGCTGAGGGGACCAGTAGCACAATATGGTACCTGGATGGAGACAGTGGCTGGCTGCCTCGAGCTGTAGTCATTTGATTTATGGGTGGGTGACGATGGACAAAGTGGGACGTAAAGGAGTCTCAAGCGAATGCAGCGGATTAAGAATGCACAAAATGAGCCCTGATTCTGATTACGATCCAGCGATCTTTGCAAGACAAAAGATGTCCATCTTTACAAGAGTCTCGTTTATTCTTTTAAAGCTATGTCGTAATCAGGCAGAATTTGCTAAACAATTTTTTTCTTGTAGTGCTAAAACAAAAAAAAAACCTACAAGAATAACAATGTCCTAATGCCTTTGTGTTCAAGTAACAGCAAAACAAAATCTACAAAAAATAGTTTATTTATAACACACAAATTTGTTCTCTATCGCTGAAGTCAAAACAGAATCTGTGTTTGAGTGGATGGACATCTTTCAGTGTGCTTTGGGTTAGTACAGCACTTTGGCATGCATGCTAGAAAGGACGTAAGAATAGAGAAAGACGTGCTTCTTTGGGAGCAGTGCAGCAGAATGCACCGATGTGGTGCCAGTAGGACAATGAGGGCCAACAAAAGCTCCACTGCTATGCCGATGATCACAGCCACTGGGAGGGATTCTGCGAAACAAAAGCAGACATGTCCTTCCACAATGAAAAACCACAAACATCTCATTTGTACACTGAATTCCAAAAAAGGACTTTTGACGGAGTTTAGACCAAACAAAAAATCACATGAAACGTGACACAATCACATGAATCTTCTTCTATGTCTCTGCTGCAAGGTTTCAGCTCTGTCTCTCGGGGACCATTGTATCATCTCAGGTAGTGAAGTATTAGAGGCACCATAGATAAATGTATAAATGTGAACAAACTCTAATTACCAAACATTTTTTGTTATTGCTGTGGAAAAATATTGAACAGAAATTCTCTCATTATTTTATCATCTGATGACTCTTTACCTTTATTGAAGCTATTTATGTTTTCCACTGTGTGGTTTAATTTTCAATCAGTAAATCATTCTATTCTATTCTATTCTATTTATTCTATTCTATTCTATTCTATTCTATTCTATTCTATTCTATTCTATTATTTCTTTCAAATTGTTCAAAAATAGACACAGATATCAATGGCATTGAAAATGAGGAAATGTGTGTTTTTCACATTATGTTGGATGCTACTTTTGACAATAAGTCTTACACTGTTGGAAACCCTATTTAGTACTCTTCAACACTGTTGAGGATGTGAGTTGCATCCTTGAGGAAACTGCCATATGTTTCCAGCCAAAACCAATACATTGTTTTTCAATTGACTCTAGTTTGACACTAGATTCTTGCAATAAACAGTTGCTTCAGAGCAAATGAAAGAAGCACAATACTCTGGCACCTTCTACTAATGCTGGACACCACCCTGGTCACACATGCCATATTAGATGATATGTATTTAATCAGCATTTGCCAACGCTCAGTCAATGAGGCTGTGTTTGTCACTGTTACATGAACATCACACATAGGCTTATCTTCCAAGTATTTAAGTTTATGGTCCTATGTGCGGTGCTACCTATGTGCTAAGGTGTCATCATTGTGGAATGCACACTTCATGGCTTGTCTCTGATAGCTCCCATTATAAGGAATTTGGTCCTCAGTCCTATCTAGATATAAATGTCTCAGCACATGGACCCTATCCAGATCAATCAAATGTGGCTTACTGGGTATTGGAGAAAAATCCTGAGGACCACTGTGGCAGGGCACATGCTGAAAGGTGCGGGGGGTTCCACAATCAACAACAATATAAGCTGTCTGGCACAGGCAAAGAACATTTGGCTTTTTAAAATAATAATCAGAACAAATTTCCTAAATGTATGTGCCAAGTTAATTTGGTAACACACTCATCATTGACCACTAAAGCTACCAGCCAACATCTATAATCTACTTGGATGTCAAGCACACATGATTGGTGCGAATGTCCCTGTCACGATTAAAGTTTACATAAAAAGTTTAAATAATGTCTTCAATTAGTAATGTCAGCTACAAGATCCTCAGAGGATGATAACATGATAAAACTGGGGAGGAGGTTGGCAATAAAAAAGTATTTTAAGTATTTTAAAGTAAAAAAAAAATCACTTCAATGCTCAGTATAAAGGCCCCTACAGTAGAGTTCAATCCCAATATATTGACAAACTCAGCCCACCATCATGCCGCGTTTTAACATACCATAAGAATGGTATGTAATTATTTGTGCCCAATGACCAAATACCATTTTACTGTAGAAAAGAATGTAGTCTGCATTCAGATTTTGTCATCTAACAAAACCTGTAACATGTATGTTCCTTTTATTAAAAATAAAAATAATCAAAGTATACATATATTTTGACCGCATGAATTTTCTATTACAGTGAAGGATGTGTCTCCATTGATTGTACTTGACTGGGATTTCAGGTGTTTATACCACATTTGTGCAGGAATGTATCTGCCCTTCTCTTTTATTTATGAAAAGGTAAACACTAATGGTTACAGGTCCACACTATCCAACTAAATCATCCCAAATCAATGGTTGGTCTCCACAGAAATCCTTATGACCTACTAAATAATCTGTGGAGCAAGAACAAAAGAATATTTAACCTGGAAAACTGTTATATTTCATAAAAAGATTTGACTTACAAACAAAGGAGACAAGAACCTCCCTGCATATTAGAAGTTCATAAAGATAGTTATTTTTAACCTTAATTTTTCAGCAGAAAGCAAATGTAGTAGTGTACATCTTTTAGTTGAATCTTGATTCTTGAATCTCTGCCCAAGTCTTATCAACGACGGCAGTACAAATGAACCTTCCTTAAGATCACCAGGACAATTTCAAGAGCTCATTAAATCTGTTCACGCTAAAGTAACCAGATTGCATTGGCTTTCTCAAATAACCTGGTTTCTTGAGTCTTTTGCACACTGGAAACCTGGTTTCCTTAACCAGGGTAGGGGATTGGGAAATCAGCTTTTACCAAGTGCACATTACCATGACAAAGGCAGTTGACACAGAGCCCTCAATTTTCATTGGAGAGAAGCAGACGGATAAAAAGAGAGATAAAGTCCCAGTGAGGGAGGGAAGGTATGGAGACATAGTTTTGTCCATGTAAAACCATAAACTGATTCAAAAATGCAACTGAAGTCCAGGTAAAGAAAAAAGAAAAAAACACAGTGTCAACAGAACTTGGAGACCACAGGAACAACCACAGTTTGCCTATCATCTATTAAAAGTCTATAGAAAAGCACAAACACGGAATTTGAAGAAGAGGAAGGTGGAACCTGCCGAACCTTGGCTCCCACCTTGTTCCTTCAGGCGTATGATCTCAGTGTCGGAGCCAAAGCTGTTCCATGCTGTGCAGTTGTAGATGGTCTGGAAGTCTGCTGGGACGATGTTGCTCATGGTGAGGGTGGAAATGACCCCTTCCTCTGTGTTTACAGTCTCTACAGTGTAGCGACCAGAAGTTCCAGACTCCAACACGGTTTCCTTCCATGACCAAGCCTAACAATAGAAGAAGAAAAAAAAGACTTTTACACTCAATACAGCAATTTTGGAAAATGTTTAAACTTTTGTGAGCTGTATAGACATTTAACAGATTGCGATGGAGGGGGGTGAGTGAATCATTACATATATAATGAAATACTGCCTGCTGAGTAAGATTTGAAATAACTAACAATACGGTCTGGTGGAGGTGTGCTGCGGATGAAGCATTTGATCTGGCCCTTTTCTCCATGTAGAGCTTGCTGAGTCTGGGTGCTGGATATGGTTGGTGGTCCTGAAAAAGAAACAGAACAGAAGTGTTAAAATCAAAATAAATAAAAATATAATTTCCAGTGTTCTTCAGTTGGATCTTGTTAGTAACATCTGTTCTGAACAGTAACAGCTGATGTGTTATGTTATTTAGGTCTCTTTATTTTGTCTGCAGCTTTGGCTGCATCGTTTCCTTCATAAGTACAGTTTTCCCGTATGCACCTCAGATTTGAGCAAAGGACATAAGTGGTGACCTAGACATCCTTCTGGATCAAGACGCTGTTGATTTATGGCTTGGTTGATTTCTCCTGCTGAGGTAGATTTTGTTCTGTGAAGCGTAATCAAGACTGCACAGATGGAAGAAGGACATGCCTCTGTGTAGAGATAAGCACTTGATGTAGTGTCCCACTACATGCTATTAACTTACAACAAAGTTCACCCCTAAAACACGTTATTGGAGAATCTTAGGCCTCTACAGTTAATAAAAGAAAAAGTATGACTAAATGGTCATTAATTAAAGATTGGACATTTGTCAAGCTGTCTGTTTCTGCTGTGAATTACCGGTCAACAAATGTTTAATCGCTTACATTTGTTCTACGCCATTGAGTTCCCTCATAAAATTAGTTAGACTAAATTAAGTGCTCTTATTATTACCTTGACTTCCTTGAACAAGATTAGCTTATTCAATGGGAGAACTGAAGCCCTGCACATAAAGGCAGTATGCATCCTCAGAAGGTGAACAAAATATTATTTGACACATCTGGCGTCGTGCAACCTTGAATGGCTGGTTTGGAGGCTTCCCGCCTTAATGATGTTATGTGTGTTTCACTTTAGTTTAAAAGATTTTACCAACAATGATTGTAGCGTATGACTACGGAAACTGTGAGGAAATGTGCAAAATTAAGCCTATTTGCTAAATTCCTTAACCGGCTGCTGTAGTAATCTTTTATCCTCGTTAAATATGGTACAAAACATTATGTTCCATACCTAAATGTTTGCTGTCACCTGAGCTGTAGTATATCTGAAAGCTGGGCTATTACAAAAAGGCAAATGAGAAAGTAGTGAGAAGTTCCTCCTGTTAGAAAAGCCTTTAAAAAGCAATAAAAAGTGAATGTTATGTGATAGGGTTAAGGTTAAGACTTTGGATTTGACATAGAGGGGTAGGCAGGCAAGCGAGGAAGCTCCTTTGATTAGTGAGATAACTCAAATCTCTGCCAACTTCCTTAAACTCCCGCTCTCTGCCATCTCTCTGGCGATACATAATTGCAGTTTATTACCTGTCTCTTATTAAAATGAATTAGCATTTTAATGAGACTTTGCCAGATGGTGTCTTGGTATGCTTCTGGAGGATGCTGGAAGGCTCCTACTGTACTGCAGTGGGCTGAGCTGCAGTCGTTTTCAGATAAATGTGCTGAAAGCTGTTGTCCTGTTTCCCCTGGTTAACCAGCATGGAATAGATGGGTTAACACAGCAAGTGGATGTCGTGCTCCCTAAAAGAACTTTTTAATCTAGAATGTAGAGGAATTAACTTCTGATTAAAATGATAAATGTTAAACGCGTGTGGTTTGCATCGCTTCAAGCTCAAAAGGAAAGATTTATTGCTCTAAGGCATGTTTTGATGCCCGGACAGGATGTGTTCAAGTGATAAAAGCAGCAAATTTAACAATATAATTCAGATAGTTTTATCTCTCTGACTTTGCTGGGGTTAAAAGTGTGTGGATGTGTGTGTGTGATTAGTAAGCAGACATATTAGTAGCTAAGAGGTGGGTGGCAGTACAGCATCAGTGTTTGGGAGGATAATCAGAACACGGAGTGCATTGCTTTTATCATCCATCCGAGGTGTTAATGCTAAAGTGGACATCCCAGTGTTATTGCACGATATCAATGTGGGTGTCAAAATGCCAAAGCTTACATTTCCTTTTCAAGCTGAGCTATTTGATTTGAACAGATGCTTGACATTTCCTGTCTACCTAGCAGATCGGCTTTCAAGATTGTCAATTTTTTTCCCTTTTTTGTGAAAAAGTGAACACAAATAGCTCCAGGGCAACAGAAACGAAGATACTCAGTCACTTATAGTTAAATTTAAAAAATGTGACTTATGAGGGGGAAACTTTGAACCAGCTCATTTTACCCTAAAAATATTTTAACCCTCTATTTCAATTTGTATCTTAGTTCATACAGACATTTTCCGAGACTCCTATCCTTTTAGCATTTAACAAAAATAAAAATTAAAAAAACCTTAGAAATTGTTTGTAACTTGAGCCATATATTTCCCTGTAGTCCCTCATCATTCCACTAGAGGCAGTAAATAAGCTTTTCCTGCTGATTTCAAAATGACTGCTCTGCAAAAAAAGATTTGGTGCAAAAGTTTAGCTAATTTTCAAAACTTTATGGTGAGAATAACTCATCTATTGGCATGTTTTTTGTGTGTGTGTGCCTTTGGTCCATGTCTTGAAGGAGCCCGGCCATTATTAGAGACCGGCCAACGTTTACTCCACTGAGCCAGCACCATCAGTGCAGTCTCTACTGGAAGGGGCTGTTCCTCACTAATTTATGTACGGTGGCCCAGAAGGGTCACAACACAACACTATATTTCACAACACAAAATAACATGCTACAATAACTCACAACACAACACTTTAACTCACAACACAATAACTCACAACACAATAACTCACAACACAATAACTCACAACACAATAAGACGCAACATTTTAACTCAACAGAATTACCAGTATATCTGCAAAGGAAGTGCTTTTATTCTGAAATTTCCACTGGGCTTAAACATTGGTTATTAGTCTCCATTCAGGGTTCACAAGGTCATTCAAAGATTGTCCCGCAGTTTCTCTCCTGCTCCGTCTGTTTTGTCAGCCGCTTCCTTCCGCGCGTTTCTGTGTCTATGTGACCCACTTTGAAGGCTCAATGTTCCTCAATAACCCATGTTATTTTTTGTTGTGTTGTGAAATCTAAAGTGTTGTGTTGTGACCCTTCTGGGCCACCGTATCTATGTCACTAATTTTCGTGGATTGAGAGGGGCTGGTGCTCAGAGCAGGTTTTTTAGAGGAATACTCGGAAATGCGTGAATGGATCAAAACACCGCTTTGTTTTTTTTTTATAGTGAGGAATGAACATTATCAAAAAGCTGATTTCAAATAAAAAATGCCCCCTTTAACCCTTGTGCTATCTTAGATGACCCCACCCTTACATTGACGTGTTCTCCCTACCATGACAAAGGTGGATAAAGGTGGAAAGATTTCATGTAATCCATGGACACCAGTGAAGATCACAAATCATTGAAGAAAAAAAGGTTCAGAGCACTCATGTTAAAGTGCCTAGGATAGCACAAGGGTTAAAAATGTGTGTATTGAATTGGAGGCAGTGCTTTATTTTCCTGAACACTCATTTCAATGTTTTGCATCCTAAACTAAAAACTAAAACTAAAAAGAAAGCAATATTTTTTATGGATTTCATCAGTTAAAAAAAAAATCATCTTAAAAAACAGACACACAAAAATCTGTGAATTGTTTAATGTAGTGAGCTGTATGGAGTTAAAAAACTAAATAAAGGAAGCCCAAACATGTGATTGTTACAAATGAATTTGTAACAGTTTGCACAAAATAATTTTAGCAACTGTTAGCTTAAATGAATCTACGCAGTTAAGCAGATAATGCTCAAAACGTTTATGCTTGATAATAACTAGTAAAAACATTCATATTAAATTTCAAAATAAATAGCTATCCTCTTCTAGTTTGTATTTTTCTGTTGTCTCTAATAGTTTAGAGAATGCTGGATTTCTAATGAACCAGCCACATAGTCCAGAAGAGATGAAGATTTATAACAACAAAACACTCAGCAGGATATTGATGGGCTCTCTGGCCCTCCCTTTTTCTTGTTGCGATAATGGGTTTTTTCCGCCAAAGCTCCCCAAATACCGCATGGGTGTTAGTATACGTGTTCCTTTGCTCCTATAGAGACATTTGTGCACAAAAAGAAAAAGAAGTCAATTCATAGATATTTATAAATCATATAGAAGTCTAATAGATGTACTTTATGTTAAAAACTAAACCCTTTTAAGCACGATAGAATAAATTACTTTTTTATTTGCAAAGCATTAAAAAGTAGATATAAATTTACGTTTGTTTATGTACTGTGTGTATAAATAAATGTATGAACTATATTATCTGACAGGTTTGTAGCGATAAAAGTAGCTTTTTGGTTTAAAAAAAATGTCTCACTGCAGTAAGCAATATGTATCCATTAGTGACTTAAACACAAACTGCCTCCCCTGCTAGCTATTTGATTATAATTAAATTACATTCTTCCCCAGGGAAAGAAAAATCCTAATATCTGTGCGGCATGGCACAGTGGGATCCAGTGACACAAAACGACTGAGTGAGATAGACAGAGGCGGTGATAAATTATAAACACATGTAGTTTAAATGATGGCTGTAAGGAATCAGGGGATAACTGCAGGGAAAACAAATAGCACAGAAACACCCAAAAGTGCTGCAGACGCCATCTCATCATGAATAATCACACGTACACACTCATGCGCTCTCTTAGTGCAATCAATCGGGTGCATCTGAATGTCAACGAAGTTGGTCCTATAGGGGTGAGGGGAGGCGAAGCATGCCCAGGTTCATCCGCAGTTGAGATTGTGGCATGGGACAATCAATAAACCAAGAGATGAATCCCTGCACGGCTCCACTTCAACCACACTCTTTGCACATTCAGTAGTTTGACAATCTGATTTGCCTGGAGGTCCAGGTAAAAATTGACTCCGAAATCCTCATGTGGTTTGCAAAAAAGCAAGGGAGGTTTAATTATTGAGCGAGAGGGACGAGGTCAGGTGGCTTTAAATGTCAGATGACAATCCGAGCACGGAGGCAGAAGATTATGAAATAGGTGAATGAGCAGAGCACATTTATTAATTCTTTGGGGAAACAAAAACTTTTTAAAAGCCTCAATTGTCTTTTCATCAAGGCAATATTTTGTTTTGTTTTCAGAAATAACATAATCTACGTAACATGAGCACAGAAAAACTGCTGTAGAATAAACCAACAAATAGAATATAATTACAGCTGAAAAGAGGACACTAGTCTGGGCTGCAATCAAAAGAATAGAGGAGAATTAAAGCAGTTGTGAATTTTCCTCTTACGGCGGATTTCGGCTCAATTCCTCACCCAGGATGAGGGGGCTTCTTCAGGTTCATAGAAAGTCATGGTTCTGATCTTTAGCTGGAGGGAATACTGATATTCCCTTCTCTGTGATATGCAAAGCTAGTGTCTGGGTTTTGAAAAGGAAATCTTTAAACACAATGTTTGCTGCTTGATGTATCTACATTCCCAAATCAGCATGAGTACTGCTTACAGGCAAACTCCTTTGTTAGCTTTCAAAATGCGATACACATAGGAGCTTTAATTCAACATCATCCTGCCAGCTTGGTGAGGCCCGCTTCCTTCGTTTTTCTTTTGTTAGACACATGTTTCTTTGAGATGGACATGGGAAAAAGAAGAAACATGTAAATCCTCCAGCTAAAAGCCTGTGCCACACTGAAGCATGCTCCATGAATATCAAGCGCTGATAATGAAGTCATTTGTTTGAGAGTCGCCAGGTCTCCCACCAAGGCTGGTATTCATTAGTCAGTCAGTGCCTCAGAAAAGGCAGCTTCCAAGTGATTCATGCAGAATATAATTAGCATTTAAGCACATTTCACCTGTTTATGAAATGTAGGAACACATTCTCAAAAGACTGGTTTATATTTACTCCATTCCTTTTTATATGTAAAGGCTTCTAAATAATACCATGCGATGAAATGACTGCTTTAACATATTGTAGGAGACACATTGCGAATTTGCATGCTTTTGTACAGTGTTGCTGTGGTGCGTGTTTGCTTAAGCTTTCCTACAATGCCTGCCTGGACTGTGATGCCCAAAAAAATATCAATGTATTGGATGAAAAAATAATGTGAAGAGTAAATGCAGGAAGAAATTATGCTGGAATTTCTCAAAGGAACACTTCTGTAAACTCTCAGACGAGTTGCTTACTTCCTTGTGCTGTTGTCCTAAGACCTCAAGTTTCACACTTGCATGTGTTATGCACTTGAAAACCTATTGGGAGTACATTCAGACTTGTTTGTGGAAAAAAAGACCAATTAGTTATACAACTTACCATTAACAGTAAGAGAGACCTCCTTTTCGCCTGCGCCAACACGTGGGACCACGGCCCGGCAAACATATTTTCCAGCATCTTCTTGTCGCACAGATTTCAGTGTCAAGAGGTTCTCATTGCTAAGAACCTGTGGCAAAAAAGTCAGAGATCATCCAATGCAATGATTGGCAAGAAAAAAACAAAACAAAAAAACCCAAAAAAACCTTTGCATTTGTGAGAGCTGCAAGGCGGTGCTAAGGGAAAAACCCAGGCAGCACATAGACCATTTAATACTTTAAAGGGCACTTCTTCTCAATTATTAAAATCCAATTTAGGGTCCAAGCTTGGTGAAGAAAGGTTATGGCCCTTGATGTTGACAAAAAGTAAAGGGAAATGAGTTTGAATTTGCGGATCAAAGCGATGGATCTTGAGTGAAAGCAATTCAGCAAAGGTTTTGAATAGAATTGTAAGACTTTAATGGATACATAAGATTTTGTAGCTAGGACAAATAAATTACATTAAGTCTTGCCCAAATCATGACCAGCTTGGTTGGTGCTATAACTTACCACTCCTGATCCTCTTTTCATCCACACTATGGTGAGAGAAGGATTTCCAGTCCAGGCACAGTTGAACACAGCGTCCGAACCGAGGTCAACCTGCAAGGACTGAGGCTCTGCAGCCATGCGAGGACCAACTATTGAAAAGAAATGGGGCCAAAAATCCAAAACTAGACTTAAGGAACCAGTCATGATATTGCACTGGAGTCAAACAAAGGCATAAAAAGTGCTCTCACAGTAGACATCGACATTGCGGCTGACATTGGTGCTGCCGAGAGAATTGGTAACCTCGCAGGAAACTGGTTCGGTAAAGAAGGAGTGGTCCACTATCACCTCATATGTGTCTCCGGAGACCTCTTTAATTATGCTTCCTCCCTTGGCCCACCTGATGCAAAGACAATAGAAAAAGAAAACAACAGAGGCAAAGAGAAAAATGAGTCAAAGGGCAAAGACAGTTTAGACAGGTTTTCGCACCCTCTTGAGTCAACAGTTTTTTTCTCTTGTGCAAATAAATCATAATTCTGAGCGAGGGTTTTGTGCGCTGGCTGCAGCGCATTTTTGTGGCAGTGCTCCATGCTGTGACAAGCTCCCTGGCAACTCGGAGTAGACAGCACGTTCCTCATTACGCCAGGCAGAGTGTGCAGCGCGGGGCGCCAGCTAAGAAAAACAAATCACAGAATGACAAATGGGTAGCTCTTTGAAGACATTGCTTGACACGTACTGTATTAAACACAACAGCTGACATTAATAAATTGACTTGGGATCACATAAGAAAAAGCACATCTGTTTATTTTTGTGAATGATGACTTTAGTGGCACTCCACACGTGTTTAGGTGAGACTTGTATGGTGCCGCGGGCAGCTGCATCTCACTCTGCGTGGCGCTGACAGCTCTCTGCTGTGGCAGCAGACAAAGCTCATTTATAAAAATGAAGCAGAGGTATCTGTGGAAGTGCTGGGCCTCTGGAAAATTAAGATGGTGCTACAGGACACCCGATTCGTCACTCGCAAGGAAAACCACCACTACGAGCAGGTGGCAGCATGCTGATGTGAACCGGTGACAACACAACCGCTAGCTGTCTTCACTTTATATGCCTGCCAGTTCTAAGAAGACTTTTCATGGGATAGGGAACTCATTTGTTTTCCCTGACTAAGCTGGGCCCATGCTTGGCTGCAACACTATCATCTAAATGAGAACAGATTACCTCATTCAATCAGTAAGTGAAGTGAAGCAGAATTCTAATTGGGCTTCATGGGATTTTTTTTTTTTACCCCAGCTCATTTATTTTAGGCAGTAGATCTTTTTTGTGCTTCGCTCTTGTTTGACAGGAAGAGTTTTGTTACACCTGTGTGTCCAGAAATGTGGAAATTATGGCGGATGTGTGTTTCAAACCCATACCAAACAGAATGCTGCTTGTACAATGGATACTTTTGGGGAAATGCACTGATTTATTACTGATAGAAATTGCACAAATGGACTGGATGATGATGAAAAATCGACAAAAAAGATCATTCATGATAGCTTGACATCAACTGCAAAATCATGATGAAGAAGGGAGAAGTTTTGACAGTCTTTTTGTAAAGTATTTGTTAAAATACATATTTTTTTCATTTCTTGAGGTTTTTAACATTAAACAAAAATGCAAGATGCAAGTTATGCAACTTCTCAGAAATTCATAGAAAAAAGGTTAAAAGGTCTTTTAAACTAAACTGACTTTTAAAGACCCACTCTGATCATCCTTTAAACTAGTTCCAAAGTGTTTCCCGTTGTCTTTTAATCATGATTATGCCATTTTTTTAAATCTCAAATAAAAAAAACAGTTTTTCTAGGACAGACTTCCTGCTGAATGGCAGGAGCTCATTACAAATTCACCTTTGAGTTGCTGTTGGTGCAGTAAGCCTGCCTTCTTTTCTCATCATCCCTTCATGTACACTCTCTCACTCTCTTACAGCCCCTCACAATTACACACTAACATTACAGGTGCAACAAAAATGGTGCCCAATTCAGGAGCTATCAAGCCGTACAGTTATGGTTGAGATTCACCATTGCAGCAAAAACATAAATACATAAATAAATTTGTGCAAACAAAACGTAATCCTGCAATTAAAAAGAAAAGCTGCAAATAACAAGAGATAAAGCTAAAGATAAAAGAAACGCTACTGCAAATAAAAAAATTAAAAGACGTATAACCAACTAGAAACTTGTTGCTTTATGCTGCTTCATGGTTTTACCACCCCCCGTATAATCACCCTGCTATCCCCCCCTCTCTGATACAAAAGATTTTCAAATATGATTAAAATTAATAAAGTTTGGCCTCAATTACAAAAGGGGTTTATTCAAACGTACCTCTGGCTTGTCTGAAGATTCAAAACCCCTGTTGTTAAAGTAAAATATGTCCAACAAAAGAAGTCCTCAGCTCTCATCTGTTTGCCCAGCTGTTGGACATGACAAGAATAATAAAAAAAAAAACCCCGAAAGCAATTAAAAAATTCATGAAAATAAAAAAAAACACAACGGAAGAGGAGTAGCGGGGAATTGTTTTTGTCCATGCACGGCTGTGAGAAGAAGGAGAATAAAAGAACAGGAGTACGCATTGGAAAACAAAGATATTGGTTTTCAGTCTCACCATTTGTACTTTTTAATGTGTTATTTGGCTAGGCCATGTATCCCTAGGTCTGAAGGTGAATTAGAAGCATCTTGGTTTATTGTTAGCTTCGGCTAACATTGAGAAACCCAGTGTGCAGAAAGACCACTAACGAGAGGTGAATCGAGTTTGCGATTTCACTCCAATATACAACAAAACACAGTTCTATGCACACAGTCTCACTTCAGAGCAGTGTCTTCCCCAGACAAACATAACTATTAAGAGGTACTGAGAGCCTGGAGCGTAAAAACATCAGAGTGGAAACAACAGACGGCTAAAATGTTCAACTTCCGGTCCGGTGCACCGGCAAAAACCAATCCACTTCCATTGTGTTTTTTTTATTTGCATTAATTTTTTTAATTGTACCTGTATTTCTTTTTATTTGTATCATTTCTTGTTATTTGCAGCTTTTCTTTTTTTTTTTGCTGTTTGGAGCCGAGCAGGAAGCTTGTGGACCGCCCACTGCAGCCCCTACGTCACACCTACAAGCTTTTTCCAATGGCATTGTTTGTCTTCTCTTGAATCACCATGATTTGAAGAAAGAAAAACGTCAGAAATTCAATTTTAACCCTCAATTCTTTAACATATTCCCTTCATCATAAAAATGCCACAAGCCCATGTTAAAAAGACCAAAAACACAATTTGCATTGGAGTGGGTCTGTTGTAAATGAACAGTAGTGCAGACAACAATGACATTGTAAGAAAACAATATTGTTCCCACCTACACGCTATCAGCTCACACTGCAGGAGTCGCAATAGGTTAAGCACAGCTGTTTGGCCAGCCGGCTGCTCCCGAGTGGAGGATGCAGCTGCCAGGTTTGGGACCCCTTGACTGCGTTTTAGGGAGCAGCGACAGAATGTTGTCATCCTCAGGGAGCAAGGGAACTGTGCTGAAGTGTTGGGCCCTGTCCAAAACTCATGTCTAAACATAGCTGGCCCAGGGTAACACAAACACCTGCATTCCCTTTGGGAGGGTGGAAGGGTCAGTGCAGCCTCCCTCACCAGCTGACTCACTCTGTATGCTTCTGTAGCCTATTCATGAAGTTGATTCAGGCGGAGAGTGTGAACCCTGTCTGCACAAGGGTGTTGGTGTGTCGCCGTGCAAACACATCCTGGAAATGAGGGCAATTTACGTGTTTATTCTCATTATTCTCATGGGTGTGTGAGCTGATGCAGTTGCACAGGTAAAAAGTGTACTGCTAATGGAAATATAATAACAGAGGCAAGAAAGAGGTGTTTTCCGCACTATCATTCAAGAGAGTAAAGCTTTATTATGAAAAATGTTAATAGTAATTGCTATAGAAAGCTGTACCATTATATCAATACTGGAAAATACCATTTGGATTGAGGTACAGTTGATTTTTATTTTACTATAAAATGTAAAATGATAAAGTGACATCAGAACGGACGCTTCCGGTTCCGGGGTTAAGGCAGGACGCGTGGTCGCGGCTCTCTGCGGATACTATCTTCAAATTACTTAAGAAGTTGATTTTCTCCAAAAAGAGAGCTGACCATGCCCCCGAAGAAACCCCAGGAATATGAAGAGCTCAAAAAATCTCTTGACATTATTCAAGAAACGCTGAAAAGTTTTATGGATCAAGTGTCGGCTAAACTAACGCCACTCTGGGAGATGATGGAAGAGTTCCGAAGATTTCGGGCTCAAAACGAGCAGGGAGAAAACCGGGTCGAGATTCTGGAGAAAAGACTGGACGATGTGGAACAGCAAGTAAGGATGAATAATGTCATTCTCACTGGAGTACCAATCAAGCCTCGAGCGAAGCTGAATTCAGCTGGAGCTAGCACTGCTAATGCTAGCGCTAGCGTAGCTAGCAGTGCAAAAACGGAGATTGACGCGTCGCTGGAGCAGCAAATACATTCATTTCTCACATCGAAAGGGATTTCCCTGGATCTCAATACCATCGAGACCTGCCACCTGCTCCCCAGGAGAAAGGAGACGGATAAACCAGCGATCCTCATCAGGTTTGTGAATCACAAACACAAGCTAGCTCTGATGAATCAAAGGAAAAACCTGAAAGGTTCGGCTGCTTATCTGAACGACCACCTGACCAGGAGGAATGCTGAAATCTCAAAACATGCACGGCTTCTCAGGAAGCGTAAGCAGATTGAGAACACTTGGGTTAAAGGCTGCAGGATTTACGTCAAACCACTCGGTCCAGAGGACCGCACCAAGGTTCTGGTCGTGAACACCATGAAGGACTTTGAGAAGTGTTTGATCACGGTCGTCTGAATCAACGTGGAGAAATAAATCAAAGAGCCCAATAATTTCAAGAAATATGACACCTGGAATCATCACTTTCTCCATAAGTCTGACGTCACCTGAATAGCAGCAGAGTTCTGACCTGCAGACAACTTGACCTCAACTTTCACCGCAGCTGATATCAGCTGAAGAAGGATATGGACCTGAATCTAATGTCTGCAGACATAACATGGAAGAGAACTATTGACTCTGTTTAAACCCAGAAGATTGGCTGTTATCAGTAAAAGAAGAAATACCAACCTTGGACAATTGACAGATTATGGACCCTTTTTATTTTTTCCCTTACAGCATTACCTTATTATTAAAAAAAAAAAAAAAAAAACACAAAAAAATATTTAAAAAAAAGTAAAACAAATGATTAATCACTTATTGAAAATTGTTAAATTGATTGACTTTTGATGATATTACTTCACTAGCTCCTAAAATTGATAAAATGATTCAAAAATCTTTCCTAATGTAGCATAACTTTGCACATGTTTTTAACTTTTGATACTTGATGAAATTTTGCTATGATAACTCCTGAAACAGTGTTGTGTCTATTTTACTGGTATAGTATTATGTTTTAAAGCATATGAATGACTTTTAAAAGTAACATAATTTGCATATATTTCAGATGCTGCATTTGCCATGTTGATTTCTAAAGTTATTTTTGACGTAGTACTTAAGTAATTTCATCTTTGGCACGTGCTTTATTGATACCTTATGATTCTTAATTCTGTCTGATAAAACCTAGGAACCGGATATTGATAAATCATGTAATAAAATGGTTATAGTATAACGGGGTGGGATTATATAAGTTCGCTTCCTTCCACTCCCTTTCAAGCAATTTTTATTAATTATGTCTAATTATCCTAAGTTTGATTAATTACTGTATGAATGTATAACTGATGATTATATTGCTTTTGTGTGTATTACTTCTATTTGATTGCTTGAAATAAACCATTTCAAATCAAAATCAAATCAAAATCAAAAACAACACACATGCAATGGCAGCAAAAACTGATCAGTCCATCATTCCGGTCCAAATGTGTGGAAACACTTTGAATTTAGCAAAAACATGTGACTTTACATTGTGCTAGAATGTTCTAATATGTTCCCTTTGGATTACTTGGATATAGAAAAACAACAGTGGGCTGAACTTTAGGAAACTAAAATGTGAATGGATTTGCCCTTCATTGTTGTTTACTCACTTTTTAAATACCGATATATATA